>JAGQAX010000007.1:4465060-4690060 GCA_019142605.1 Cephalopholis sonnerati | reverse complement strand
ATGTTCACTTTTTTCAATAATGTTGAAATTTAAAAAAAGGAATCTGGGTTAAAGATCACCTACTCTGGTCAGGAAAAAGAGGTCACAAGCTCAGTGCTTGTAACCAGACACTGTCTCATGCACTGCCACACTGCACTACGCCAACAGGCTCTACAAACAGGCAGAGTGACACAACTCTGGGAAAAAAAAATTGAGAAAGCTCATCTGAGGATTAATGGGATAGATCTAGGCCAGTTGTTCTCAACCAGGGGTCCTTGAGGGAGTTCCAGGGTGTCTCCAAAAAATGGAGAATAATTTATTTTTACTATTTAAATTACTATAAAAGTGAGCCCAATGTAAGTGAGAGTCAAAGAGTGACTGTTCTGATCACAGGTTTCACGTCCTCCACAGTTATCTCCTCAACTGTAGTTGACAACTATAGAATTCTAGTCTTTATCATATCTAACAACCAAAATCTTTCCAGATTGAGGTCCCTGAAGTGTAATCTTATAAGATCGGGGTCTGTGACCTAATATACATCATTTTAGGGACTCCTTAAAAAGATTAAGGTTGAGAGCCCTACCATTTGCAGTTTGTACAGTGGTGAAAAAAAGTTTTCGGACACCCTTAAAATCTTACACAATCCCAAATATTATAATGAAATATTTGTGGAAAAATCTTTTTTGTATTTTAAAAGGTGTGGTTGCATTTTTGTTTATTGTTTACAAGAAAAACGAACAAAACTAAATTCTTGACAGTTTTATGTCAGTTCTCAACATTGTTAGTATCAGAGTCAACAAATAACAGAGAATGTGTTCAAAACTGAACAAAAAATAAATAAACCATCACATCATCAAATTAATATTTAGTAGTCCTGCCATAAGCACCCAGTAGAGCTGGCATGTTCCCCACGAGCCTTTCACACTGTTGAGGGGTAATCTTGTCCCATTCTTCTTGAATTACTGCTTTTAATTCTTCTAAATTCTTTGGTTTACGCTTTGAAACCGACCTTTTGATAATCCACCGCAGATTTTCAATGGGGCTCAATGTCCAAGGATTGAGCTGGCCACTCTAAGACCTGGATACTGTGCTCCTGCAGCCAAGTTCTACTGGCCCTGGATGTGTAGCAAGGGGCATTATCTTGTTGAAACATCCAGTTTTGACCTCGATGGAACAGTGCACGTGCAGAAGGGAGCATGTGGGTTTCAAGAATGGCACAATACCTGGCAGAGTTCAATGTGCCATCACAGACAGTGAGATGCATCCCCAAACCATGATACTGCCTCCACCATGCTTGACAGTGGGTACTGTACATGCTGGAGATAATGCTTCACCTGGCCTTCTGCGTACCCTCACATTAGCAGGAGGAAGATAAAGCTGGAAACTGGACTCATCTGACCACATAATCTTCTTCCAATCCCTGGCTGTCCAGTTCTTGTGTGCTTGGGCCCAACGACGCCGGGCTAACCTCTGTCTCTCATTGATCAGGGGCTTCTTGACAGCCTTGTAGGACCTTAAGCCATGATCTAAAAGTCGGCCACGTACAGTGCGGGTGGAACACTGGACACCAGTTTGGTTTGACCACTGCTGCTGAAGCTCCTGTGATGTCATTCAGCGGTTTTCCCTGCACATGGGGATCAGGATGCGGTCATTTCTTGCTGAAGAAACCCTTGGACGCCCAGATCTTGGTTTGTCTTCCATGCTGTTGGTTTGTCTGTATTTCTGCAGAGTGTATCCAACTGCTGAAGGACTGCATCTGCACTTCCTGGCTATCTGGCGGCAGCTGTACCCTTCCTGGCTGAGAATCTGTATCTTCAGGTGTGTTTCCTACGTTAGGTTCCTTGTTTTAGCCATTTTTGTCTCTGAAGAACTTTCAAATGTGCTGGCTTTGAACGAAGCACAGCAACAAAAATTGTGTCCTTTAATAAAAAGCACGACCTTCATTAGTGGATCACTGGTACCAAAATGACCCAATACTCAAAATTTCTTATGTATTTTTATGGAACCAATCAATTTTAAGTTTTCAATGGCTTTTTTAGGATTTGTTTAGTAATTTGGCTGTGACTGTACTAAAAAAAATTGCACTTGAAGACCTAAGAGTGATTCTTAATGAAATATTTCACAAATGCATGGGGTGTCCAAAAACTTTTTTCCACCACTGTATATCAAATAGCCTACATTAATGAAGATCACTTCTGTCGTATATTTACTGGGGATGTGAATCACCAAAGGATCCATGATACAATATTACAAAGATACTTAAGTAAATACAAAATATTATTGCGATTTTAAGTATGTTACGATATGCTGAGTACTGCGATAAAATATATTACTATTTATTACCTTATTTCAACTGTAATTTATGTCCCCAAAGAAAAATCAATATATGCTCTATCTAATAAGCTAAAATTTTCAGCCCTTTTTATCTGACGCAGCAGCAAAATGTATCTAGTGGACTGAAAAAGCAATTGATTATGTTATTCTAGGAGGGCACCTAACGTTTAATTTGTATGTCATATTCATAATTCATATAATTAAAAAATGATACATGGCAGTGTGTGACAATATGACATTGCTACACAGTAATATCGCAATACTATGCTATATCGATTTTTTTTCCTTCCACAACAAACATTTACTATCCATGTTGACTTGTCCTGGAGTTGTCCTCTTGTGCCTGACTCCATTCAAAAGAAGATGCCTCTAGAAGTGCTATGTGGATCATATATGCCGAATTGACGAGTGGATTTCAGTCATTCACATTATTATGTAATTTTCATCGAAGAGAGTGCGTTTTCCAGAGAGCAATGAAAGCCATAATTGATTGCTAGCCAGATATTTTAGGAGTTTGGCGACAACACGGGGAATCATATTCCTGTTTGATATAATTGAAATGCAGTAGTGATAGTGGGTACAAAATGACTGACTCTTTTTTACTTAGAGATTACACTTAAAAAGTGCGTATAGAACAGACATTTAATGTAACAAATAAAATTTTTACTTTGTTATACGTAACCTAATTGTTATCACAGACTGTGTCCGCGGACTCCGCTCCGCTCTGCAGTCCGCTACACAACAAGAGGACAACCCAGTGCAAGCTATAAACTCAACAAACAAGTGTGCACTGACAGTCTATAACAAACCCAAACAGACAAATGAACCCTCGGCTAATCCTTTTCCACTGAACCGACCGAATAATTTTTCCCACATACCTTTCTTGCTTCAAAGTTTTTGTGTATATCTACATGGCCTACAATCGTGTCAACGAAGTAAAAACAATCCAATGTCCTGTTGTTCCTATCAAAATAAAACCCCTTAATGACGAGAATATACGGAGACCCAGATGTAAAGGGGGCATTGTATATTTAAAAAGGACGAAGGGCGCAATTAATACTCAAATTTTACTCTTTAATGACACATTGATATGATGTACAGTTGAATGTTGACAGACAATTAAGATACAGATTTGCTTTGCACATACTGTGCCGTAAAGCATTTATTTTGAAGGGTATTCACTCTAAACTCTGATTTACTTGACGCACCGCAGCCACTGAGTTCAGTATCTGGTATTGTTATTGGTGAATGGTGTTGCCTCTCGGCCAATCACTGCGCACTTTCTTGGACAGTCAGGCACATTGCTTGCAGTGGACCAACAGTGAGCTCAAGGTGAGAGGAGTCGGACTTTGTAACAATTTCTGAACTTATGGGCAATCTATTTTTTGTAACATTGTACTTTAACTGCTATTTTAGTGTAAACACATAAGTGAGTTAACTGTTCGCTTGCCAGCAAACGATGCATAATTAGCTGCCTCAGAAGTTATCGGTTGGTAGCTAATGTTAGCTAGTAAACGTTAATGACCACACAACACTGTACGTCAGTCTCTAACCTAGCTAAGTTAGAAATGTAACGGAGGTTTCTCCTTGTGAACCAATTTTTACTACATTTGGATCAATGTGTTAATAACAAGCAACGTCAACATCCATTCATCCCTAAGTGTTAGCAAACAAACGGAGGTAACGGTAGCTTGTTAGATAACAATATTTAAGATGATGATTGCTTCTTTGGACTTACTTCATCCCCGGCTGCCATACTGAATGACACGTCTAAATAATATAAATCAATAGTCACTTTCGAGAAACAATATGGCAGCTGTGATTGTGGCAAAATCCGGATATTCTTTGGGGTTGCACTTGTGCTGTATTGATAACAATTCATGCTTAAATAACATGCTCTTTGCAGGTTTCCTCTGTCCTGGAAAGAGGAAACGCTGTTGCACCATGGGTGTGTTATCCACGCTGGTGAGAGGTCTGATGAGAGGAGCGGACAGGATGTCTGAGTTCACCAGCAAGCGTGGATCAAGGACTCATAATAAAGGCAGAGGAGCAAGGCCCACCGGAGTGAAGCTCCCCAGCAGAAAGTTTGTGGCCATACGGGCCATGATTCCTGAGTTTGTGGTGCCTAACTTGGAAGGATTCAAACTTAAACCCTACGTATCATACCGCTGTCCTCGAGGAACAGAGCCTCCACTCACAGCAGAAAGTGTGTTTGCTGAAGTTGTGGCCCCTCAGATCAAGAAAGACTTTGAGGAGGGCACTTTCAACAAAGATCAGCTGGAGAAATATGGATTTGACCCCAAGCAGGAGGGGAAGCTCTTCAAGCTCTATCCCAAGAACTATGTGCGTTAAAGATGGACTAACAGTGAAATGTATTTACAAAGAGGTGCAAACTGCTGATTAGACTGAAAGCTACAGACTTATTGGTGTGACACCTTCAGGAAAATCATCACAAATGGGACTGTATATTATGCTGATAAAGACCAATTTCCTGGTGTACTTTTTTGTTACTTGATCATCGGGCAAAATAAAACCTAAGGGGCTGTGATCCATACTGCAGAATTGTGTATTAGTCATTGTAAAGATCAGTTGAACATAACAGAGATGACTGTCATGAGGCCACTGATAGTCATTCTTCACATTCTGTTATACGTAAGGGATAATGTAGAGCGAGCCGGTCACTATAGAGAAATAAACCCCGACAGGGTGATGCAGGACCCCGACGCGAAGCGGAGGGGTCCTACATCACCCTGAAGGGGTTTATAGAGGGTTAACATACAGTTACTGATTTTGCTCAGAACCTCTTGATTTAAATGATGCGTTCACTCTGTGTCCAAGTTCAGGTATGCACAGTGAACCTAGAGCTCATCAGTGTAGCTTTATTGGTCAGAAAATGTCATGAGTGTAACCAGCAAGTGTTTTCTACAAATTTTGATATACTACGGTGATAAAGTTTTCAGAATCATCAGATGGTGAAGATCACCACCTCAGATTTCTGGGGATCATAGCACTTTTTACAAATGCAATTAGGGGGTTTTCTTGAGGAGGTTCATTACATGGGAGCCTTAACACCAACCTTCAACCAGCTAATTAGGGATAAAATCACAAGTCATCAACCATCAGGCCAAGGGGTGCAAATGAAGAGACTTTTCCTTTGAGGACCAATTCAGTCATAAGATAGTCAAACACATATAATAAAATTGGTGCCAGTCTTCAAGCAAGGAGTTTTTGTGAACAGTTTTCCTTAACACAGTCACTAAGTGTTTAAAAAAGCTATGATGAAGGAAAAGTATGTGAGTGAATTGTGGTATTGATCTTGTTATTACAGGACATACAGTATAAGGATTTTAAGCAATTTATGTTTAAATACAATTTTATAAAAACCAACTGTTGAAGAGTTATGAAAATATATGGTTTTCCTAATTGCATATTCTGTGGTAAATTATTCCAGCGTGGGGGGACTTATCTTCATAGTGAAGACAGTGAATGGAATAATAGTATAACATGCTGATGTTACAGTTGGGCTGTACATTCTGTGTCACATGTTATAATTTTGATAGACGCTATTTCTAATAGTGTCAATGCAGCCAGTGCTCAAGCCTGGTCAACACCGGCCTAATTCCCGTTGAGCCTCGTCTGGAGTCCAGTCCCAGCGCCACACATGGAGCATATGGTCATAAAATGAGCAGCTTGCCAGCAGACAGGACAGTGAAGGGGCATCCTCATTAGAGTTGAGGGCGGGGCCTGCAGTAGGGGTAATGGAGGGCGCTGCAATGCCCTCTGGGATGTATCGTCCTGCATCATCCTCCAGGGAAGTGTCAAAGCTGGCAGTGGGAGATTCATACTGAATCCTCAAGTGTCCTCCACTCTCTGTGAGGCTTTGCTTTGGTTCTGCAGCAGCAGGGGAGCAGGGAGCCGGTTCCTCCAGGGACAGCCGGGACCAGTCTGCTCCATATGCCAGGGAGTTGTGGAGGATGTAGGAGGCGACAACAGGGCACGCTCCTCCATTGCCCTCTGGGTAAGACAGGAAAACACCAGTGGTTTCACACAAACTTGACAATAACTTTTATGTCATAAACAAACAAACTGCTATCTTTTGAGGTGTCCTGGTTCTTACAGGATCTATGTGATATACAATATTTTGGGTCAGCATGTTTACTACAACCTACTGGATCCCAATTTATTCTCTAATGAAGATGTAGGTCTGCAATGCCGAAGCTCTCCTGGGGTGTAATAAAGTGTGTTTAGTTACTTCTTCATGTGCCAGGGCAATGAGAATCACAGTTGTCATCCTCACTGTACTGTTAACTGAATTCTGAAGTTACTGCAAATCAGTCAGTCATCTGCTGGCTTTTGTTGAGTTATCAGAGATCATAAATGCATGATGGATGAAGTTCCAACAGTCCTTTGCTCCCCAACCATACAGAAAATATCTTGGTGTTGTAGTGAATGCACAACATTTGAACGTTTTCTCTGCAACTACTATCCAGCATAAATACTACCGTCTAGCAGTAATTTCCCTTGCTGAATCCAGCAAGGGACCTTTGTTAAATCACTTTCTCCCTCATTTCCTGTCATGTCTTGAATGTCAACATTTTATTAAGGCAAAAAAATGCCATAATCATAAATAAAGAAGTTGATATGGCAATACTTTTGTCAAATGTTCCATTATTTGTGTATAAAATAGTAGGAATAGGAAATAGTAAAGACATAATTTCTCAAAGTCCAGGGTGGCAACCCTAAATTCTTTTAGCAAGATGCTTTTTTCAAAATCTGACGAATACTCCAAAACCCAATAGTATTCAACCAACTCTCATACATAGCAAAAAGAGCTAATCCTCACATAAGAGAAATTGGAACCAGAGAATGTTTGGCACAAAAAAAACTTATAGTTTGATTTTCTCTTAAACAACTTATTGTTTTAGCACTAGTATCATTACATTTTATGGACCAGGAGGCCAAGCAAGTGCTTGGTAACTGGGTTAATTAATAGTTTGACTAACCAACCATAAAAAAGAAAAAAAAAGTTTGTTAATATTCAAAACAAGTAATTCCCTCCCTGCCCATCTGTCCTCTATACTCACCTAAAGCCTGCTGGCAGTGAAGGATGTGGAAGTCATTGTGCATGCAGGCTGCCAGCAGCAGGTGATGATGGGTCGGATGCCACTTCAGCCTCCACACTCCTCCACCCACAGGACTCTCACTGAGAGGCTGACGCATGTTCCTGCCATCCCATAGCAAAACCTGCTCATCATAACTGCAGAGAGAGAAGCCCAGAACACCAGACTTACAGAATATCACGTAACTGAAGGAGTAAGTCAGCTGACAGTTTAGGACAGAAGGACCACAGAGAGAGGAAACATGGGTACTCAACAATAGCCACAATCATACAAAAAGCTAATTCTCACAAGGTGCTATGTTACCATTGAGAGTTCATTCAGATATTTACCTGCCTGTAGCCAGGATGTGTTCCTGGTGTGGGTTACTTTGAATACTGCACACACCCATTGAGTGCCTTCAAGAGAACAGACCAGAAATTGGCGATGGACTGAAACAGATAGACCACATGAAAACAGTTGACACTAACAACAGTACTCACCTTTTACTGGTGAAAGTAGGGCAGGAGGGACCAACCCTGAGATCCCAGCCTTTTAGCTTGCAATCATCACCACCTGTTGAATAATGACACAGGTTGTCAACCAATCTGGAAGTTAGCATCACCCCGGTTCCCTTAAAAAAAGCCCATGGTAAAAGTCCACTGGATTTTGCATTTTTGCAGAAAATTAGCTGTGTGGCAAACAAATGTTTGTGATACTTGCACAGTTAACAAAATAATCTTTACAAATGACTACTACTTTTTTTTTTAAGCATAAATGCAATTGCCAGAAGTTAAAAGCTAATGTTAGGCTATGTGCGAGAGAGCAGATTTATCCATCTGCAAATTTTGGCAACTCTCAAACACTGATGTCGGTATCAGCCTCAAAAAAATGTTATCGATTAGGCTCCAATTGAATATTGTGTTATATTAAGTAATGACAGAGAGAAGTAAATCAGGAATTCAGCACTGCCCATTTCAGTGTGCAAATACTGCAACGGTGCATTTTCCCAAGAGGCTTACTGCTGCAGCACCAAAGATTGATTTTTAAAATAATAACTATCATCTGGTTGCCATACTACCAGCCATTCCTCACTACCCTAACTCTTTTTTCTGTGGATGTGTCAAACACCCCTGGAGGCTCATGCTAACAGAGCACAGCTCAGGCTTCAACAAGCCTGTGGTCAACAATAATTTGAGGACACTATATCAGAGCTCCATGCTCATACTGAGCTGACAGACAGCAGCCGTCTGTTTACACTGTGTTACAAAGTTTAAGACTTGACACAAATATCATATAACAAATGTTTTTTTATGGGACACAGTACCGTGAATATGTAACATTTTCAATTCATAAATAAAGTAACATATACAGTTACTTTAGCTAAACCATACAATGATGCAGAAATATCGTGACATTTGGTGAATCCAGGCAGGCTAACAGCCACACAAAGAAAAGTTGGGGGCCTAATAAAATTTCAAATTTGACAGATGATGATTTAAAGGAGTGTAACCAGAGTAAATCAGCTGTGTGTCCCAGTAGGAGAAGGCTGAGATCCAGGCCTCAAACTCATGGGCCTTCCACTGTGACAGAGCTGTCAGAGCACCTTCAGCCAGGGAGAGAACACTGACGCAGCCTGCGGAATCACTGCACACCACCCGCACTTCAGTGCTGCTGAAACAAACAGGAGATGTTCGACATGACCACTGTTGCAAAAACATAGCCCAACCAAAGCCAAGAACCCTCACAACCATTAAAAAGTAGCCCAATTTCACTCATTTTTTTATATTTAGGCAAGGGTTTTTATGTGTGAGTATAAACAAAATATTAATGCAATACCCCCCCATTGCTAGTAGACCAGAACCAGTCTCTCTTTCAAACCCAGTGCTGACCGATTAACAACGACATTTAAGTGCTGCTGGGATGGAAACAGACAGAATTTATGTGGGCTCATCTTTCCATCATGCCTGAAAAGGGGTTAAGAAATTGGCATGTCCACCCCATGGATGTATTCTAAGAGTTCCTGGACCCTAAGATGGCGCCTATTCGGTCCAATGAAAATTGCCCACCTAGTACATAAGCCAAAAAAGTTTCTAGCTTCCAGGTTTAGTTTCACGGTATGCAGCCCGCTGAATATGCACAATAATGTTTCTCCTGCTGGCCCCACCAACAAGGTCCCACTCTGCTCATAGGCTTTGCATTGTGATGACATCACAGATTTTTAAATCACTTTTCTCATCTTAAAATAAGGTTTTACAAATATAAAACCTCCACGGCTCAAACATTTGTAATAGTAAGAGTCATAACTGTCCTTGCTTGCAGTTCAAGGAGTCCTGTTGACGGTTTTACATAAGTCCCCCCCCCCCCCCCCCCCCCCCCTTTATTGGTTGGGTTGGTTAGATTTAGGCAAGAGGACTGAGATTGGTTAGGGTTAGGTTATGAATATCAGGGTAAGCTAATCATGCCTCTACCATCCTTGTTAAAAAAAAAAAAAAAACAGAAAATAAATATCTGTGACAACTCCAGTCTCATTTGTCCTGGAAATTAATGTTGTTTATAACCTTTCACACTAAAAGCCAGATGTTAATGGATGTCAGTGGGTGTCTGTCCAGTGGGAGAAGGGCTAAACCTACAAATGGACAGATATTTGTTATACAAGTCTTTCATCACACAGCTATGACTTAATAATAATTGGAATAGGAATAAAGTTACTCAGTTGCAATAAACTGAATCAACAAATGGGTTGGAGGGGCATCAGTTATGATCTGGGTCATACTTGGAGAGATGGTGCCAATATATTGGTATATAGACTGATGTTTTATTGGTGGAAACCACCAAAATGTTATGAAAGCAGCCCAAATGATCACAACATCCCCCAAAAATGTTTTATCGACCCAAATAAATAAAACTTAGCCCAACTGGAGGGAAAACTGTCCAATCTGGCAACATTGTAAAATGTATTTTTGTACAAAATGTTACATTAATTGTTAAATGGAAAAACACACCTGCAGGTGCTCAGGCTCTGAACAATGCTGAGTTTTTTACCTGTCCATTCTTCCAGTGGACCAGTCTAACGACAGAGCCAGCCGCTCTGCTCCCACCTCCAAACTGCACAGAGGGTGCAGACTACGGGCGCCTTCCTACTGGATACACACAGTCATCAGTGCACACTGCCACATCAACAACTAGAGTCTCACCAAGTCTTATAATACATAATAGAAGGGGTAGAGTGGAACACACTTGTCACTGCTCGTTTAGTCATTTCAGTTAACTAAGAAGCTATTAAGCATTTCTGCAGCCTACTGAATGAGTAATGTGTCTTGGTTCATTTCAGCTTGCACATATTTACTATCGTCTCTAAACAGACTGAAGGCCTATGTGGTAAAATACCATTAAAGGTACAGTGACTTAGAGCAACAGCTGTGCAAGCTTGTAATGTTCAGACATTGTTGACACTGTGTCAAGTGTTATATTGGACAATAGTATGTTGTAAGGTGTTTGTCCATCCAAAACAGTCTCCATTACAAAACACAGTCCACAACAAACACCACAGACTACAGTCTGAAAAATAGATATTCGACATGTGTTGCAATAAAATCTCGACACTCAAAAAAACTCAATATTATAGACTTACCCAAATTTTGTGTTTAGTATTTTATTCACTGTATGACTGTTGTATTAGACTATTGGCAGCTACGACGCTGTTACTGCTCATTTCACAACAGAAACGCAACATGAAGTACAACCCCGATCCCAAAAAGATGGAATGCTGTGTAGTGTTTCCCCTACCATTATATTAGGGATTATTATATCGCCCCCCCAAAGGCACCCCCCACACCCCCTTGAAGGTCAGGTTACTTTTATTTAATTTTATTTTCTATATAGCGCCAGATCACAACAGAAGTCATTTAAGGTTACCTTTCCTATAAAACAGGTCTATACCTTGTGCTTTTATTAAACAAACTAAATAGCCTTATGTTATTTATCTTGTTTACACCACAGCATGTCATGTCTGTCTCTACATGGTCATGCATTTACAAATCTCCTCTGCTCTTTGTATTGCGCACGGCAGAGTTCTACCCTGATGTGTACACACACACACACACACACACACACACACACACACACACACACGTGCACACAGACACGGGTGAGCACACTCCCAACACCGGACAGAGAGCGTGTGTCGGAAAATATGTCGCGTCAAGCACCTGAAAAGCAGACAAAAATATCTGTGTTTTTTAAATGCTCTCAAGGTGGTGAAGGTGATGAAGAAGAAATGTTGCGATATTTTATATTCGGTGTCCGTCTGACCCCCCCCCCCCCTTGGTAAATATACACTCATTCTAAATGTGGTGCCTGCCACCCATTACATAAAAGTTGGGACAGGGGCAACAAAAAACTGGGAAAGTTGTGGAATGCTCAAAAAAACACCTGGAACATTCCACAGGTAAACAGGTTAATTGGTAACAAATGATAGCATCAATTGTTAGCAATTGTATCCTATGATATCATGTTGTTCACAAGCAAGGGTGGTTACATTTTGAAAAACTGTGTGGGCAAACAGTCCAATATTTTCAAAAAGTTTTGTCAACACACACTGTACATTGCAGGAATTTAGGGATTTCGCCATCTATAAATAATGATATCATCACAAGATTCCGAGAATTCCGAGAAATCTCTGCATGTAAGGAGCAAGGCTGAAATCCATCACTGAATGGCCATAACCTTCAACCCCTCAGCCAGCACTGCATTAAAAACTGACATGGTCATAAAGGATTTCTGTATGGGCTCAGGAACACTTTGAAAAACCATTGTCAGTAAACACCGTTCACCTCTGCATCTACAAATGCAAGTTAAGACTCTACCTTACAGAGTGAAAGCCATAAATCAACAACATCCAGAAACACTGCCAACTTCTCTAGACCTGATCTGAGATGGACTGACCCAAAGTGGAAAAGTGTGCTGTGGTCTGATGAGTCCCTCATGGACCTCATGCCCTCCGGGCTAAAGAGGAAAGGGACCATCCCGTGGTATGGAGGTGTGTTAGTGCCCATGGCATCATGGGTAACTTGCACATCTGTGACGGCATCATGAATGCTGAAAGGTACATACAGGTTTTGGAGCAACATATGCTGCCATCCAGACGACGTCTTTTTCAGGGACGTCCCTGCTTATTCCAGCAAGACAATAAGACACACTCTGCACATGTTCCAACAGCGTGGCTTCGTCGTACTAGACTGACCTGCCTGCAGTCCAGACCTGTCTCCTGTTGAACATGTGTGGAGCCTAATGAAGTGCATAATACAACAACAGAGACCCCGCATTGTTGAACAACTGAAGTCATACATCTAGCAAGACTGTGAAAGAACTTCATTTCCAAAACTTCAATTATTAGAGTCCTCAATTCCCAAACACTTACAAAGTGTTGTTAAAAGAAAAAGTGATGTAGCAGAGTGGCTAACATGGCCCTGTCCATACTTTTTGGATCTTGTTGCTGGCATCAAATTCAGAATGAGTGTATACTTATTTAAAAACATAATAGTTTATGAGTTTGAACATCAAATATCTTGTCTTTGGAATGTATTCAATTGAATATAGGTCAGAAATGATTTACAAATCACAGCATTCTTTATTTATAATAATGATAATAATAATAATAATAATAATAATAATAATAATAATAATGATAATAACTTAGACTTATATAGCACCTTACAAAAGACCCAAGAACGCATTACAACAACAAAAATAACAATTTAAGAACCAAAAGCCAGGGTGAACAGGTATCTTTTCAGTGCACATTTTACAAAGCGTCCCAACTTTTTTAGAACTGGGGTTGTGATATAAATGATGAAAATGTCATTCTGCTTTGTTCAGTGGGTGCAACACCATGTTGCTGTGACATCAGATGTGGCTATGTTGCTGAACTTTGACCTAAACTGATCTTGCCTGAGTTTTCAACTTGGAATTCTGACTTCAGTGACCGTTCCATTGCACTTTTCTGTGTTGGAGGTTGTTTTTATTCCGAGCTATGGGTACAATGGCTTGCAGCTTAAGATTCTAAGGCACCTGAGCGTGCCAACAGGTTAGCCTAATAAAGCAAATGCTGCTTTAAAATCTTAACAGTTCAATAAGGCCTTCCTTAACCACAAAAGCACAGTGCTATTTGGTATGCAAATTCAATTATTTCTAAGTTGTCCTTTTTATGCATTCTTTGCTGACAGACAATGTCACATTAAGCAACATTATAACTGAGTTTGGTAAAAATTATGTTCTCTACTTACAAGAAAATCGCATGTTTGGACTTAATGTGGAAGAAAAGTCTGCTTTCAACCAGTTTTGATTTCAGATGCTGATGTATATATTCAGGGATCATATGTCATATCAAAAACATTACATGCTGCTTCTGTACACAAACATCATCTATGAGCCTAACAATATCAATTGTCACCTGCTGTGATTCTTCTCATACCATATTTCTCACCTGACTGCCTGACAGCGTGTACAGCTGCAGCTCTCCTGTGGCAGCTGCCATTCCCAGTAGGGCTTCCCCTGACACTGGCACATGGCACCTGCGAACAAGTTAAACAATCAACAAAGCAGAAGCACACAACGACTACATGAGACACACTGGTCAAACTGGATTTCTTACCATTTCAAATCTAAAATGGCCGCTGTGTCAATGTGCTGTAGCTCAGTCAGAGGAGGGCTCATCGATTCTTCTCGCCGAAATTCAAAGAGGTACAAACGACCAGTCCGGCTCGGGGTGGCATCCTCTTCCCCTGCCTACAGGATGAATGTAATCATCAGTCAGACACCAAGCATGAGTGGCTGTAGTACCAATAAGTACCCCTTTCTGCTGCATAAAATTAAAGGTCCAGTGTGCAGGAAAGGCAGAAATGGAATATAAAATGTATAACTATGTTTTCATTAGTGAATGTCACCTGACACTACGATTTTTTTTTTTTTCCATTAACTTAGAATGAGCGATTCATACCTCCATACAGAGTGGGTCCTCTTCCACAGAGTTCATCATGTTATTTCTACAGTAGCCCAGAATAAACAAACCAAACACTGGCTCTAGATAGGGCCATTCGAGTTTATTGCATTGGCCACTGAAGTTCTCCTACATGTTTGGCACACGGGAGAAGTTTTACTTGGTTGCAATCTGCAACCTCATTACTCGATGCTACTAAATCCTACACACTAAAGTATGTACAATAAAATTAATTAATGTTTTGTTTTGTTTTGTACAATATGGATGTGAAAAATCCAATCAGCACAGGTGGGCACCCAAGATTTGTGTCACCAATTCAGTATCTGACCAAATGTCTGCCCTTCTGTTACTGAGACATGGTCTTGAATAATGGCCAAGATGAGTCAAAGACAACACCTCCTGCTGGTTTAGTGGTGCAGGGAGTCCACTCCCCCAGAAAAGTCAACTCAAAATGTGATTCCTGCACACACTTCTATACCTTTGCATTGATTTATTTGAAAAAGGTCACATTCATATTTGGTCTGCAAATTAAAAACTGTAGCCTATGTGGTGAGAAAAAAATGGGCTATGTATAAAATATGGTATGGAATAACTGATGATCTTTATACTGTTATTAGTTGTGTAGACTAGGCACTAAAAGTGAACCCTATGGCATGTTTTCAATAATATGTTATAATCTGTCAATTTCAATGAATGTGTACTGACCATTTCAAATTAACAGCCAGAAGAGGGTTAAGATTCCTACAGTGGATGTGTACAATATGGATGTAAACAACCCCTCATCATTTTTGCCTAGCTATGGGGACCCAAATCTAGATTTTGACACGGGGCCTAATGGTAGGTTCTCACTATGTAAGTTGTGGTTAAACTGTGGCTTCCATCCATGTTTTCGCTATTCATCTCGATTGTGGAACTATTTTTTCAGCTGCCCCAAACCCATATCTAAACCTCCGCTTGATCGTTTGTTTGACCCTGAAGTGTTATACACTCCAGCCCCCTTGATGGCGATAATGCTCCTTTACGTGAGTGTCGCCAACCGGCAGGAAACCATTGCAATGTAATGGGACACAGAAAGAAGCAGAAGAAGAAGGTTGGTGTTGTGTTCAAAGGCATTGTACTGCAAAGGTTGTTTACAAGTGAGTAATAATGGGCAAGTTTTGTGCGACTGTCAGCGACTGCGGGAGTCAGCGACTGTCGAGGCAGCACTTTCGCTAAGCTAAAAGACTACAATGACTACAACCTTGTCGTAAACAACCCCCTTTCCGTTTCCAGTGGTGGATTACTACCAACGGACAATGAGGCTTCCTAAAGAAAATCAATGCATGGACAAAATGTCAAATAAATCATCACGGAAACCACAGTTTGCTATGATTTTTATGTCCGAACATCAATGAACACCACTGACCACTCGGTGAGTTTAATGGCTTTGAAAACAAACGTTTAAGGTGGTTTTAGGAAAGATTTGCACATAGCCATAGACAGCCTTGTTAAGCCAGGCAGGGGAAAGCCAAATTCTCTAAATTTCTCAGAGAGAGCGCAATCGCCAAGATTTTGGTTTTAACCCCTCTATTTCACCATAAACAAACCCAGGGATGGGGCTCAAAGTGCAAAATACTGGACTTCTCCTTTAACATGCAGTGCGCCTGGAGATTTTAGGGCCCCCTGGGGCAGTTGTCCACTCCACCTGTTGGTCGTCAAGCACCCTCATACTCTCCTGTAATGTTGGATGTAAGCACTTAAAGGGTTCAAATATTTTGAAGTGGGGTTTTAAGGGGTACTTATTCATGGTCCGTGCATTACATACAGCAGATGTCAGTCAGCACGTCCCCAGTTTGGAGAAGCAGGCTAGAGTCCGACACGTAAGCTAAGCGATGTACTGCTGTCAGTAACAAAATGTATATTAGCCACCTCAAAAAAGGTCCTCCTAAAAAAATTAATATCAATTTAAATGTATGCTATATTCAGAGTATTTTTTACTGCTTTACCTTTTCATCAAATTGCCTGTTTTGATGGGGAAGCCGTTAATGGCTTCAATTCCCGAAGTATGCTCTCGTCAAAGCCACCAGACTCCATTAACAAAAACAGTCAATTTAGCTCACTAAACACGAGAGCTGCTGATCTACTGCTGCTGTATTTAGTTAGTTAGTTTGTGTTACTGTGTGACTTTTGTGGATCCAAATCAACCATTTTAAATGACAAAATCACACAATAACACAAACAAAAACAAAATAACTGTTTGAGGCAGCTGTAGATCAGCAGCTCCTGTGTTAAGCAAGGTTAAATTACTGTTTACTGGCTTTGAAGAGAGCGATATGTTGGCTTAATTTTCCAGTTGGAAATCAGTCTGACATTGAGGTTCAGCAGTGAAGATATTCTTAATATAGCATGCACTTTATATTTTTAGGTGGGACTTTTCTTAGTTGGCTAACATACATCTTGATGCTGACACTTCAGCAACAGTACATTGCTTAGCCTTCATGTTAGACTACAGCCTGCTTCTCCACATTGGAGGGGTGCTAATTGAAATCTACTGTAATAAACTGTCTATATGTCGACTATCTACCTCATACAACCCCACACAACCCCAAATCTGAACTATCCCTTTAAATATGTACTTATAGTTTGATTGAGTCAATGTGGTCCAAAGAGCAGAATCAATGACACTGCTCGGTTACTGCAATGTGTTTCTGTGGACAGTGACGACTACAAAAAGGTTTGACGTTGAGCTATGACAGCATGACCGTGTTTTCAGACAGGGAAGCGACATTGGTCACATAAACTACAGATAAAAAACAAGCATGGCTGAGGGTCGGTTAGCATGAGGTTCTGCCCATGCGACAGCTAACCTGCTAATATTCAGTCTCACCCCTTTCTGTAGCTGATAGGTCCCACAGGCCAGGATGTCGTGACTCGATGCAACAGGACACCACTCCACCGTGTCGGCACTCAGCTCCGTGTCAAACACCTGTAGATTGCGGGTCCTCGACTTCCAAGCCATGACCAGCTGCTTTGCATAACGTTACTGTGCTGGTGGAGTAACTACAGAGCAAAAAAGTATCCTGTTACGTCTCGACTGTAAAATCAAAACTAAGCTCAAATAAGTCCGTCAGGTAGTTCGCACGTGAGACCTTAAGCATCACAATGTACCAGCTAACTTCTATTAGGCTAACGTTATCTGAGCTAACTAAATAATCTGTTTGGCAGTTAGCTAGCAAGCTATAATTAACTCACTGCGGTCTCGCGCAGTGCAAACTATCAACAGTAAGACACTTCAGGTGGTGAACAGATGTTCAACGGGTTAATAAAATGTCCAAGGTTGAGTTAACTTTTGTTTAATAGTGAATATCCACAGAACAAATCATTATCAACAAAACTCACATGTGAGCCAGTCGCGACTCGACGACTATATGCGTCGTTACGTCATCGCTGGGCGTAAGGATGCATTCAGGAACTACAAGGTTCTTAGCAATGAGTCCAAGCACTCAATGACACACTATAAAACAAAAAAGGATCAAAACTGGTTAGAACTATGTGTGTTCCCTTGTATACATGCTGTGTACTTGTACGATGTCTTAAGATCAAGGGCTCGTCTTTCAAGTGGGTTTGCTAGTAAATGCCTAAATGCCCTTGAAAACGCAAGATATCTTTATTATAACTAATAAAGGACAAAAAAGCACCACTAGGGTTCAGCTGGAGCTTCACAGACCCAGACCTGACTTACTACACTGAACAAAAACATAAACGCAACACTTTTGTTTTTGCTTCCATTTTTCATGAGCTGAACTCAAAGATCTAAAACATTTTTTTATATACACAAAAGACCATTTCTCTCAAATATTGTTCACAAATCTGTCTAAATCTGTGTTAGTGAGCACTTCTCCTTTGCAGAGATAATCCATCCCACCTCACAGGTGTGGCATATTAAGATGCTGATTAGACAGCATGAATATTGCACAGGTGTGCCTTAGGCTGGCCACAATAAAAGGCCACTCTGAAATGTTCAGTTTTATCACACAGCACAATGCCACAGATGTTGCAAGTTTTGAGGGAGCGTGCACCTGTGAGGTGGGATGGATTACCTCGGCAAAGGAGAAGTGTTCACTAACAGATTTAGACAGATTTGTGAACAATATTTGAGAGAAATGGCCTTTTGTGTATATAACAAAAATGTTTTAGATCTTTGAGTTCAGCTCATGAAAAATGGGAGCAAAAACAAAAGTGTTGCATTTATATTTTTGTTCAGTGTATATGTCCCCTACAAGAAACACCTCATAGCTCAAGATTCTAATACTTATTTGTGAATAAAATGTCCAAATTCATCTTTCAAAAATGAAACAAATATGACATTCCGAAAAAGCATTGTAGACCAGGACCAAAAGGCTCAACTACCAGGTTCTGGTTGGTTCTGACTGGAGGGTCCTAGCTCCTTGGGATAAGGCTGTTCTTCTGCTCGTGGAGGCTCCAGATGGTCAACATTAAAATTAGACTACTGTATGGCTGGGTTAGCATACAGTTAAGGGCAACCCCTGAATATGTGAGTGGTTTATCCACATAGGTTGCATCTCATTGGTTGGTCACATTGGTTTTTGGTCAGTACTCTTGCAGATTCTGTAGAAAGTGGCATGACAACAAGCTGCAAGATGGGATGAAGAGCTGCACTTCCTGCAGGTTTTTCCACTGTCTGGCATAGAAAGCATGGCCCCTAACTGGTCTCAGCCAGATAGTAGAAGGCAGGTGGTGGAGTATCCCAGACTCACCATCTGTTCTCACCCACAAATTGAAGCACCTGGGTCAAGTTCTAATGCCATCTTCATCTCTCATCTCCATGCTCTGTACAACTAAGCAATGAAAAGACAACCATGATGTACAAATGTCCTCAGTAGTTACTTTTTCAAAGTACGTAATGACAGTAAATGCTTTTGGTTCTCTCTCCCTAAGAGGGCTGAGACGCATCTTATAAAATCTTGGGGTTTTGTCCTTTTTCTGATTGTATCACTCAAGGTATTGTTCAAACAAGGTGTGGGTAATAAAACATTATCTCAAAAATCTTGCTTTCAGGCAGGAAAAATGTAGTCAAGTGGAGCAGAGGTGAAACCTGGTTGCTTGTGGGTAATGTTCTATCTGAACTGTAGTCAGTCCGTTTCTCAGTCATTGTGTGGGAGGAGTCTTCTTGTATTGAAAGACAAGATGGAGCGCAATTGTGGAGGCCCCAAAAAGCACTGTGGTCAAGCCACACATACGTCTGAATTCAGCTCCAACACTGATCGAGAAATCTATGCTGCCAGCTAAGTGGGCTATATAAATACAGCATGTTACCGTCCTGTAGTTAGTATACATTTAAATAAAAAAACAAATAATGTATGTTGCAGTGGCAAAGATTTAAAAAATGAACACATTAACCATTTCAAAGATTATAATTTAAACATATTATGTATAATTCTGAAATACAAATGCAATAAATGCAAATGAGTAGGCCTACTTTTACTTTGGGTAGACTTCTTTAAGTTGACTATAATTTGTTGTGAACACCTCTGTACTTTTACTTAAGTAACCTTTTGAATGCAAGATTTCTTCTTGTAAAGGAGTCTTTCTACAATGTGGTATTGCTATGTTTACTTCAGCGAAAGATCTGAGCACACAACTAAATGTAGTATACACAATTACATTCTTTTTTTTTTTTTTTTTTGAACTCAAGCTGATTTTACTTCCATAGAGGAAGCTGCAGTACCCTCTGCTGGACAATTACCATTAACAGCAGCCTTTTGCAGCAATTGTTTAAAAAAAAGTTTTCTAAACAGATTAAGGTGTACTGGCCAGGCTCTCAGTGTGACCTACATAATCACAGAAAACCTTGCGTGGAGCAGCTTTAATTGTAGAATAATTGAAATGTAAATTAGTCAAAAAAAACAGTTAAACACATAGTAAAAATACTGGGGATTCATCCACACAATTAAACTTTCTAGTTCCTTAAATTAGCTGTCATATGCCTAAGCAAACCAGTAAAGTTGCTATTAAAGTTAATATCCATGTCTGCCTACAGTCATGAGCCGTGACAGTGGACGATGCTTCAAATATGGATGTTGCAGCCAAGAAGCTGCAGTCTAAAATGTGGATGCTTAACACACCTCTTTAGCCCAGCAGCACATAAGATCTATACAGTCCAAAATATACAGCGAGGATTATGTTCCTGAGATATGGCTTTGAGCAATGGCCAAAAGCTTTTTTTTTTGTAGATTTATGATGTCTGAGAGAACTTGATCTTTGACCTAAAATGTCATCACATCATCATCTTATATCTTATCCTATTGGAAATTTGTGTGAAATTTTGTCATAATTAGCATATGAATTCTTGAGTAATGGCCAGAAACATGTTTTGTGAGGTCACAGTGACCTTTGACCAATGAATTCTAATTAGTCCATCCTTGAGTCCAATTAGACATTTGTGTGACATTGGAGGCAATTCCCTCTAGTTGTTCTTGAGATAGCTAAATTCACGAGAATTACACACAGTGTCACAGTGACCTTTGACCACCAAAAGCTAATCAGTTCATCCACGGGACGTTCATACGTATGTATTGAGGTAAAGGACATATGTAAATTTGTACCAAATCTGAGGAAATTCCATTAAGGCCTTCCTTAGATATTATGTTCATGAGCTTGGTACAAACATACATATGGACAACCTGAAAATATAATGCCTGTGGCCACTGCTATTGCCGGTACGGAGGCATAAAAAAGTAATAATAAAAAAATAAACACAAAGACCTCGCTAATCCATCATTGTGATGGTCAGTGGTCGTGTTATGCAGACAGGTTCTATGTTACCCCCAATAGTTCAATCAAGTAGTTAAGGATTCTGGAGTGCAGCAGTTCAGCAGTGGTGTGGTTGCAGAAGTGAATAAATAAGGAATGAAACAATCAAGTTGTCTTTGGTGTTATTTAATAAAGTGATAGAACTGAATAATAAGAGTTATACCAGAGTCAATCTATTTCCGCTGAAAGGTCTGAGCTCGGACACCTAGAGTGTTCTCTGTGGGTCTGACAAAGAATCACAGATTCAGTCATATAATATAATTAAAACTTAGGAGTGCACAGCAAAAGGGAGGCAAAGGGAGGCCTCCAGTTAACTGATAACTGTCATGAGAACAAAGCAAGCTTCTCATACACAAAAAGAAAAATCTCCAAGGACACAGTTTACTTCAGGTACAATGAAGCCTTATACACATGAGGAAGCAAAATATTACATTTCTACGTATGGTAATGATTAATTTTGTTCCCACAACTGGAACAAAGTTGTAGCAATTGTAATGATTTTCGGACCAGTTCTTTGCACAGTATTGGTTCCTTCGAGTTGATACATGTAAATGTATCATGTTATAGTACGCCTACATACGGCTACGTTTGACAGCTGGTGCTGCCCATCCCACAAAACATCTCATCAGTGCATGCAGACGTCATGTATGAGTTTACATTAATTACAAATATTCATTTTAATACATTGATTCAGCATCCATTTGTATGTAGGTAGGCTACGTAAACTCAAAACAATGTTACAGAAATATCACTGTCCAATGATCTGTTGTTTTGATGCATTCGTGTTGCATCAGAATAATGTGTAAAAGGAGTTCCCTACTGTATTTCATGTTCGAGTTGTTTAGATGCTCTGAGCAATAAAATACAACACATCCTCTTTGTAGCAACTGCCTAGGCTAATGCAAGCATTTTAACAGATTAATCAAAGAATAACTCCAGCACAAGACTACAAGACCTTTGGAAATCAACATAATGTGTTCATAACTCCAGAGGCAGCCTAATTTTTTCAGATAAATAATTTCAATAGAGCGGACATGAGCTGAGGACTCTCAAGTCGAGCAATGAAAATCACCTAAACAGGGGTGTAAAGATTACCAATAGTACACATTGGTAAACAGTATCAGGAGTCAGAGACTTGGCTACATTGCTACACAGCCACTGATCCAACCCAAATTTTGCACAAAATTCCTTTAAAACAGCTTATCTGTGTCTCCCTATGGTCTCTAATCACATTGTTTCCAGTTATTGCCAGTGTTAGCAGCCAATGCTGCATGTACTGGCCTCAAATTAAAAAGAAAAAAAAATCTGAATCAGATCATACCAAATTGTTTAAGATTTTCTATATCTTTTTATTATCAGATTTTGGACTGTATTTATCATATCTAACAGGGAGAGATAAACACCCCTTCTAACCTTTCCATTTATCATCGGTGTATTCAGGAAAACACAGCACCGCTCCAATTTAAAACAATTGCTGTAAATAGTTTCAGATCAGTAGTTCTCAACCTCTTTTTGCGTCAAGGACCCCTAAATTGATACACGTTAGGTCAACGACCCCCATTTTATTAGATTTAGCTTCAGAGACCCTATCTAAAAAGATTCTGGTTATTGACCAGAATTCTATGGTTGTCAACAAGTTAGGGAAACTGTGGAGGAAGTGGAACCTATGGTCACTCTTATGACTCTTACTCACATTCAGCTCACTTCCATAGTGAATTTAATGGTGAAGACAAACTACTTCTCATTACTGGGGACACCCTGGAATGATACGTGGGGGTCCCCGGACCCCTGGTTAAGAGCCACTGCTTTGGAGTGCTTTTAAGCATTCGATACAGTCAAAATGGCGGCATCTGTTGGCTAACATGTGGTATTGCATTAATGGAATTTTTTAATGCAACACCTCAATAGAACAATTGCCCAAGTCTAAAGGAAGTCACTGCTGTCATCCTCAATATGTTGTTTTATTATTTAAATTGGCCATAGTTCAAGCTTGTCCAATGTTTTTGCTTTTAGGCAGATTTATCATATGTTTGACGTATCCGGCCTTGTCAGTGGTGGTCACGTGACTTTTGCTGTGCGGTGCCATTACGTCCAGCAGCTGGTGCCTAGTAGTCTACTTCCACTGTAACATCACTAGCTAGCGCATACTAACACAATGGATTTTAACGTGAAGAAATTTGCCTGTGGTGCTGGAGTGTTTTTCACGCGCGCTGTCCAGGTAATGAAACCTTCGTGCAAAGTACTGTGGTTCGGCCGACGGTTCTTTCCATTTTGACAGCCAGCTGTTACTGACGTTACTGACTACCGTTACGGTACAGTATCTGACCCCGCACTATGTTGTACCACCGAGCTAACGTTATGCTAATATTAGCAACAGAAGAAGAAACAGATACAACCTTGATAATCGGCCAACCACTGCGTCGTCGGAATATTTAAGGCCTACACTGTAATTAAACAGCGTTGTCCAAATGCTATTATGCAGTGTTGTTAGCCACTAAGATGACGTTGTCTTCTTGGTGTAACGTTATATTTTAGCCAAGCTAGTGTACCAGTCGCTAGTGTAAATTAAACATGGGTTTAGTTAAAAGAGCTCAGCAAACTGTAACCGAATATATTTATTTTGACAAGTCTGAGAGTAATAGGAAGGGGGGGGACAGACATCACTGTCAGGTGAGCAAGAGTTACTTGTGAACCGGACTCTCCATGACATCATGATATCGCGTTAATTCCCTCGCTGTTCATAATTAAAACCTGGACAAAATGGAACTGTAGTGTGTCAGTAGTTGACCCAGGAGTATGTGTGTTGTGTGTGTCCTCTGTCTCAGTTCACAGAAGAGAAGTTGGGCCAGGCAGAGAAGACTGAGCTGGACGCTCACTTTGAGAACCTGATGAGCCGCGCAGACTGCACCAAACATTGGACTGAGAAAATCTACAGACAGACTGAGGTTCTGCTGCAGCCCAACCCAAGTATGCTATCAATATTACAGTCCTATCATTAGAGGTGCAGAGACTATTCTACAGTTACATTTCAAATTGTTTTCAAGCAGATCTGCTACCATGCTGAAGTTTTCCATAATTTTATAATAGATGACTAATGACAAAAGCATCATAAAGGAGATATTAGCTCATTTATTATAAACTTTTAGCCAGAGTTGGGAAGGTTACTTTTCAAATGTAATAGATTACAGATTAATGGTTACCCTGTCAAACTTTTTTTAAACTGGGCAATACAACTGAAGAGACCCAAAAAACCTTAACACATAAGTGTACAAGTGTGCACTAAAATTTGTCCCATTGACTTTGCTGACTAACGTCCTCTAAATAAGGTAAAACAAGGCATTCCTGCACAGCAAAAAGATGCAAAGCAACAGAATGGATGTTATTTTCAACATATACACTTTTACTAAAAATAAATATACTCAGATGTAACCTGTTTGTAATCACCAACATTTTGATCAGCAAATGTATTTCATCACAAAGTTTTTTTTTAGCAGTAACTAACTGATAACAGTTGCATTTATTTTGTAATTTAATTATGTAATTCTGTTACATGTAACTAGTTACTCTCCGACACTGCTTTTAGCCCAAGTTATTGATTTTGATAAGCAAGACACATTATCAGATATTTGCCACCTAATACTGCAATTAAACCTATTAATTTTTTATCAATAATTAACAATAAAAATGAAGTACTACAAAGAAATGCTGGATTGATGGAAAAATGAAACATTTCCTGGACTACTTGAACCAAAGTAATAGGTTGTGTACCTTTTAAAGAATGTGTTTAATTTATTGTAATCTCTGTGGCAAACAATACAGTGAGGCATCACAACTTGGAATTGTATGTGCTGTTAGACACTGTGGGCCTAATCAGGTGCAAGTTATGGTCATACAAAGCACCAAAAGACTGCAGAATGTTCACATGTTGAGAATACTTGTTTTCCTGTCACAGGTTTTATTTAATATTTTTATGTGTGAAATTTCAGTCTAACCCAGTGAATGCTGCATTTCTTTTTACCATCAGTGTAATTAATTTAGTAACACAATCAGGAAATACAGTCAGTTGTAGTGCAATAGACAATTCAATACTTAAAGTCAAAATACATTATATATACGGACCATATCAAGGGTGTTGCATGTTTTACCCTTAAGCTAGAAGTTATTTCACCATATTGCAAAGCATACTTACACCATACTAAGTTTTTGTATTGTTTTCCAAGGTTTAGGCAACAAGTAATTTTAGTTCATTTCATGGTATGTATGAAAATTTTTAACATTTAAAATGTTGTATGTTAAGATATGTAAGTGGGCACGGCTGCCTTTATTTTTGTGTAAAGGTCAATTCATAGTCATGTGGTAGCTGCATGCAGGTACAATAGTCATTTTTTATGTTGGTTTGTTCAAGAACATTCTGAAATTTGAAATGTACCTGGAATTTAACAGTTGTTTAAATTAGTTTTGGTTTAATGGTTCTTGTGGTCCAGGCTCTGCATCCATTTTGCAATGCACATTTTATCATAACAAAAGAGTGACCTACTCCACACTTATGGATCCCCTTGAACACCTGTTGTTCAACTTCAGTTTAACTGTTACCAAATGACCTAAGGACAGAGAAGTCACCACATCCACCTTGTCTAACAAGCACAGTTCTTCTTGCAGGACCACTAGTATTTTGTATGAATACAGGGCACTGAGGTGCAGTAAACAGTGGGGAACAGAGCCATGCTGTCCTCTGTAAGTCTGCAGGACCAGTGTAAGAGAGAAAAGGCTGCACTTGTCTTCATTGTCTTCAAGTGTAAATGTTTCATTTTAGATAAACTTGTGAAGTCAACTTCTTGTAACAGTTGTTATCACCATTTTTTTAATATTCAAAACTGTGTATTGTTTACATCCATGTTTACTAGCTGTCAGTTTGAATTGTGCATGTGCACATGTTCTCATGAACATACACAGTACAAAAGGGGACCCATCTGTAAATATATTGCTCCATAGCAATAGCTGTGGTCAGAAACTATGCAGGGTATCTTAAAAATTGAGCCAGCAAGCAAGTGCTACTGTGACAAAAAACAAAGGGAAATGAAATTTGCAGTTAAAAGGCTCAAACATTCAAAACCACTGGTATGGTCCTTAAAGCAATCCTAAAAAGACCAATGCAAAAACATAGTAGTTTTCTGTGAATAGGCACCTCATACCAAATGTCAGCCAGTCAGTCAGTACAGTTATGAAACATTGTGCTACAAGCTTGTGTCAGGATACAGTATTTGCAATGACTTCAATTCAAAGAGGGCAAATACGTGTAGCATATTATTATTTATAGGTTTACAGTGATATGGAATGACATATTGGAGAATAGGGAGCTCTAACGTGTGACTTTTTGATTCTCCATGCTACAGTTGATCACACTGGTAAGTATTTTGCCTTCCTATTTTAGTGCCGTGCTGTGGAAACCTTTCATGCCTTTCAATAGTTAGTACACAGAAGTTATTGATGGCATTAATAATGCCAAATCAGCACATGGTTCTTTGGTATTAAGATTGAAGTTGGCTGCAAAATAATTTTTTATTGCTCAGAGGTAAGCACAGGATGAAATCCTATTTTGACACACAGCTAATGGTGAGTTAGCACATGCTGTACATGGTTTAATGATAATTTATTCAAAATGGTTGTTGAACATTTAAACTTCAGCCTCCTTCTTAGTTTAATCTCAGTTTGACTGGCCTTGGTCAAACAGTGTATTTTCGTGTTATGAAGTGGTTATTCATCTCTTCTTTCTCATGTTCGTCTCGCTACAAGGCTTAAGCATGATATTTTGGGTATTCTGTCCATATTCAAAAATAAGAGCATCTAGGCCTGGTTTGGTTTCTCAGATCTAAGCACCTGTTTTAACAGTGATATATCTAGGCCAAGATATACAGGTATAGACTCCTCATTCTCATTAGTCTTTCTCCTAAAGTAACCAGCTTTGATCAAACTTCAAATTCAAAGTAGCACAATGAGTATTTTTAGGTAAGTGATTCTCAGAATATTAATTACTGTAACTACAAAGTATCCCCGTATCCAGTGATTTAGTATTGTAAAGAAGAATTACGGGTCTAAGTCCTCAGGCAGTTTCACGTGGAGTAAGTCCAGCAAACTTGAAGGTGCTCTTGAAGATAAAAAAAAGTGGTCACAAAAATAAAATGTTCTTCAGGTAGGCCTTAGACAGATCAAGAAGAAAAGGTTTATCAAAAGCCTAAAAGTAGAGAAGCCCCCTTTAAAAGTCTGAAGCTGCTGGCCGTAGCTTCATATCTTAGGGTGGTATTTACAAGGGTGGTATTTACCTTCTTATCTGACTCTTCACCAGAAATCAATTAAGCAATAGCATGTTTAAAAAATGTTGAAACATTGCTTTAGATGTGAACATCATCCTTATTTTGTTTTTAGCCAAACTATCACTAGCATGTAGCTCTAGGTATGGCACTATTGGTTATCAAGGTGATCCACCCCTTTGGTACTGACTTAAATATCTTAAATATCTCAACCACCATTGGATGGATCGCCATGACATTTTGTACACAGCTTCATACCCATCGAGATGAATTATAATAACTTTCGTCATCTTCTGACTTTTTGTTTAGCATCATCATCAGGAAAAAGTTCAATTTTGTCCAGTAGGTCATTTTCTGATCAAATACCTACGAAACTAATTACATTCCCATCAGCCTCAGCTTCACCTTGTATTTGGTGCTAAATAGCAAAAATTAGCAAGCTATCAACCCAGATTTTGAATATGGTGAACAACAGCCTCTCTCTGCTAATCATTAGAATGTTAACATTGCCATTTGCATGCTGATCTTAGCATTTTGCTCAAAGTGCCACTATCTAAGTATAACCTCATAGAGCTGCTAGCATGGCTATAGACTCTTTGTCTTTTGAAATATTAAGGTGTTCCGAGTCTTTTAGTTAGTACAGGCGTTAAGCTCAGAATATGGACAGAAACACACCAGAGTATCACATTCCATAGTTTCAGAAAAAACATAAAAGAAACTGTCTAGGACAAATTACACCGAACAATAAAATCTTATGGAACAGAAACTAATCCAGATATAGTGCAGGATTTCAGTTTTCCATCTATTTGGGATTTTAGCACCCCACATTTTTACCATATCAGTTCCCCCTCATCCTGACTGTGACTGTTCATATTTTCCTCATATCACCTCAGATTAGTTGAACTCCTGCCAATGTAGCAGTGTGTTGAGATGTCTGTGTTTTCAGAGTATGTAAACCATATTTAACTTTTTGGGTGTGCTTTTTTCTTGCACATGCTTGTCTTGTACAAAGTTTTCCACAAGTACAAATGACTTGTCAGCCATCTAACTGATAACCCAATATTTTCTTGGGAATCATTTCAGGTCTATGTCATGACCATTTTTTTAGTGTGTAATAAACAGTAGAATTTATTTGGTAGAGTTGAGACTTATCAAAGATACAATATAAGAAAACCATGATCAGTAACGTGTGTGAGCAATAAATGGTGAAGAAAAAGGAATACAACAAAAAAATACACATAATAACACAGAAACAAGAATATGAACCGAAGCAAAGATATCCTGATCAGGCTTCTTTGCTGCGGCTGGAAGCTTGTTAATACTGTGTATCTTTTATATAATAATAGAAATATTACTAAATATTATGGACATGTGATAGAGACCTTGAGACCAGGCCCTATTGCATTTTCAGAGATATTCCCCTGAAAAGACACAAAACTGTACTCGTGGAAAACATGTTTATTATGTAAAGCTTTGTGATTCTGTGGACTCAACTCATCCATGATATTCATTTATTCTACATAACACACATTAGACTTGGGTGGTAATTTAGTAACAAGGCATATACGCGCATGGTATCCTGGCACTACAGAAATGCATTGCTAATAAAACTTGGTATGACACTGGATGAGGCTTAGGACCTACTAATTGGTGGGACTGTAAAATCAGGTTTGTGTTATAGCGAGTACACGTTTATCGTCCACTGTGCTGTATTAAGATCAGTCTCTGCTGTTCCCAAGTGTAGCATTCATGTCAAACATGATGTATGCCCCCAGAAAGTGCCTTTTGTGTTACCCTGTGATGTCAAGTCCACTATACCAATGTCAGTTCCATTTGAAAAGGAAATGGCTTCAGCTGTTACTAGAGTAAAGTTTAGAGTACATTGGCTCCGTGATCATTTCAGTGTGAAATGGCTGCTTGTGGGGGTTCATGAGAGTGCATCAGACTTTAAAGTACAGTAAATGTGCTCTAAAAACAGCACAGTGAGCTCATATGAGAATTCTCTATGGAGTCGATCGACCCCTTTCTGATTCAGTGTAAATGGAAAACTATTCATGTTTGAGGGGTTTTTGGTACCGCCCAAGCCTAAAAGACATCACAGTCATATCATTTCTGAGTCGTGTGTGAAGAACAGGGATTGGACCTCAAAAGAGCCCCTGTACACTTGTATGCAAGGCAGTGTTCCTTTCTGAAGCTTATAATGTTGGGGCTGAGTCAGAGGTTTTGATTTTGCTGTAAAACATTTTTAAGGCTGAAATGTTTGATATTTATTTACTAATTGCATTACTGGCAGTGAACAAAATAACAGAACCCTACAGAACATCTCCGTTGAGAGTGTCAGAAGTATTAATTCAATTCAATAGTAGTTTCAATAGTTTTGAAGCAATCTATTATGGGCCATTTATTTATTGTTGGTTAGAGTCTTTCACAACCAGCAGTTAGGCCCACTCTATGTATTGTGAGGTACTGTGTTGAAGTAAGTTTTCCCCCCATTTTTCTGTGCATTACTTCCTCCTGTCAGTGACTCTTTATGTATAGATTCTGCAGTTGGATAAGGAATCATCTCATATTCTGATCTCTCAAATGCAACATCCAAAAATGATTTCCATTCTCTTTCACGCAGTGTTAACCTGCAGTGCCTCATGGGGAAAGTTTTCTCTTGCATGCCATTACAAACAATGCATATATCAAGCACGACTGAAGCAAAAATACATGTTCACAATGTACTAAGTATACAGCCAGATACACCTTTAATTGAGTTTGTACAAATAATGTGAGAACTTCTTACAGACAACTGGTTGCCCTGTATATTCAAATTAGATTAAATTCACATTATTAGATTAAAACCTTGTGTCAGGTGCTTATGTAGAATGGGAAACAACAGGATACACAGCAAGGCAAACCAGGCACTCCAAAAATATAGAAAAAGAGGAAGGAAGTATAAAAAAGCCTTTATTGTAATGGCTAAATCGTTAAAAGAGCCAACATGTTTCGACCACTGCAGGTCTTTGTCAGGGTTTTAAAAACACACAGCAAAGGTATGGCCCCACCTGTATAGCAGATGCAGGAACCAATTGGAGGCCATCACATGACCCAGATAATGACATGACAGGTGAAACAAATAGAAAATGATGAAAAAATAACAAGTTAATAAAAAACACAGAGTAACATGAGATGAGATTCCCATAAAAAATGAATAGGCTATATATAGAGTAACATGAGATGAGATACCCATAAAAAATGTATAGGCTATATATATAGCTATATACACATAGGCTGTGAGAAAAATGGTGAAGTCAATAGAGAACAGAGACAAATCACAAAAAACTTGAAGACTATATCCTCTTAAAGACCAACATACTTTAAAGCCTCCAGTTGATGGACCCAAAAATCTTCCCTTTGATGGAGTTTCTGTATTGTGCCCCCCCTCTGACCAAAGGCTTCATGTGTTCAATGCCCTCTGTGCGTAATAAAAAATCATTAGCATCATGAGGTTCAGTGAAGTGTCTAGCCCAGTCTATCTGTCTAGATAGTTGTGGTTTCTTGTTGTAATGGCATATTTTTGCTCAGCAAGGCGATCCCTCAGTCCCTTGTTACTGCTTTTCTGCTGCTTAAAAGAATGTGATCATTTTTATTGGGCACCTGTTTGCCATGGCATGCAAGGAAATATCTTTTTATTAGGGACTTCAGAATACACAGGGTGAGCAGGGGTTGAAAGTAAATACAGTTCCTTAAGTTCTGTACTTCAGTACAATTTTAAGATTACTTGAGTGTTTCAGTTATGGTCAACTCTTGCTTTTTTAGTTCACTACACTAAAATGGGGATATTGGACTTCTTTTTCTTCTTTCTTAACAGCTGATAAGCTGTCCAGCAAACACTCCTGGTGAATAAGAGTCCAAAATGAACTCTCCTTTTACCTCTGTTTTTGTCTCTGTTGACAAAAATGATTAGGTGTTAATTTTGCTAGAGGCTCTATTTCATTATGTTCACCAGCCACTGTTTAATTCTGTCTACCTGCCCTGCTGAGCAGGTAGTGTTCATCAGAATACAGGTGCTGTCTATGGGGTTGATGTGGCTGTGGTTCAGATCTAACTACATTTAAAAAAACATAAGCCCTAAAATCAGAAAGTTGTTGGGTTCTCACAAATGAGGGATAAATGAACTAAAAGTTTCAAGCGCTTCTTTGTTTCCCAGCTGTGGTCTGAATAACAGTCTTCCCTACTCTCTCTGCAGGTGCCAGGATTGAAGAGTTTCTCTATGAAAAGTTGGACAGGAAGGCACCATCCAGGATTACCAATGCAGAGCTGCTGGGTCAATACATGCAGGATGCAGCAAAGGAATTTGGTCCTGGAACTCCATATGGTAAGTATGCGTCCACTTAAAAACAAGCTTTAAGGAGTCAAAACTTGAGTAAGATAATGTAAGTAAGATAACTTTACACCCTGTATAAACATGTGATCTGTATCTGGATCAGAAACATAAAACAACAGAAGATGTAAATGCATACAGAACATATTGCACTTGGATGCTATCGAATTACTGGCAGATCTCAGCCAAGTGGAAATCTAGTCTGTACAGTTTAAATGATGAATGGACTTCCATGTATTTAGGGCCTTTCTAGTCTTACAACCACTAAAACTGCTTTACGCAACATACTGAATTCACCCATTCACACACACATTCACACACTACATTTGGGGATTAGTATCTTGCTCTCGACACAGACAGACATGTGGAGGAGCCAGGCATCTAACCGCCAATCTGTTTTTTACTCTCTACTATTTTAAATTTGCTCTCTACATTGAATGCTTGAAAAGTGTTATACACTGGCAATGAAAACCCCTGAGTGTTATTACATAGTCCTCCCTTCTCTCTCATCTTCACCCCACTGGCTAGTGCAGGCATACTGTATGTGTCAGTCCAATAAATCAGCTCTCACCCAGTGTGTGGTAAAAATGAAGGCTCAATAATGGTTTGAATGAGCTCACTTGTACTCAGCATTCTGCTGCAGCAGTAGTCAGGGGATCTGCACAGATGTCCTTGAGAAAATTAATAGCTCAAAAACTCAACCCAGAATTAAATGTATGCAAGTTTTAGAGCATCCCAAAATGTGTCTATTGTCTGTTGAATGTGATCAGTAGCATAGCCAGAAATATGAATGTAGGTGGGCCTGTTGGATATAATGTGTGCAAGAAGCAAAGTGATCTGTAGATCACCCATTTTTACTCTGATTTTAAGATCTCATTAAAACATTCAGAGGATTTGCCTGCTATACATTGTATCAAAAGCAGGCTACTGGTTTTGTTTACTGTTGCTGAACAATGTGTGATAGTTAGAAGATAAGGTGACAATAAGGCAACAGGGGCAAGCTACAAGATTATTTCTTCATTTACTGCCGCCATGATTTCTTTTGTAACATTACAGCACAACCTTTGCAGTGTTAAACCTTGAGTTGTGCATTTGCAATGGCCTACTCACTGAACATCTGCAACATTACATGCCGCTAAATCACATCAGGGTTTGTAACAGCAAGCTAACCATTAGGGATGCACCGATTGTGAAATTCTGGGCCCAGGATTTTCCACTCATTCATTTATTTGTGGCAGCCTGCCATGAATTAAACATCTGCCACCACAAATAGGTCTTTTATTGGAGCTGGACTGTTTATTAGGAGCATTATTTGGAAAAAAAAACAAAACAAAACAAACAGTAACACTATTTGGTTATTTGTAGCACCACACTCTCAGACCACAGAGCACACTCTGGGCAGAGACAAAGCTGCAGAACGTTGGGCACCTTGAAAGTCTTTATTCTGCAGGGTTTAAAAGTTTGCATTCATTTGCAGCAGCCACTCTTCTCTGATCTGATCAGTTCTGAACAGATCGACAGATCAATCACCCTGCGAGTCACGAACTGCAGCTTAAGAAAGAAAGAACTCCACATGCACTGCGTTCACAGACCCACAAAAAACTCAGAATTTAGAAAGGGGACACGGAATGAGGGACACACAATCATTTAAAAGAGGGGGGAAAAAACAACAAAGTTTTGCTACCTATTTTTTACTGTGAAAACGTCAACAGGTTTTTCCTTCAAACAGCTGTATTTATTCAAGTTTGTCGCCAAAAACTACATTTTACAAGATTACATTTACATTTTTACAACACATGATTTACCTTTGCCCAGCACTCATTTTTACTGAATAAAGCTTAAACTTACCATAATGAAACTCAATGCAGCCTTTGTTAGCAGTTTTTCTGGCGACTGGCTGCTAACAACTAATAGCTAATGTGAACTAGCTCTCCTTTTGCCGATTTTAAAACAGATTTGTTGTCCACAATGTAGCATTATTGGGGAAAAAATAGGGTATGTAGTAAGTTTACTGCATCATTTCATTTCGACAGTGTCCCATGGAAGATGTCCTTTGGTCCCAAACATGCTTTTGGTAAATGGTAAATGGGCCTGCATTTGTCTAGTGCCTTTCTAGTCATCTGACCACTCAAAGCGCCTTTTACACCATGAGTCATATTCACCCATTCACAAACACGTTCATACACTAGTGGCTGAGGCTACCATACAAGGTGCCACCTGCTATTTTTAACACACTCACACACCGATGGAGGGGTTCATTATCTTGCTCAAGGCATTTCGACATGCAGACCGGAGGAGCCGGGGATCGAACCACTGATCTTCTGATTGGTGGAGGACCCGATCTACCTCTGAACCATTTTTCCAAGCATTGTTTGGAAAAATGTTTTTGAGACAGAATTTTAGAACCTTGATTAGTGAGGGATAAGATTGATTTACTCATCTTTGTATCTGCTGTACGAGTAAGAGTCCATAATGTGCACTTGGTGACAGTGCAGTTCTTCAGTTCACAATTGACATCAATTGCCAGTTGTGTACCCAGAAATGACTGTTGTTAGCAGGACGTCACGATGATTCAGTCCATGTTAATGCTCCGAGTGTTGCATACAGAACCTTAAATCCTCTTCCTGGATTGTCTACCAAGAAATGTTTAGACAGTTAAACATGAATCATCTGAATCCACATGCTCTTTTATTGCATTGTATGTGATAAATGATTGATTACATAACAAATGGAGCTTTTAAATATAGTGCCTTATATACTAAATAGGGAGAGATTTCGGACATTTGGTTAGTTGTGGTTAATTATTATTTTGATTTGATGTAGTCCAGTTCAGATAGGACTTTTACCTGTCTGGAATCCTGAAATCAATTGGAAGCTCTAGGTAAATGCTGCAGGCGTTTTCCAGTACATTTAAAATAAACGTCATTGATGTTAGCCACCAATGACTAGTCTAAATTTAGACTTTGATCCGTGAAATAATAAATGGACAGACATCATATCCCAACCCTCCCTAAAGTGTACATTGTTGATTTTGTGCACCTCTCTGTTTTTATGTCCCTGTGCATTGTCTCTCCACCCGTCCCTCCATCCCATTCTTGTGAATGTGTTATCTCAAGAAAGCCCAAAGGAAATATCTTGAAATTTGGCCCAAACATTTACTTTGATTCAGCGATGAACTGATTCTGTTTTGGTTGCCAAAGATCAAGGTCACTGTGACCTTGTGTTCATCACATTCTTGAGAAAGTGATAGCTCCAAAACACATTGAGGCAATATCTTAACATTTGGTGCAAATGTCTACTTGGACTTAGTAATGAACTGATTAGATTTTGGTGGTCAACGGTCAATGTGACCTTGCGTCCGTCTCATTCTCATGAATGTGATACCTTGAGAAGGCCTTGAGGGAATGGCCTCAAATGTGGCACAAATGTCCGACTCGAGGATGGACTAATTAGAATTCACTGGTAAAAGGTCAAGGTCGCTGTGACCTCACAAAACATGTCTTCGGCCATTACTCAAGTATTATACTCTAATTATGACAATATTTTACACAGATGTCTATTACAATAAAATGTGTAAGTGATGCCATCACATTAAGGGTCAAAGGTCAACTTCTCTTAATCATAATGTATTCATCATAGACATCATAATGTACTGCAAAGAAAAACAAACAAACTAAACATATCTGGCCATTGCTCTATGCCATAACTCAGGAATATAAGGGGAGACAGATAGTATATTGGTGGCACTAATCTTGGGTGTCCACCTTGAATTTGTGCTGATTGTGTGGATCTTTTGTGTTGTCAGGCTAAAGATGTGTGAGAAGCATCCATGTTTTAGAAGTTGTAACTTCCATATTTGATGCACTGTCTACTGACATGGCTACATATGAGTCTGAACACACTTGGATATAAACGGTAATTGGTCCCTGTGGTTGAAATGCAATAAGTTCCTCAAAAGGTTTCTAGTCCCTGGGGAAAGTTCCTGCTCATACAGTGTAGACTGCATAGTCCCTGTCTTTTCCCCAAAACATTTTTGGATGTATATTTAACTTAAAGAAAAAAGACAGGAATAGTAAAAACTAATTTTTTGTCTCCACCAGACACAGTGCCAGATAAGTCAGTCCTTCTTGATCTTATTAGAAAAAGTATGAATTAAAAAATAGTGACAAAGGTGTGGCTACAGAAAAGGAAACTTAAACGCAAATCGCCTTTATGCTACACAAAAAACAGCAACAGTATGTATTTCTGTTATGCATTATTTGAACTCAGGTTTTATAAGCGTAGACTAGCGTATCTACAACAAAACTGTACCTGGGAAGAGAGGGGAATTTGAAATGAAGACTTTGTGGTTAATGGATGATATCTGTTTGTTGCAGGGAGCACTTTGATTGAAGTCGGGGAATGTGAGAGAAGATTAGGAGCGGCAGAGAGGGAGTTCCTCCAGACGTCTGCCATCAGCTTTCTTACCCCCCTCAGGAACTTTCTGGAAGGAGACTGGAGGACAATTTCAGTGAGTCTGAAACACTAGATCCACTCTCATATCAGTCAAGTGGCCATTCACTATAATCATTCTACTGGTTTTTAGGAAGAATGGTGAAATATTGAGGGAGAAAGAGTTTCACATTGTCATACACATAAAGAGCTTCTCTTAATTACATGTACTCTGGCTAATGTCATGACTTTGTTTACTATGTTTTGTATAAAGTTGGGTCATGCTGACTGTCCTGCAGACAGACATGTGGCATCACCTCTTGGTCAAGGCTCAGTTATGTGATCAAAACTGCAATGGATTATCAGAGGCATGCTATACTTTTGTTTTTGTAATTTTCTCTTAATTGACTTTTAAAGAGAGAATTAACAAAAAACCTCATAAACAAAATAAACACTGTGGCTGTGACAGGAGTTCTTTGTAGAGGAATATAACCCGGCTTGCAGGGGAAAGAGAAGCAACACAAAAAACCCAGATGGTAAAAAGAGAAAGCAGTTTATTGTAACTTAAATGAAAGAAAAGTGGTTAACAGTAAGCTAAATCAGGACAAACCAAGGAAGAGGGCCGGTGGGTGCCGTTTAAATCAAAAACAAAAACATAACAAAAAGAGGGTTCACTAGGAGCTATGAAGCTTAGTCTACAATCTGACTCAAAAATAAAAGGAAAACGAGGTCTGAGGGGTGTACTATGAAGCGTGATTAACGGGTTAGCGAGGTATGATGAGTCTAAAGCCAGGGTTTTCAGTGTCACGAAGGTGGCTTTCTTTTAACCTGGCTAGATCACCATGGTAACTTATGCTTAGCTCATAACCTGGTCCCGACCAGGTTATGTTCAGAGTTTAATCAGAGTTTAATCAGCTATAAAAGCGCCGCTGTTTCACAATTTAGCACATTTGGAGCTGGCGTAACCTTTACTTTGAAAGTCCAGTGGAGCTGGATCAGAACCGAGCATTTGTACGGAGGGAGAGATCGCACTGATCCGCTGGTGTTTACTTTCTCTCTGAGCGTCTCCGCCTACAGATGTTCAGCTGAGGGAATACGCCGCTCACTTTTGAGCCAAGCGTCAGGAGGACACTGAAACAAGTTGCGCGCTCGCAGCATTACAGATAATCAGATAGCTAATCAGTAAAGTTAATCATTTCGCTTTGATGTGGCCATGAATAAATGAATTTCAGTGTTTGGCCTGTTATATGGCAGTGTTGCCCAAACACAAATCTTGAATAGGTCTATGCTATTTTCACAGTTAAAAAGGTCTTTGTTGTCATTGTACAGAGACAATAGGCTATGAGATTTACTTGTACAGCACCTAAAAAGTTCACTGTATATTCATACGCACACCCAGCCTCACTTTCAATAGAACACACTCGCATTCTATAATTGCGATCAGTAAAATATATGAAAACAATATAAAACACAGTTTAAAAATGACAGTTGTTGCCCTAGTTTATTTTGTTTAAATGGATAAAGCTTCGTATTTAAAAGTACCATAATGTTCAGCTGTCAGAAATTAAAATCAGCCTCCTCTCTTTACTTATTATTAATTATCATATTTGCAGCAACAGAGTTGCTTTTGGCTGTGATCACGCTTTTTTATATCGCTCATACTCTCTTCATTAAAACAACCTGCTCCTCTTGGCTGAAATCAGCGACCATATGCGGAAGTAGAATCATATGACGCCAAACACCTCTTTTTATGTGAACGCGCAGGAGCACAAAGCTGAGAGCCGGATTTGACAAACCAAGTTGATAACCACCTTCGTGATACCGTTTAACTCTGTTTAGGGGCTTTAGGTTTTGTTAAGCCAGAACAAGAACACAAAGCCTGGCTGTGTTGAGCTTCCTTCGTAGTTTATTATGTTGAAATTTGTTTTACAAGCTAGTCATATAAGAACTTGTAAATTTAATGTGTAACTTGTATGTTTTACGCAATTAGGGCACAAGCTAGTGTTAGCCCTCCTCTGAACAGTACCATTAAGCACCGGAGAAAAAAGTGCCAACAACTACACATTAAATTGACAATGTATTACGTGGCTAAGAAACTGGTAAAACAAACATATTTAACAAACATGTTTGACATATAAGTTAAGCATGTACAACAGCTTGCAGTCAATCTGCTCTCTCTCCTCGTCTTTCTTTGCGTCTGTCCCATACAGTCTGTCTCTTTAGCGCAGTGCATGATGGGATGTAGTGCTTGGTTAGGGACTATCGGTTGTACACTGCTTTTTAAAATGCAGTGTGGAATACTTTGAGTCCACTATATAGAGTATAATAACTCTCACTATACATTTGGACGGCACTACAAAATGGAAAACTCACTATATAGTGAGTGATTTCAGATACAGCCCATATGAACACAAAGATCTTTCCAGCAGAAAAAAAAGAATTTTCAAAAGATAAAGAAACACACACATATATACTTAGACAATCGGAGACTATGGATCACACTGGAATGCACATGCACATTTATACAAAGTCTGGTCTGAGGGTTGACATGTAAATGATTATGTCTAGCTCTCAGAAAAATGTATCATTCTGGGTTCTCAACATTAAGTAAATTGTATACTAGGTCAAGCCATTCATCAACTCTAGTTATTTCTTTTTCAGCCTTTTGTTAGTAATATATTCTTACAAGAATCATTCCTATACCAATGCTGTTTAAATAATTTACCTACAGTAATCAAGTAGTCTGCTCACAGTGTTAATTTTTGGTCTTTTTTACATAACAACATACGAAAAAAAAATTAAAACTATGATAATGATTCTATTTTTATTTTATTTATACTTTACTCCCATGATCCTCTGCCTCACAGTAACCCGTCTGCTTCTGTCTGACTACACGAGGCTGCTGCTGCATGCACATTGAAATCATGACAGGAAAAAGAAAGTATTTTTCTCTCAATGAAAAACGTAGTCACATCGAACCTTATGGCTGCTAGTGACAAAAAAGTGGACAAAAAGTCAATTTCCTACCCTGCACATGTTTATCCACACAGGTACATTATCAGCAAATAAAGCAAGTTTACTTAATGGCATTATTTTGCTTTATTACTTTTGCCAGCATCTTTATGAATATATATATATATATATATATTTGGGTTGTCATGAGAACCGATACTTCGGTACCAACTCGTTGACAACACGCAAAAAATACGTCGGTACCTCTTTTTTTTTCGGGACCATATGTAACGGATACAACTTTGCCCTCAGCGGGCCATGTCGATTCCTGTCAGAACTGATGGGGGCAGTATACGCGCGTCAGTCTGTGCCGAGGATGAGCGCCGAAGAAGAACGCCTGTTCTCCATCGCCTTTGCTAGAAACAATGGCTTCTACAAGTGTCGCTGGAGCCACAACACCTCGGCTTGTCGAAAAGTCAGGTAGTAGGAGTTGCATGTGGAGATATTTTGCATGTGAGGCAGATGAAATTATTGAAATTAAGTAATTATAAACTAGCAAAAACCATTGTGCAAACAGTGCCTCCGAAGTTTCCAGACCAATTTTTATGAGGTTTTTTTTTTTACATTGTTAAATTATGTAAGATTATGTGCAAAGTAAAGCCACATTGTGTTTCTGGTAAAGTGCCCTTATAAGCACAGTATTATTTGCTTTATACTGGAAGGTTACATGCCACTGTGGTTGTTGTTTTTTCTAATGTATAACAGTTGTTTGCTTTTTTTGTTTTTTTAGCCTTTCTTTTCGCATTACATCTTGGCAGCTGGTACTGCAATTTAAATTCTGTGAAATTTGAGAAATTGTTAAAGCACAGTGGGCTCCAATACTTAAAAGTTTGAAACAGTTTTAATAAAGTAGTGAATTTAGGAATACGTGAGTTCTGTTTTTTGATTTTTATCGTGGTATTGAATGAGAATCATGGAAATTCACTGGTATTGGTATGGACTACTGAAATTCTGGTGTCGTGACAAGCCTATATATACATATGTAGACCCATCAATCTATCATCTATTGATCCATCTAACTCTGTACAATGTGAACTTCACCACCAGAGGCCAGCATGGATGCTTTACTCCTGTATGACACTATGTTCTACGGCAATACTCAACTTGTGGCCTGCAAGCCTGGCATAGGTTGCCAGGTGGCCTGCTGACCATATTTTAATTTAGTCAATTGATTCACACTGGAATTTTTTTTTTTTTTTTTTTTGGTACTTAATTTTTTATTCAGGATCCCCATTCCCCTTCCTGGAGTCCACACAAAACACAAACAACAAGACAAGATAAATTATCACATCATAGGTAATTTACAACATCAACAAAATTGTTGTTGTAAATCTTGTACTATTTGTTTAATTGTCATCTCTGTTAAAAAAAAAAAGGCACACTTTCTGATAACTGAAATGCCTCTACTCATTTTGGCAACCATGTTATTAATGTGAGCTCACCATGACAGTGTTCTCTATAGTGTGACCCCCCAAAATTTGGCCTCTTTTATAGACTTGCACCGATTAATCGGCAGTGCCCGGAATCGGGCCGATTCTCACGTGATCAGCCACGACCGGCGCCGCATGACTAACATTGTGTAACACCAGCAGCGCACACACACGCACATGTGCAACTCACTCCTTGGGCGATGTGAGGAAGGACAACTTCCAACAACACAGGACAACTGTGGAGTAAATGATTCCGGCCAGATAATCAGGTTCGAGAGGATACTTTCATTTTCAAGATTCCGCTGTTAGGAGCACAGTGGATGATAAACATATGTCAGTGAAACATGGGCGGCTTCTCCCCTTAATCATTCACGCACACACATCAGAAGAGAGGAGGAGGAAGATGTTAATTGTCCATGTTAAACTTAACAGCGGAGCTCTCACTGCTGCACTGAAACTGACGAGGCGCGTGTCCGTGTGTGGAAGATGCGCGTGTCCACGCGCTTACTGGCGGGCGCGTCCTCAGCGCTAAGGGCTTTCATACAGGTGACCTGTGTCACTGTTTTTGTTTGTTTGAGATGATTATTGAAAAGCTGGCTGTATCCTGGTTAAAAAGTTCTGATAATGGAAAATATTGTAATATCTTATGTGCTGTAAAATGGTTTGAAAAAAAAATGAAATCAGAATCGGCCAAAGTCGGTATCGGCCATCCAAACACTGCAAATCGGAAATCAGAATTGGCCCAAAAAATTGCAATCGGTGCGAGTCTACTCTTTTATCTGCTCAATAGCCACCCTACACAAAGAGATGCACACCTCTTGACTTGTCCTCAAAGCATGCCTGGAGCCAAATATCAGTATCAATATCTTTGTTTTTGAGATGTTCAACTTAAGCCTATTTTCAGAAATCCATTCAGAAAGCTGCATCAGCTCCTCCTTAACTGTTATATAAACCTCCTTGGCATTTTTTGCAGATACATACATTGTAGTGTCATCCACATACACAGCCATCAGCGTTTCCCCTAAATGCAACTTCCTTAATATAACGGTAGTTTTTGAAGAGCTAAGATGAAAAAGAAAAAGAGCTAAGATGAAAACAAAAAATCAGCAGTGGCAGTCATATTTCAGCAGCGGCGCACCGCTGTTATATTATTTTGCGCTACGGACCCTTCATATCCAAGTCAATTCACACACTTGTGAATAAAGCACATAAAAAGAGAGGAGAGGGCCTTATGTTATTTATCTTATTTACATGATGGCACGTCATTTCTGTCTCTACATGGTCGCGTGTTGACAATTCTCCTCTGCTCTCTGTATCGCGCACAGTTGAGTTCCGCCCTGCACACACACACACAAACAGACACGTGCGCACACACAGGTGAGCACACTAGAGTGCGGCTTGGGCCGCATTTACCTGACCAAACCCGACCCAAGTCCGAGACAATTATAAGCGAGCCCAACCCGAACCCGATGCAGTTTGTTACCTGACACAGTTATTATTATGTCAGTGTGTAAATGACCATCAAAATGCTGCTGTTACACACAGTCAAACATGCCGCTCGCACAGCTCAATTGGAGCATTTTTTAAAACAACACAACTTTATGTCAATTTGTTGTACTTTGAATATAAATAAGGTGCCAGAGTGCATAAAAAAAGTATCAAAATAGAGCTTGTATATGAAAAAATAAAGGGGAGGATTCCCTGGATCCCCAGAGGTCTGGGCAAATTATTTGTATGTTAAATATGTGTGGTTATCCCTTGGCCCCTGGTCCTCTGTCATTTTACCAAAGTGCAAGCAAGTGGAGTATCCTTGTTCTACATGTTTTTGACAGTTATAGCGTTTTAATTGCACCATACTGGCTAGTTCTTCACTGCTCAGCTGTTCCCTGTTTGTGTTGTTGTGTATACTTTAGAAAGAACGGCGCCTTCTGGAGAATCTACGCTTGGACCTGGATTCCTGTAAAACGCGTCTGAAGAAGGCCAAGGTGGCTGAGGCTAAGGCTGCGGTGAGTCATTTGGTACCTCCTAGCCTACAGCCCCATTCCCCCACCCATAATGTAATAAAACCTTTGATGGTGCTGGCATTAACCATAACTAACTGTCTGTGTATTCATAACCTTTGCAGTGCGATGGTGAAGTGAGTATTACATACATTTTTAAAGACTTTCAGTATGATGCACATGTTTGGTTGTTTTTCTCTGTCTCACTTGCTTTGAGTACATTTTTGTGCCATTCGGTTATCGGTGGCAAGAAACTATAGATGATTGGTTAAACAAAAACAAAGCAAGGGACCGAAAAAAATAAGTTTGACCTGTGATTGACTTTCTGTAGAGAAAGCTTGAAACGTGGCATATTAAACAGTATCATGCGAAGTAAACACCAGCCATTGACCAAGATCAATAAAATATGTGACTGTGGCTGGTGAGACTGTTTATCCTAACAGCCACTACAGTACAGTAGCAAATAGCAATTGTGAGAACAAGTCACTAGGGGTCTGATGGTTTATGTAACTCTTGCATCACAACCAGGTTAATGTATTGGCAAAAAACAAAAAAGAAAGTTGACTGTATCTAAAATCTGTCTGGATGATCTCTTTGCAGGAGGGATCGTTGCAAGATTATTTGCTCAGAGGTTTTATCACTGTCTAATAGTTCATTTATTCATGAAGGTATTCATGGAATACAAATGTCTTTTTAATATTGACTTCAAGCCAATATTTGTTACAAGCTCAAAAGATTTACTTTCTTTTCTCTAAATGGAGATTGAAGTCAAGTATCAGTATTTGATATATGGGTCATAAATGAGCAATTATCCATTTACAGTCTTTATGACTGTGCTGTATCACCTTGTCTGGCATGTATGGTTTACCTGAGTATTTGTAAAATGCACTTTAAATCGAAATATGTTTTCTGAACAGTTTTTTGGATTCAGGGTGGATTTAAGGAACAAAATGTAATAAAAGTTTTAAATTGGTCAAATATATATACATTTATTTATATTGTGCACTTGATTTGTTTAACAGCTATTGTGATCAAGTACATAAGTAGACATTTGGCTTTTATTAAGTCTTGCAGTATACTAGAGTAAAAATTTAAAAAAGGATGTTGTCCCCATCAAATAATCCCAGAAACAGCTGTCAATATTACAGTTTCAAACAAGCAAACAAACCAAAAAAAATTAATATTACAATCTCAAAGTCCTCTGTTTTCTTTCGTTTTTTTGGTGGTACCCATGATGATCAGAGGTAATTACAGTGTGTTTTATGGCAGACTGCCTACACTGTGATACGTAGTTCCTAGAGCACTGGTTATCTGGATCCAGTAATCTTGACAAGTTTGTATCTGGATCAGGGTGATTCAGTGATATGTTGCTTAAAAAACAGCACTTAACTAAGATGGATGATGGATGAGCTGATCCTAGACAACAAAATATCAGGATTATTCTGATCCAGATTAAAAAAAAAATTAACTGGGCCTTGGAGTCTGGACAGTCCCAAGGAGACAAAGATGTTAGATGTTTCCAGTGTGCAGCAAAACAAAGGGCCAAATTTTGGCTAAGCACAGGATTATGTGGATAAAGACACACTGGCTGAAAGCGATGGGACATCCATAAATACTCAATTTTTAGGGATTTAAGAAATAGTTGGCTAGTAGAAGGATACAAATGGTTGTTGTTAAAACTGTTAAGGCATTGTGGCCTGTAACCAACATTAATTATTACTTTATTTTTTTCTCTGAAAAATTAGTACAAATTTGTCAGTAAGGCCAAGAATCAGTTTTGATCATTCTTGGGCCTTAAAGTCTTCAAACTGAGAACATGATATTGTTTTGCCAGCAGCACTGAAAGCAAGAGACGTTGTAAGATTTTGTGCTAAGTCTGACTTAAGTCTGACATCCTCTTCATATTGTTTTGAACTCTGTTGGAGTTGAAAACTTTGTTTGTACTACTCAAGTACAAGCAGGTCATATGCTTAAAATAAAAGGCACTTATTGGTAATGTTTCTTCCCCATTTCACTGTGATCCAGCATGATTGTGCCTTCAAAACCCCAACTGCTTCTTTGGAAGTGTTCTTTTGTTTAACTGTTCAACAGTCTGACTATTATCAGAGCTACTGTTTTCAGTATAATGATAACAGTCACATACTTTTTGGCTGACAACGTCAGACTTTTGCAACCTGTCTGCATGTTAGCATGCGCATGACAAAGTACTGCTGACTGGCCTTCAAGCTTGTAATAGTGATGAGTTGTATTTACAGAGGATTAGTCAGGTGGGTGAATTACAAAGATTAGTCACTTGTTTAAATACAGTGGGGTTGCATCACCTCTCTGCACCTTTCTTTCATGAGTTCAGACACACCTAAAATAAAAGTGTGTTGACAGGTATAAACTGCAAACCACCTCTCCCATCTCTAACTTTGGGGCACATAACTGCCATTTTAAATCAACAATTAATTGCAAATTTGTATTTTATATTTTAAATTTAGGTGGTAAAGAAAAGTCACCTACATATAACAAGTGGACCACATGACTGACTACATTTATGTCATATTGATGTATTACCTAAAGTGTTAATATAGTGGAAAAACTGAATTATCCGCCACTGATACCGCAGATTGACCATTTCACAGTTATCAGTGCTGTTGTGTAGCTATAAGTGTAGTTCATCAAGATCATGGTTTTATTTCTGCTGTGATTTCTGATTGTTTTGTCTGCATTTCTTCATACATAGTGGCATTAATTTATCAAACCAACATACAAACCAGGGCAGATCTGAGTGAAACTAATGATAGGGGTAGCATGTGATTCAAGAAACGTTCTTATCTCACTGATCACAGTGTAGGAATGATTGAGCGTTGATAAATGCGACAGCTGAAAACAATTGTCATTGAAATATCCCGCCCCAGTATATGCTCAGTTTAGAGAGGTCTTGCCCCTAGTGTTTACCACATGGAGAGGAGTAATACAGCCAGGAAGAGAAACTTCTTTGAGCTAGAAATAGGAACCCTGATGTCCCAGGTCCAATTTAACCAACTGGTTCTATTTGGCAGTCTAAGTAGTGGTATCAAAGGAAGTTAAAAATACATAGTATGGAAAGAAATTAAAGCTGCAGTCTACAGTATTGCAGTGGACACCTGAACTCTAGCTTAGGTTGGAATATTTAATTTATACATCCATGATATGTTCTGACCTATAGTCTACATGTATTAGTAATATTAGCCTATCTATCATATTATATTGATATTGTTATAATCATATTAAAGCTTATAATTGACCCAGACTGAGGAGCACATGGCCCCGTATATTGGGTCTGTTTTCATTTCAGGCATAACATGTGGCGGAGGAGACACAGATGCACCACCTGAGTCCAAGTCAGACAACAGTACAAATGAAATCCCCTAGGCTACCAGTATTTAAATATTTACACTGTTGCAGGGTTATTTCTTTTAAGTGTTTAATGATAAATTATATAAACATGCTTTGGCTTGTCAGTCTTCAAAAAAAAAAAAAAAAAAAGAAGTTTCAGATAAACCAGAGCCGGGCACTAGTGGTGTTCAGCCTTTGGTCAGCCTGGAGTCAGTCCCACAGAGCCAGGCACATGTGAGCTGTGATAGACAGTGCGCATCTACGTTGCAGCTGTACATTTTTAAGTGATTGAAATGTGGCGGCAAATACTTAAGACTTGCGTACAGGAGTTTTCACCCAACATGAGATGTGATCGTAGCCTCCACTCACATCCACATTGATAAATGCCGAGGTTTGCATGAAAATGACTGTTTGCCCAGTTTTCTGTGGTACGTTTGTTTCGTAAATGAGGGCCAGTGTGTGCTGTAGTATGGTTGCTATGTATACACTGAGTAAACATTAGTATAAATGTTGAAAAACTTTGCTGTTTCTGTAGACGGCTCCAGATTTTCAAGAGACCAGACCCCGCAACTACGTGCTTTCTGCCAGCGCCTCTGCGGTAAGGAAACAATTATATTTTTCTAACAAAACTGGACATTTACAATCATCTGTTGAAAATAATGTAAGCTTGTCAGGTTCCATCAGAACCATAAGTGCCTTTAACTGAGGTCATGAATGATTGTTAGAACTGGGTAGGAAAGTCATGTTTATCTGGGTTATTCTTCTTGGTTCATTATAATGGTTCTTAGTCAAATTTTCAGGATGTGCTGTGTAATACCAGTCACTTATTGTAAGTGGCTTTGTTTGTGTTCTTTATTCATGTTTAGTCAGAAAGGTGTTTCCATCTGGTAAGAATGGAGATTATGACTCAGAGTTGCATTCCTAACCTCTGTGTCAGCTCTAAAATTATAAAGCAATGATAATTGTTGGCATACCATTGATAGCAGGCATCTAAAAGCCCAGCCAAGAATGTTGTTCATTAATTTGTCAAGATTGCTGTACTTTCCATTGCTTTAAGGCTAAAGCACATCTTTCAGGACTAAAGCTTGAAATTCCAAATCTTTTTCTGCCATCTTTGTTGACCTAAAGTTTTGTGTGCCCAAGAAAGTAGTTGGCACAATGTTGTCATTATTACTGTATAACTCCACATTAAAGAGAGCCCGAACACCAGCCTGGGAGGCAGTGTGACTATCATCTGAGTATTATAACAACAAATACTTTTATGAAAAAAAAAACCCACCTGCCCAAAATTTTGTTCACCTGTTTTCACGGATGGAAAAAAAGTGATTTAGAACAATTATCTCGGCAAACCTTTTTTCCCACCTTTTTTCATATTGAAAAAAAAAGAGGAACATAGGAAGATTATCCTGGCAAAACTTTTTTCACCACTTCTAATGCATAAACACAGAGGATAAAACAGTTTAGATGAGACTTAGAAGATGGAAAAAATAGAAAAAAAGAAACAAAAATGGAAAAATAAAATATTTACATATCAAATTGTATAATATTGTGGACATTGTCGTGTCAAGGTGTTCCCAGCCTGGGCCTGGAAAATGGTCCTTATCTCTGGTCAACTCTTTATCAAAAACATCTTTGATAAAACCGCTGGAGTCTGAAAAATACTCTGAAGAAAAACACTTGAAGCTGGCAGGATTTGATGCGTTAGACTTTATAGATAATAGATACAGACAGCAAAGTCAAGTCAAAGCTCCAGAGGTCTGACTAACTTATGGCATGGGACAGGTTCCCATATATCCAAAACCTACTCCTGTTTCCCCCAAGTTTCCACATTTAAAAAAAAAAATCCATTCAATGACAGACCTTCAAAGTTTGACATCTAAAGCTGGGAGCTTTCTTTCTTCATAACACGAGTCAGTATACATTATTACCCATTATTACCCATTACTGCCTTGCCTTGTGTTAGTTTCAATATTTATCCCTTTGCCATTTGTTATCCTGCATTTCTTAACTGTCTGCTATCAATCTGCTGTCCTCGTTTGTTTTGCAGATGCAGGATTTTAATTGCTTTTAGCTGTCAGCCGGGGCGCCGTTTATGGCGACAGGGCGCCGTTTATGGCGACCCACAGTTCTCCCCGCGGGCTGAAACTGAAACAAATTTCGTTGCTATGTGCAATGACAATAAAGATCATTCATTCATTCATCATTCATTCAGTGTCCCACATTCCATTACTTTCTGTCTGTCCAGTCGATCCTCCCAGCCCGTCCTTCACTCCTCTCCTTTGTGCGGCACTGAATTGGCTCTTTTGTTTTTTTGTTTTTTTTTAGCAGCCTGAGGAAATATAATTTTCTAATAGTTCTGGGCATTTCTCAAACTACTTTTTTTTTAAATAGCTGCAATTCACACAATACAGATATAACTCACTCATAGTATATTTCATTAAGCATTTGACTTAACACAGGATTTGAAGTCTGTAGTGATTAAACATATGTACTCTTCTTTCTAATTTGGATCAACATTCAGGCTCACAAAAAAACTCAACAACATGATGTAGACTAAAACACAGGAAACAAAGCAAAACACAGGACATTTACCATAGCTGAGACATGAGCATGTCGTAATAGGAGGTGTCAGTGGTTTAAATGAAATATGCTGTTGTAGTCAGTCTAGAGTCATAAAAAAAAACGCACATACTCGGACAGACCATATTGCCCCTTTTCCACCAACATTTCCAGGAACTTTTATTACCAGGAACTTATTTACCCGGGTAAAAGAGTTCCTGGTAATCTGTGTGGTTTGCGTTTCTTCTATTTTAAGATAAGAGTCAAACTAAGTTAGTCTACATACAGACAGCTGTCATTTGAGCTTATTAGTAACGATTTGCTGTAGCCGAACTAGCATGCTGTCTAAATCAGCGTGTAAGACACAATGTTAGTGTCGGTGGATGAGAGACTGTGGACGGAGCATATTGAATATCGCTGTCTACATGTTTACATGTTCATGCTTGTTGAACACATGTATTGATAAATTATTGGCTTCTTACTTGCTAAGGTTTAATTCCACTTACAGTAACGAGTGTAGCTGCTGTCAGCTCGAGTCATTTTTGAGTTTGTTGCAAAGGGTCTGGATTAGTGCAGAAGATGTTTAGATGCATGCAAGACGTTGTCTTTGAACAGCATTAGCAAACTAAACATGATTTTGCTTTGGTAAAACCAACTAATCAATAACCTAACTGCAGACAATGACAACAGTAACTCAATAAAGAGCATTAAGACTTCCAGTGGTGACCTGCCCAAGATGGCTGTGTAGGAGAAGAGGTCCACGTCGGCGCCGTCAGTTTCCCCGTTTTTACTGAATTTAAGATTGCAGAAGCATAGGTAAAACTTACTGTAGAGTGAGCTTAACCCTTTGGGCCCAAACGACGAAAAGTGCATCCAAATTCACACCTGTTCTTCTTTATGGATTTTCTCCGCAACCGATCGTCATAGCGAGAAGCCACTCATATCACGTGAAACAGCGGAACCGCAGCTTTCTGACAAGACCAAACACTTGAAAAAAATTTCTAAAGTTACACTAAAATTATGTATAACAGAGCTTTCATACAGCTGTGCACACACATTACTCTTACATGGATTACTCGCGAATGCGTGGTCGCACAGAAATGCCGCGCATATCACATGAAAGTGCAGGACCGGAGCTTTCCGATGATACCAAACACATAATTGTGCTGTCATCCCATCACGCTATATTTACAGATCAATTGTCTACAAAATAAAAACCTGATGAATTTCTTTACAATCCGTTATACATCATGTTATCAGTCACTTCATATAGTGAGGATCTTACCACGTCGCATCTTACCACGTCTTAGGCTTGCGTGTGTTTCTCCCTGTCTATCCACATTTGTAGTCCAGCTTTCAAGATGCAAATATCTCAATTTTGTCCAGTGTATGGTTGACACTCCATCAAACTTTGTATGACAAAGTATTTCTGCAATTTGCCTTTTGCTCCAATGATTGAAGCCAGTGGTGTAGCGTAGTTGTGCTGGGCCTTGGTGCAAGTATTTTCCCTGCCCCCCACCAAATTGCTGTATGTGGACCTTTCTTGCAATAATGAAAAAATACTGGCAATTATGTCCCCCAAACCACGTGTTTTGGACAACTGTGAAGTGACAGAATGTCCCACCATCATGGTTCTTATATTGCCAGATTCCAGAGAGTCTTCCCTTTTCATATATGGCAGAATATGTCTACTTCCAACTTGCTATGGTGAGATACATGTAAAAATGTAAGAATTTAGTATCACAGATTTTTTTTTTCATTGATATAAAAATGAATATAAAATACAGGTACATAGAAGGACATGTAATGATGGCAATTCTGGATAGCCCAGATTGTCCTGAAAAAAACAACCTGCCCAAAATTTTGTTCACCTGTTTTCACGGATGGAAAAAAAAAGTGATTTAGAAAAATTATCTCGGCAAACCTTTTTCCCCAGTCTGACCACATCAGGAGGCCGACTAGTAGGCTGAGCTATTAGGTGGAGCAGAGCTGGAGGGCAGCAAGCGGGTTGACTTGATAGGTGGAGCAGATCCTGAAGGCAGGTAGGATGACCAGATCGCTGAACCAGATCCAGAGGGCAACTAGCGGGTTGACTAGACAGATGGAGCAGATTGGGAGGCCGGCCCGAAGGCCGGCGTGACAGGTGGAGCAGATCCAGAGGCCGGCCGGGAGGCTGACTTGAGAGGTGGAGCAGACCTGGACAACGGCCGGGAGGCCGACGTGTCAGGTGGAGCAGATCCGGAGGCCGGCCGGGAGGCCGACTTGACAGGCAGAGTAGATCTGGAGGCCGACCTGACAGACGGAGCAGACCTGGAGGCCAGCCGGGAGGTCGACCTGACAGGCACAGCAGATCAGGAAGCTGACCGGGAGGCTGCTGCGGCCCAGCAGGAGCGGAGACTTGAGGGTGCTGCGGCCCAGCAGGAGTGGCAGGGAGCAGAAGCAGTTCAAAAACTTGGGAGCACTGTAACTCAGCATGGACGGGAACTTGAGAACTCAGCTGCGACACAGCATGGGTGGTTGTTGGCCGGGCAGCCAACTGGACTCTGGGTGCAGGAGTTGGCTGGACCAGTGAGTGGACTCTGGGAGCAGGAGTGGGCCGGACCACCGAGTGGGCTTGAAGAGCAGGAGTCGGCTGGACTGCCGAGTGGGCTCGAAGAGCAGGAGTCTGCCAGACTGTCGAGTGAACTTTGGGAGCAGGAGTCATGTCTGCCGAGATCCCCGACGCCGGAACAGGAATGACGTCTGCCGGGACCCCCGACACCGGAGCAGGAGTGATGTCAGCCGAGATCCCCGACGCCAGAACAGGAGTGACATCAGCCGAGATCCCCGACGCCAGAACAGGAGGGGCGTCTGCCGAGATCCCTGACGCCGGAACAGGAGGGGCGTCTGCCGAGATCCCCAACGCCGGAACAGGAGGGGCGTCTGTCGAGATCCCCAACGCCGGAACATGAGGAGTGACGTCAGCTGAGATCCCCAACTCCGGAACAGGAGTGACGTCAGCCGAGATCCCTGACGCTGGAACAGGAATGATGTCAGCTGGGACCCCCGACACCGGAACAGAAGTGGCGTCAGCCGGGACAGCAGATTGAGCAACCGGCTGGATGCTAGCAGGCCGGATGCTTAAGACTTGAGACTGAGGCTTGGTCAGGTTGCTGGCAGGATGTGCTCCCATCTGGAAGTCTGGTTGAGGCTCCGAGGACCCCCAAGGGCCTGGCGGGTTCCCAAGAACGGGTTAACAGCTGGGGTCGGCTCAGGATGTGGAGGTTGCAGGCTAATAACCCCAAGCCTAACTGACTCGGGTGCAGGGTGAGGGGCAGGTGTGACAACAAAGTTAATCCAGCTGGGTAACAAGTCTTTTAGCCAAGGCCTAAGGGATACCTCCTGGCGTGCAAAGGACAAGGCTGCCTCTCTGCCCTTGTCACTTGTAGCATAACGCCAGTCATTTTTTAAACACGTTAGTTTAAATGTCACATTGTGAAGGTCTCCAACTGAGTCCATGAAAGGTTGGATCCTTCCGTGGTGGTTCCATGGAGAGAAAGAGTGTGCTGGGTCCATATTATGGCCAGATTGTACTGTAACGACTGTAACGAGTGTGTTTGAGACCCAAATGCAGTTCTCTTAAAATCTGGAACAGTTCGTAAGTGTAACAACCACCAACAGGGAACGGAGCAGCAAGAGTCAATACAGAGCACAGTTCATTCTTTGGGCGGAACGCCCTCACAAAGTCTCTGCTGCACTGGTGTGGAGAAGCGATGAGGCCGAACCCAGCCGCGGAACCGAGGGGAAGCACTAGAGCCCCCGGATCCGAACAGTACAGATGTCTCTTAGCATGACATGAAGGGAGGAAGCTTACTTAAGCCGCTGATGACGGAGAGAGGGATCTGTAGCCTGAAGATCCAGCCGATCGTGCAGAGGTGCCGACGAGGAGAGAGCAGAGGAGCAGCCAGTGACTGGCGACAGGGTCTAAGCCAGGTGAGCAGTCCGCGTAGACAGAGGTACCAGTGGGGTGCATGCAGAGGGAGAGCCGGGGCCAGGCGGAAGAATCGTAGCCGGGAGAGCAGACAGATGACAGAGACGCTGAGGCAGAGCTCATGGTCAGGGACGGAAAGCAGGTGAGTTTACCAGCAGGCAGGCGAGGAGAACAGGTCGGGAACAAGCAGAGTCGGCACCGGGAGATCAGACGGGCAAAGAACACTGGAAAGTCTTGCATAATGCAGAGGAACAATCTGGCAAGGAGTGAGTGTGCTGGAGAGGCTTATATACCGGGCTGATTAGAATGAGCTGCAGCTGCGCTGACAGGTGAGCAGAGTTGGGCTGATGAGGTGGGAGTGGCTGACAGGTGGAGTGGAGCAGAGACGGGGAGAGTGGAAAAATACTGAGGGCAGGAGGGCAACAGGGAGAATGGAGCTGTGACAACTTCAGGATCCTGTACTGGCATTTGCGAGAGAATCCTGTGAAAAGGCACACCAAATAACAAGCACAGATTGTTGTTTAACAAGTAGTTTCTCCATATGGTATAATAAAAAACTTTTAATAGGTAAGAAGAGCATATCCTGGGGAAATTGGATATGGTCTGGTATTCATACCCTGAAAGATGTTATAGGAGAAACTGGCTTCAGGTCCTTTGAGGAATTAAAAAATAAATATAAATTGGATAATTCCGAATTTTGGAGATTTTTAGAAATTCGACACTGTGTCCTCTCAAACAAGGAAAATATCCAGCAGGGTAACACTGGTATTCAGGAGCTACTCAAGGTGGAACCCAAAGCCAAGGAAGCGTCAACATTTTATGAATTTAGAAGATACACTCAAGTGCCTAAATGGGAGGGTATTAAGGCATGTTGGTAGAGGGATCTAGACCAAAATATCTCAGACAATAACTGGAAAAGTCTCTTAGTGTCCTGGTTTTGTCACTCACGTGAAACACGGTCACAGCTGATTTTTTACAAGATACTTAATAGAACGTACTGGTGTCCCTCTAAACTAGCAAGACTTAAACTCACAAGCAGTGACATGCTGGAGATGTGAAAAAAGGCAGGAACACTGGTGCATATGTTGTATGAGTGTGACAAAACTGTTAAAATGTGGGATGCAATAATTTCATTTCTGAATACAATGTTTGGAATTTGTTTGATTAAAAGTCCTGCAGTATGTCTCCTAGGAATACTACCAGACTGTGCTGAAATGGCAAAATGTAAGAAACTCTGGTGCAGATTGGCTCTGGTAACAGGTTGTAGAATAACTGGAAATCCTCTACTCCTTACTCATTTAAAGAATGGATTGAGGTTTTAAGTACTATGGCAAGCTATGAGCTGGTTATTTATAGAGTTGCAGGGAGGGAGGATCTAGTTAATGAAGTCTGGGGCACATTCCTCACCCATCAAAAAAATGTGAAGGGTTATAACTAAACTAATGAGTTTGTGAATGTATCAGGTACATTATTTACGTGCTGTATGAACTGCCTAGGGTTGTCTTTGTTTTATTTCTTTTTGTATGTCAGTTAGTATTATTATTTGTATTTTTATCTTATTAGTCATGTCAATGTATAATTTCAATGAAAAAAAAAGAAGAAAAAAAATATGAGCTTACACATAGATGGATGTGTCAGCAGGATTGGTTATAATTAATGTATTATGTTATGGATATTCATACAGTCTGCGCATTTGTTGATTGATGTAGCATTGTGTTAAAAATATCAATTAAAAAAATAAAATAAAATAAAATAAACAGCATTAAATCACATACAACAAGTTAAACAGTCTTGCTTAGCCTGTACAGCTGTGATAAAGCTATGCCCAGTTGTTACATTACCAAATCTTGAATGGATGGAGGGAAGATTTGGTTTGAGGTGTGGAGGGAAGAGTTGGTTTGAGGCGTGCTGTTCTTTTGTTAGCCGGCGACGAAGGCTGGAAAGAGCTGTGGCTCTAGAAGCAGTCTTTGTTGTGTCCTTGTTCCAAAGGTGCAGATCCGAGGAATCCGGTCGCTCGGGGTCCTTGCAGAGTTAGACGTTTAAGCTCTCAAATACGCCCGACCCAGCCGAATAAAATGTTTATTAAACTGACTGACTATGGCAGCTTTGTCCTTTATTTCATCTGAGCCAAGCAGAATGAGGTTGAGGCAATATGTGTACCAATATGTGTTTAAGATTTAATTGATTTCCAGAATTTTGAGGGGGTTTTTAGGTTCTCTGTAACTGACTTTAGATTTTCTAATCATAAATGTGCACTTGTTCATTAGGGTTCTAAACATGGCCCAGTCAACAGGGGAGTTTGAAAATCTAGCTTACCTTAAGTGTTAAGATAGTGGAAAAACTGAATTATCCGCCACTGATTCCATTTCACAGTTATCAGTGCTGTTGTGTAGCTATAAGTGTAGTTCATCAAGATCATGGTTTTATTTCTGCTGTGATTTCTGATTGTTTTGTCTGCATTTCTTCATACATAGTGGCATTCATTTATCAAACCAACATACAAACCAGGGCAGATCTGAGTGAAACTAATGATAGGGGTAGCATGTGATTCAAGAAACGTTCTTATCTCACTGATCACAGTGTAGGAATGAGCGTTGATAAATGCGACTGAAAACAATTGTCATTGAAATATCCCGCCCCAGTATATTCTCAGTTTAGAGGGGTCTTTCCCCTAGTGTTTACCACATGGAGAGGAGTAATACAGCCAAGAAGAGAAACTTCTTTGAGCTAGAAATAGGAACCCTGATGTCCCAGGTCCAATTTAACTATTTTGCAGCCTAAGTAGTGGCATCAAAGGAAGTTGAAAATACATAGTATGGAAAGAAATTAAAGCTGTGGTCTACAGCATTGCAGTGGACAACTGAACTCTGTTTTCATTTCAGGCATAACATGTAGTGGAGGAGACACAGATGCACCACCTGAGTCCAAGTCAGACAACAGTATAAATGCAATCTCCTAGGCTACCAGTATTTAAATATTTAAAATCTAGCTTGGGCCCAAGATGTATTTCTTAAACGAAGCAGTTCTCAAAGACTGTCTGAGAATCAATGATTGTCCCTACTGCTGGCCCCAAACTTCTTAATAGGAACATGTTTATTGGAGACAGACAGAAAAATTTAATCAAAGTATTCCCGTGCCAGTTCAACATCCGGAATCAGAGTAACTCTGCTAAGATCACTGTAGTTCAAATCATGCAAGAAAGCATGCTCTTCAAAACTTTTGAAACATCTTTCAAAAATGAAAGCTTGGGGATTTTGTATTCCTGACACAAGCAATTGCACAAGGATCATTAACACCATTGCAAAATATGCCAGTCTAGGTGTATTCATGGGATGTATTTGTTATAATTATATCCAGAAAGGTGGATTTATTTTGTGCCCTAGGATTTGGCCTGGTCTGTTCATTAATGACATGTACCAAATTAAAAGAGTCACACAGTTCTTTTAAACAATCTGAGTTTCCTGAAAGCCAGGCCCAATTGAAATCACCAATGAGAATGAATTCAGAATCATTTATCTCATGTAGGATATCAGAAATCGAATGAAGAGCATCCTTTGAAGACGATGGGGGCCTATAGCAGCCAACCACAGTGATTTAAGAATCCCTTGATACCCCCACTTTAATGACTAGAGCTTCAAACTGTTGAGCTGTAGTAATTGACAGAGTTACAGAGCTAATGATCTTAGATTTTACATATATGGCAACCCCACCTCCTTTACCTTCTCAATCAGTTATATAGACTTTGTAACCCCCAGTAATAATTAACTCATCAGTTACAGATTTATTGAGCCAAGTTTTAGATAGACCCATCATAGCAGTGTTGGTAGAATTTGCCCAGATCTCGACCATATCCATCTTAGGGACGAGACAACATTTAAATGTGTAAAACCAAGGCCTGTTCTACTTTTAAAATCTGAGGGAGTGGGTTAACATTGCACATAGGTAGTAGGCCCAGGATCTGGCTGAACATTACCATACAACATCAATAAAAGCATAACCATACATCGTAATTTTAGATTGACAGAAAATGATTTATTAACACCACTGTCACGTACAAACTGAAAAAGTGTCCTCTGAGGTGATAAAATAGTCATTTAACAGCATTAAATTCTGAACACACAGGATCTTATTGACTTGCACTTGATAGTGGTAGCTCATCGGTTGATGACATGGATAAATTGATTGATGATATGACTTAAGAAGTCTTGTTGGAGGAGTTGAGAGTGGACTGGAGTGTAACATTGTGAATTTACTCTCCCTGTCGTGCCCACTGAGTTCATTTAAGCCAGGGCTGCACTGTGCAAGCATCAGTGGTATAAAGAAATACATGATACTAACTTAAATGCTGCAGCTATTAAGTCAGTATGCTACTAGACCATAAAATCTCACTTCCAACAGCAGAATCAAGTGCTTAATTCAGGTCTAAAAATAGAGCAGGCAATGCTTTTAGAGCAAATATATGGAGAATAGCAGAATAGTTATATAAATATAAAAATATATAGCAACCACTGTACCACTTAAAGTTTCCGCAGAAGGGCTAGCAAACAGGGCCAAGTGCTGGGTGATAGCAGGCAGGGCTGAGGGCTGAGGGCTAGCAGACTGGGCCAAAGGCTGAGGGCTAGCAGGTAGGGCTTAAGCTGAAGACTAGTTGACTTAGCTTAAGCTTGAGGGCTAACAGCCAGGACCAGAAGCTAGAGGCTGTTAAACAGGGCCGAAGGAGGTTAGCAGAGCCTGCTCAAAGTTGGAGGCTGCCAGGCAGGGCCAATACCTGGAGGCTAGCAAACCTAGTTGAGGATTAGAAGCTAGCAGGCAGGGCAGATAGCAGAAGGCTGGCAGGTGGGACTGGATTTCCCCTGTCATTGCTGTTTTGGCCATCTTTTCAAACAAAAGAAATCAACTTTGTCAGCAATGAATTTGGGCACTTGAAAGTAACCCTGCAGCAGCTGTCTATGGTCTAACACCTTTTTTAAATTTTATTTACAAGATACTCTGCACTAGTACTGGTTTCTTAGCCTCTTGATAAACATCCAGCTGTAAATATTATGATAAAGTGCAGGAACAGACAGTCAGCAAACTGAAACAGTTACACGTGAACACTCTACAGGTCTAGTGCTTGAAACACTAAACGGCTAAACTTTAACTAAGAATGCACACCACAAAAAGAAAGTTATCTGTACAGACTAAGCCTGCCAAACAAAAAATTCTCAAATGGCTAGAATCATATCACAAAACCACCGTTAGCCAGCATAGATTTTTGTGTCAAGCCCAACACAAGAGCTCAAGAAAGCATGGACACAAACAAACAAAATTACCAGCAGCTGCATGTGTCGGTGATTTGTTAGAGCAAATCTTTTTCTCCTTGAAATAAGATGAGGTAATGTCAGACGTGATTAAAATAGGATTAATAAAATTGTATTTCAGTGACACAATCTTGATCCAAAAAGGTTTGCTTACATTCACTCCAGCCTTAATCATCAGAATACAGTCTACATACTTTTTGTGTTGTCTACCATCACAGAGAGGGTGTCTTCCTGGGTGTAAACATTAGGTTGTGTCATTTGACAAAGAGGTTAGACACTACTTGTACATCACACTAGTGAAGGCCCTTTGGGATATCCTGCTCTAACTTATATTTTTATCTTCTTTTGTATGCTTTGGCCTCTCAGCTCTGGAGTGAGGAAGTGGAAAAAGTAAGTATGGCAGTGTTGTGGTTGTGACTTTGTCTTACTGCCTGGTGCCCAGGATTATGGCTTCAATATGCTTCATGTGAACTACCATGTGTTGTCCAACCATGTCTAATAGCAAAAGTGCTTATACCTGTTTTGGCTGGCCACACTTAAAGGCATTTCCCAACATAATGAATTGTAACTGGGATAATAATACACACTTAAAGCCTTTGCGCAGCAAGTCTGTATCTTTTGTCGTAAATTGTTGCATGTTTATAAATAAATACGACTTCATGTTGTGTCAATCATATTTATGCACCGAATCTGAACCCTTCATCTGTCATTAAAGTTTTAGAACAGTTTTAAATTTGTGTTAAACACGTCTGTGAAAAGAGTTGTTGACACAGAAGCAGTGACAAAAATGTGGTGTATCTGCACTCATACATCTGCAACAAGAGAAGGGAAGAGGGCAGAAGAGGACAGCCGGCCAGCAAGCAAAGAAAAGTGGAAATATATGAAAGCTGTGTTCTTCTTTAAATCTTCCACAACAAAGAGAAGGTAACGTTAGCCTATTCAGAAATGCATGGCAGCAATGATGATGCTTACAGCAGAGTGCATTTTATTGGCTCTTAATGATTTTATAATTCATGTAGCTGAATACAAGATGTAGGCAGAGAGTGGCGACAGCCGTGGAGGTCACTCCAGTGTTGAGAAGCAAGGGAGCAAATGCATCTTTCCATTTTGATTTGTATTTTTGCACCAAATAGAACAATAAAAGGCACTGGGTTTAGTGTGCAGGGTTTCAGTTGTGTATAACGACATTTATCTGATGACAGATTGAAAAAAATGCATACGAAAAATACAGACTTGGTTTGCAAAGGCCTTTATAGTTGTGAAGGGTGCTTCAGAAGTTGTTAGACAATCTGCCAAGCACTTCATTTGAGGCATGCTGAGGCCTTAATCCCCACACTGTTAATCCATTTGTTTTTTACTCTTACCACTGTTCTTCCCATACTACAGTGCAGTGTACAAACAACTAAGAACTACAAAATAACTGAAGTCTTCCCTTGTTACACATACTCCTTAGTGTAAATTACATCCAATGTATTTCTTCCTAGGGTTGTGGGGTAGAAAACATTTGAGACTTCCTCACCTATATAACAGTTAAATCACCAAGCCTAAGAAATTATCATTATATTATTGTCAGCCTATCATTATTTATAAACAGTAGTTATCTTTAAGTGTGTCTTCAGATTCAAGTCTGGACTTAAGAAGTATCCCGAGAGATATAATGTAAATATGTCACTAATGTTCTTACTGTTGTTTCAGGCTGAACATGAACTCCGAGTGGCCCAAACAGAGTTTGACCGCCAAGCAGAGGTCACACGGCTGCTGTTGGAGGGCATCAGTAGTACACATGTATGTCAGCTACAGACCCACCTCTACCTCTCATACACTCACAAATTTCAGGTTGCATTTGAAGTGACAGTATTTATTCACTTTTGTGAATCAACCATTTGGTTGTTAAAAAGAGTCACGCCCTTCAAAGGACTTCGGTCGTTTTCAAAAGTTTGCAGTGAAGTCACTGTTTACCTGTGGTTTATTGCACAGCTAATAAGTAATGAAAAATCAGTAATATAATTGCTGTCAGTTAAATAAACATATATAACAGTTAAAACACTTTATAGTATGCATGGTTAAATTTTCTCAGAATTATTATTTTAAGTGAAATCTGAGAAGGTGTCTGTGTTTATTGTTAATAAAAGTAGATGACAAAAACTCAGTCAAACACTCTGGTGACATACAGTACAGGCCAAAAGTTTGGACACACCTTCTCATTCAATGCGTTTTCTTTACTTTCATGACTATTTACATTGTAGATTCTCACTGAAGGCATCAAAACTATGAATGAACACGTGGAGTTATGTACTTAACAAAAAAAGGTGAAATAACTGAAAACATGTTTTATATTCTAGTTTCTTCAAAATAGCCACCCTTTGCTCTGATTACTGCTTTGCACACTCTTGGCATTCTCTCGATGAGCTTCAAGAGGTAGTCACCTGAAATGGTTTTCACTTCACAGGTGTGCCTTGTCAGGGTTAATTAGTGGAATTTCTTGCTTTATCAATGGGGTTGGGACCATCAGTTGTGTTGTGCAGAAGTCAGGTTAATACACAGCCGACAGCCCTATTGGACAACTGTTAAAATTCATATTATGGCAAGAACCAATCAGCTAACTAAAGAAAAACGAGTGGCCATCATTACTTTAAGAAATGAAGGTCAGTCAGTCCGGAAAATTGCAAAAACTTTAAATGTGTCCCCAAGTGGAGTCCCAAAAACCATCAAGCGCTACAACGAAACTGGCACACATGAGGACCGACCCAGGAAAGGAAGACCAAGAGTCAACTCTGCTTCTGAGGATAAGTTCATCCGAGTCACCAGCCTCAGAAATCGCAAGTTAACAGCAGCTCAGAACAGAGACCAGATGAATGCCACACAGAGTTCTACCAGCAGACCCATCTCGTTTAGTGGGACGATCATTTATTTTTCAACAGGACAATGACCCCAAACACACCTCCAGGCTGTGTAAGGGCTATTTGACCAAGAAGGAGAGTGATGGAGTGCTGCGGCAGATGACCTGGCCTCCACAGTCACTGGACCTGAACCCAATCGAGATGGTTTGGGGTGAGCTGGACCGCAGAATGAAGGCAAAGGGGCCAACAAGTGCTAAACACCTCTGGGAACTCCTTCAAGACTGTTGGAAAACCATTTCAGGTGACTACCTCTTGAAGCTCATGGAGAGAATGCCAAGAGTGTGCAAAGCAGTAATCAGAGCAAAGGGTGGCTATTTTGAAGAAACTAGAATATAAAACATGTTTTCAGTTATTTCACCTTTTTTTGTTAAGTACATAACTCCACATGTGTTCATTCATAGTTTTGATGCCTTCAGTGAGAATCTACAATGTAAATAGTCATGAAAATAAAGAAAACACATTGAATGAGAAGGTGTGTCCAAACTTTTGGCCTGTACTGTACTTTACTGTGAAGTGCAGTAAGTAAACATCATCCTCTTTGAGCTGGAAACACTTTACATTTACATTTAGATGCACTTATGAGGACATAAAAACGGAGTGAAAATGGATCTGTTGCATAGCTTAACAAGAACACACCCAAAATAAATTGGTTACTGATTTAACCATTTGATAAAAGTCATGTTCCTGGACTCTTTAGAAAGGTAATGCTTTTGAATTTGATACTTGAATGCAAAATTAGTCTCAGTGATACTTACACTGGCACAGACTGGATGAACATTTTTTAAAGGTTTCCCGATTTTTAAATGTTTTTAAATATATATATTTTTTTGTTTAGCTGTCCTGTTTTGTATGCAGTTTTAGAAATACAATATATAAATAAGCAACTGTTTTAACAGGGATATTGGTACTCAAAGATGATTTACACACTCGAGTTACAAGTTACGTACATTACCCAGTGCGCAAAATCTCCCTCTTATCAAGTAATTTTAGCCTATAAAAGTCCTAAAATTTTTATTTTCTTTGATTAAAGTGAAAAATCTGACAATGTATGAATATTCAGTTCAGGTATTTTCTAAAACTAATGATTTTTCTTGATTCTTGTGCACCGTCTTGCCCCATTTTGACAAACAGGATATCTTATGAACGCCTTCAAGAATTTCTGGAATTCGGTACAAACCTTCACTTGGACTTATTAATAAACTTATCAGGTTCTGGTGGTCAAAGGTCAAGATCACTGTGACCTTGGGTCCATCTCATTCTCGAGAACACAGTATCTCACAAACTTTGAGAGAATTGATTTTTCTATTTTGGTACAAATGTCCACTTGGACTCAACGATGAACTGATTGGATTTGGATGGTGAAAGGTCAATGGTCAGTGTGACCTTGCAGTGTTTCCCCTAGGTTTACAGCTTTTGACTGCTGTTTTGTGCTATGGCCTATTCAAGTATAGGAATTTGTTATTTACATGACAACGCCTGAACACAACACAGGCTCCGCTCCAACTGAGTGTGTGTGCAGTGCCTGCGCTGCTGTGCGAGCGGTGTGTTTGACTGTGAGTAACAGCAGTCTTTTGATGGTCATTTACACACTGTCCATAACAATAACTATGTCAGGTAACAAACTGCGTTGAGTTAGGGTCGGGCTCGCTTATAATTGTATCGGACTCGGTTCGGGTTCGGTCAGGAAAATGCGGCGCGAGCTGCACTCTAGTGTGTTCACCTGTGTGTGCGCACGTGTTTGTTTGTGTGTTTGGGGCGGAACTCTGCCGTGCACGATACAGAGAGCAGAGGAGAATTGTAAATGCGCAACCATGTAGAGACAGAAATGACATGCTGTGGTGTAAATAAGATAAATAACACGAGGTTATTTAGTTAGTTTAATAAAAGGACAAGGTATAGACCTGTTCTATAGGAAAGGTAACCTTAAATGACTTCTGTTGTGATCTGGCGCTATATAGAGAATAAAATTAAATAAAATTAACTTGACCTTCCGGGGGGTGGGGGGGTGGCGCCTTGTGTCAATGTCATTCTTGTGAATGCAATATCTCAAAAGGCCTTTAGGGAGTACCGTCAAATTTCTCAGAAATGTCCACTTGGACTTAAGAATGAACTGATTAGAATTTTTGGTCAAAGGTCAAGGTCACTGTGACCCCACAAAATATGGCTTTGGCCATACCTCAAGAATTCACATGTAATTATAACAAAATTTTACACATACGTCTGACAAGACAAAATGATGAGGTGATGACATTTTATATCCAAAAGGTCAAAGGTCAGCTTTTCTGTGACCTAATTATGTTGCGCAAAAACACTTTCTTTTCTGGCCATTACTTAATGTCATATCTCAAGAACAGAAGGGGAGACATTTGGTCATAAACTGCATTGGTAACTCTAATCTTGGGTGTCCACCTTGAAACTGTGCTTATTGTATAGATTTTCCATGCTGCTGGGAGGAAGATGTGTGTGAAGCATCCATGCTTTCACAGGCATGCGTGTAAACTGTAAGTGCTACTTAACTGGTGTGTAGGGGCATACAGCGCCGAGGCTGTATGCCTAGTTTTTGTCTTGTTTGTTTCAAGCAGCAGGCTCTTTTTTTAGAGCGTTTTTTAAGCAAATGGATTTCAAATAAAACATGGTTAAATAAAGTGCTCTTACTGCACTTACACTTTCCATTTGAGAAAATAAATTTTTTAGGAGGTAATTATATACACCATTGTCTTTGTGAGATTAGGGGCTTTGCAGATTAAACCTCCCAACAGTATACAGAATAATTACAATTACCTGCACAATGATTAATTACACCAGTAATAGGCTACTTGCATAATAATACATCAGTAATAATAATACTACTATGAGATAAGATAGTATGTATACAACATTTTTTTACTTAAGGAGTATTTCTCACATTGTGGTATGACTGCTTTTGCTGCAGTAAAGGATCTGAGCACTTCTTCATGGAGATGAGCTTAAAAATTTATTTTTCTTTAAGAGTGACTGTTGTGTTGTTACTTATTTGCAGGTGAACCACTTGCGCTGTCTGCATGAGTTTGTGGAGGCCCAAGCAGCTTATTATAAGCAGTGTCATTTCCACATGCAAGAACTCCAGAAAGAGCTGGGAAGGTGAGAACCAGTGTGGAGCTAACATGGCCAGATGGTTTGAGTCACACAAGTTTCACTGAGCTTTACAGAGGCAGCCATTCATCCTCATACAGTATGCAGTGAAATGAGCAGTCAACTTCTATTGTGTAATGGAATCAAATTACTAAATGATAGTATTGCAGGTCTGTGATTTGACAAGCTGTATGCCAACCCTAAGCATTACCCAGGGAATGTTTCTTCACCATTAAAAATTAGATTGATCCAGAATTTACTAACCAAAAATGTTGGTGTATTCCTGGGACATTGGTTACAGCGATGCAATTATTTTAAGCATCAGGATGTCCATGTTGGGATAAATGAGAACTGTGTACTGTAAACAACCCTAATGAGGGCAATGATGCAGGCACACCTCGAGTGCTTTTCTTTTTGGATAAAATGGCACAGTAAAAAGTGTTTGAGTTCACCCAGACTGCAACTCTTCATCTAACCAGCTCAATGTGGCTGCTGTTTATTTTGCCATTTGTACCTGCAATATTCAGTCTTGATATCAGCAGTTGTAGGCTAGGGCTCTTTTTGTTGTTATAAGAATAAGTAGAGTTTTACATGCGCTCTATGTTTAATGTTTAACTCTTAACATCTAATTTATGTCCTCCAGAAAAGCTTAAAGCTACACAGGGGAAATATTTTATGTAATTTTATTATTAAGATCATTTACTTCAGTTTAGTTGTCATACAAATGCCTACTATACTCTCAACTTGAGTAAACGTCATCAAGGAAAACATGCATTCTGTAATCTATTAGCTTTAAATGATTAGCTATTGGCAATATTTAATCATCAACATGCCTAATGATTGAGAAAAGTTAAAGTTGCATCACTGTTTTCAGTTCAAGTCTGTGTTGATCTTAATCCTGACATTACACATTGTGAAGAGGCATATAGATGCACATATATTAAATAAATATGAATTGAGGTCTACTATTTTAATGCTCCAGACATTACAGATACTGATAAATTTATTCCTATAAATACACATTAACAAAACAAAAACTAGGCTCTGTCCTCAGCTCCAATAAGGTTCTACAGATGCCTGTCCCATTTTGATTCTTTTGGTTTTCTCAGATTATGATAAATCATTTTCATTGTCTCATGCCCTCAGTTCTGATGAGGATGTGTGAGTATGGCTTGTCTTCTCGTGTGCTCGTGATTTATCTCTCTCTTTGTGTGTATATTCTTACCCCCACATGATTGATTTCCAATGCTTACTAAATCCGTATTAAATATAAATTAATAAATAAATTCTGCCTATTAGAAGTCATTGCATCAGGTTATTTTCCCTCTGTGTGGAACAGAATGAGATTGAAGTCCGTATATGCTTTTCTATCTAAGGGCAGTGCAGCAACCAGAGCAGGAGGGTCATTCAAACGTGCAGTGCCATTACACACAGCCGTTCACTGTATTTTCCTTCAGTAAAGCTACAGGTGGTAACTTTTATGAAAATGACTTTTTGTCATATTTGCTGAAACTGTAACTACATCCACACAGTAGTAAATAAGGCAGATAGTCCGTGAAAAAAGTGATGTTCCTCCTCCTCCTCCACTTGGTAGCAATTTTGATGGTATTTGCTGGAATCTAATACGGCTAAAGGAAAACAACCAATCAGGGCCGAGTAGTCGCTAACACAGCTGACAATCATGTTAATCACTGTGGTCAAACTAGGCAGTGCTGAGCAAATATGAATCGAGATTCTGTTTTTGCATTGTCTATTTCTCACCTCAAATATTTTCAGAAACATATTCAGTGTGCTGTTTGGCTGTAAAATGAGAAAGTTTGCTCTGGCGGGTAGGTGGAGCTTGGTTTTCTTTCAGCCAGGTCACACGTTCTCATTTTACATTTTACAGCTAAACAGTCACTAAAATATGTTTCTGAAAACATGTGAGGAGAGACATAGGCAATGCAGTAACAGAATCTTGATTCATATTTGATCAGTGGTGCCTAGTATGACAGTTTGACTGCAGTTCACAAGCAGTGATAGACATTTGACAGCTGTGTTAGTGACTCCTCAGCTCTAATTAGTTGTTTTTGTTCACAATCAGTGGATTCTTGCAAATGCCATTAGAAGCACGAAAAGGAGGCAGAGAAACATGATTTTTTTGACAGATTTCCGGCCTGTTCTACTATGTGGATATAGTTACAGTTTAAGCAAATATGACAAAGAGTTACCTTAAAAAAAGTTTCCAGCTTCCAGCTTTAAATTACATCACCAGGCTGCTACAGAATAACCACACACACCTCTGCACACATCAGGCTGGTCAGTTAGAGCTCTAGATTCTGATGTTTATGTGTCAGACAACAGATAACCTCATTACTCCTGTGCGTCATGGCTAAATTTTTCCATGTTTGAGTTTACTTCTTAAAATGCATGATGGTGGAAACACTGCTGTATCACATTTTACAATGTCCTGCAACAATTTACAACAGGAGATAGATTAGACATCTTTATTAATTGAATGAAGTGCTGAACCTGTCATCAATTATATTAACTACTTTGTCATTATTTTGCCATTTCACCGGTTGACTGTGTGTTCACGTCTGCCACTCTGTACCACCTAGACAACAATAAGGTTCCAAGAAGTGTCTTTCCATTTGTTGAGCTGTTTTATACTTAACTATTTGCTCAGCTGTTTCAGAGCTATAAGGCCAGTGATGTGATTGGCTGAGAGTGCATTTTTTAATCACTACACCCTCTGATCTATATTCCACCTCAAGCAGCCATTTTGCACTTCGTGCTTCTGCACAACCATGAACCAAAGTAGCAGATGAGCTTGGAGACTACCACACTGTCCGACTAAAACCTGCACTCCCATAATTAAAATAGGGCCCTAATTGTGTTGGACTCTAGTTTTGTGGCCAGACGAAAATTTCAGTGTGAATTCATTAGTGGCATGGAATGACATGGAATGGAAGGATTATAAAGAGCTTTGTCGTTGGACTCAGTTTTGATCATGTCTTCAGTCTGCAGTATCATATGTTCCATGATGCTTGGGTTTCCATGTGTGTGCTGATAGGTTTAGCTGTTTTTGTGTTATTTTTGTATGTTTGCATTTTATATGTATGTTCTGATTATTTGCTTGCTTTCCCTCAGGCTTCCCAACGCATTTGCACTGAACTCCACTCAGTCCATAGCTACGGCTGGCTCTGCATCAGAAGGCATCAGCAGCCCTGTGGAGACAGACACACTGAAGATTGAAGAAGTTCAGGCACCAGCTACAGGAACACGCAAGGCCAAAGTCCTTTATGATTATGATGCTGCTGACTCCAGTGAGCTCTCGCTTTTAGCTGATGAGGTAAGGTTTCATCTTCAACCTGCAGCTGGTGGGTTCAATAATGACTATTAGTCACTCCCAGAAATCTTGACAGGTCTAGGTCTTAACAGTAGCCTCACTCATGTGGCATTTGCTTATTCAAATAATGAATAACTTTTTTGGAAACTGCGATGACCCAGGGACCCTGATGAAGATTTTAAGGATTTTAACATATAACAGCTTCCACCAGCACATGTCTTTGTATGACCCTGACATAAAACTAGAGGCTATTGTCTTGTTATGTCAAATTCTTTTCCTGGTTGTATTTTGTTTTTCAACTATTTAATGTTTTTAAGCCTTTTTTATTGAATTATTAATTAATTTTATTCATTTTATGTAAAATTTTTGGTGGAAAGAAAACAAAACAGAGTGTGTAATCATTCACAAATGAGTGAATGCGATATTGCAATATTGAGGCGATATTTGTGCTGAATGTGGGCAGTGCTGCATGTGATGGTTGTAGCTTGCTAGCCAACAAATGAATGCCAGCTAGCTTGCTAATAAATGCCACAAAATATGATGTGTTTGGTATATTTTGGACACACACAGTTTGTACTTTTTATGACCAATGTAATACAGTTTCAGCTGGTCAGACAAGGCAGCAATCTTCTCCATCAGAAGACTGCAGCCAGTGACAGTCGAGTGGGGTCAGCCACACTTACTTACTTGCTAGTGGTTGAAGCGGCAACTTCACGTGATGCCAAATGCGAATTTCCTTTGCTACCTGAAGCGAATGTTTGATTGGCCCTTCCCTCACATTGAGTGGAAGTGAATTTAATTTTTCTTTATCTATTTTAATCTTTATAGGTACAACAAGGATAGGAACAGGAGGGAAATATCAAAGGACAGACAAAGAAAAGCAGGTGTTGAACAAAAAGAAAAAAAAGGATTAAGTAATAGTCATAATAATTCTAATAATGTTATCCTTAAGTAGCAGTTGAATTTGGGGAAATTTCTTAAATATGGTATGCATGTTCATGTGTATGATTGGGTGTGTGTAAGGGGGATGATAATAATAATAATAATAACAACAATAAGAATAATAATAATAATAACAAAAGTAGTACATAATTTAAAAAAAAACTCAAATAACAACAATAAAATAAATCAGTAGGTTGATATTTAGATGTGTCAGTATGGAGGGTACTGGCAGGGATGGGGATGTGGGGGAAATGATGTCACTGGCAGTATGTCCGTGTATATACACTACCGCTCAAAAGTTTGGGATCACTTGGAAATGTTCTTGTTTTCCATGGAAACAAACATGAAATTAGACTGAATAGGAAATATAGCAAATGAACAGGACATACTGACATTGTCAGTTAGAAATAATGATTTTAATGGAAATGATGAATGTGTACTTCAAACTTTGCCTTCATCCAAAAAAAACACCTTTTGCAGCAATTACAGCCTGGCAGACCTTAGGCATTCTAGCTGTCAATTTTTCAAGGTAATCTGATGAGATGTCACCCCATGCTTCCTGGAGCATCTCCCACAAGATAGATTGGCTTGATGGAGTCTTCCTCCGTACCATACAGTCAAGCTGCTCCCACAACAGCTCAATAGGGTTCAGATCCGGAGACTGTGCTGGCCACTCCATTACAGTCAGAATTCTGACTGCTTATTCTTTAAATATTGCTGACACATTTTGGAGGTGTGTTTTGGGTCATTATCCTGTTGTAGGATGAAATTGTCCCTAATCCAGTGCTGTCCACAGAGTATGGCATGGCTTTGTAAATCTTTCCTTCCTCAAGGTCCCTTCCACTCTGTGCAAATCTCCTATTTTACCACCTCCAAAGCACAAGGCCATCACGCTGCCTCCACTATGCTTGGCTGATGGTAGTAAGCACTGTTCTTGCATCTTTTCATTTGCTCTGCGTCTCACAAATGTTCTTCTGTTTGATCCAAAGACAACAAACTTGGACTCATCTGTACACAACACCTCCTGCCAGCCTTCCAGTGTCCAATGTCTGTGCTCTTTTGCCCATCTCAGTTTTTTCTTTTTATTGGCCAGTCTGAGATATGGCTTTTTCTTGGCAATTCTGCCATGAAGTCCAGCATCCTGAAGTTGCCTCTTCACTGTTTATACTGACACTGGTGTTTGACGGGTACTATTTAGTGCAGCTGCCAGTGGAGGACCTGTGAAGCGTCTTTGTCTTAAACTACACACTCTCAGATATTTGTCTTCTTGCACAGTTGTGCATCGGGGCCTCCCACTTCTTTTTCTGTCCTTGTTAGAGCCATTTTTGTGCTGCTCTCTGAAGGGAGTAGTTAACAGCATGGTAAGAGATTGTAAGTTTCCTCGCAATTTCTCGCACTGAATAGCCTTCCTTTCTAAGCACAACAGTAGACTGACGGCTCTCTAAAGGAAGTTCTTTGTTTCTGGCCATTTGAGCCTGTAAACAAACAAACAAACAACCGCTGATGCTTCAGATAGTGAACTAACCTAAAGAATGTCATGTTCCCTTTTAGCTCCCTTATTAGTACAATGGTTTTCAGCTGTACAACACAATTGCAAGGGGGTTTTCTAATAATCAATTAGCCTTATAAAATGATTAACTTGGATTAGCAGCCATACCAGGAGAATGATGCAGAGGACTGACAGTTGCTGATAAAAGGCCTCAATGCAAAAATGTAGATCATTCTTTAAAAAACATCTGACTAATTTTACTTATTTGTGAAATGCATAAAATTGTTTATGAAATGGGAAAAAAATGTGAATTGCATGAAAATTTGTTTTTCTTTGGAAAACAAAGAAATTTGCAAGTGATCCCAAACTTTTGAGCGGTGCACACTGGCGCAGTGGCTAGCACTGTTGCCTCACAGCAAGAAGGTCGCGGGCCGACCTGGGGCCCCTCTGTGTGGAGTTTGCATGTCCTCCCCATGTTTGCGTGGGTTTCCTCCTGGTGCTCTGGTTATTTTAAAGACATGTATGTTAGGCGTTTTCTCCTGTCAGTGACATTGACCTCCACTGGCAAAACAACTGGAGTTGGTCCCCGGGCGCTGCACTGCGGCTGCCCACTGCTCCTAATACTTAGGATGGGTTAAATGCAGAGAACAAATTTCACTGTACTGTATTGTATATGTGACTAAATAAAGCACCTTTACCTTACCTTTACATATATGTATGTATGTAAGCCAAAGATCTTTGAAATGAATCTGTTTGGGCAGTTTTTTTATGCTATGTATTACTATGCAATGCTGCTCAGATAGTAGAAGGTCCCACTGGGATGGTGAGAGATAGTTTCTGTCTCTAATTTAGTAAAATTGTCTTTTTAGCAGTGGTGGGTAGAGTACCGAAAATCTATTCTCAACTAAAAGTCCAATAACTAAAAAAAGTAAAAAATGACACATGGAAAAGTGAAAATTTTCATTTGAGCAATCTCCTCAAGTAAAAGTAAAAAAAGTACCTGGTTAATAGATTACTCAAAGTACAAGTCACTTTTAATATTTTTAGGGTATGTGGGCCAGTGCTAAAAAATAAAAATTCACCATGTCAGCCAATCAAACAAAGAAAGGTAAGCCTGTACAACTGAGAAGTGAATCTCCCGCTCTCTCTCTGTCTTTTCCTCTCTACCCCTCTCTTTCATATCGCAACATCAAAAATGAACATGACGCATGAAAAATCAACATAGCTAACATTAGTTAGCTACATTTTCATTTACTTATTTTAATGAGCTTGTGGAGGTTAGAAGAGGACATTTTGAAAGTGGAGATCTCAGTGTCTTTCAGGAGGCACAGCGGACACTTCATCATGTAACTGTTGTCTTTGTTAGCTGTTGGTATAAACAGTTAAGCTTAGTGTTGGGCAAGCTACTTGGAAAATGTAGTGAGCTGACCTACAAGCCACTCTACATCAAAATAAAGTTTAACTACATTTAAGCTATCCCCAGAGAAATGTAGCACGCTATGCTACAAGAAGGCAGAAGTAGCTTGCTACTGGCAAGCTACTTTTATTTTTTGACTTAATGTCAAATTAGCATTATCTCAATAAGAAAAACTGTCAGCAAAACAAATAGGCAGGCAAAAAATGTACAGTTGAACTGTTTACTATAAAATAACAGACTTAAATTACAACTTTTTTGTAGACTTTGTGACATTTGTACATAACATGACATCATCAGTCAGCCCATTGCTCTCTCTCTTTCCTCTTCCTACTTGTAATGCATGTCTCTGTCTTGGCCTCTTTGAGTAGGCTATCTGGCTATGTCAGTCATTCAAAAACAGAATTCCAAAATGTTTTTTTTTCACTCAATTAAACCATAATAAATACAAGGCAGTAATATCAAGAATAAAAATAACAAACCTAATGAAAACTTTTCTTTATGGGGACATTAGAAGAAGTACATGTCCTACAAATAACACGTGACATCAGTATGTCACTGTCTTGCTCCTCTCTTCCTTCTTAATACTGTTTTCTGTCACTCTTGCTCTTGCCTTGGCCCTTGTTGTGTCTATTTCTCTAGTGTCCACTGAAAATACATACAATATATACAGTCTATGGGCAAGACACGTGAAAGAAAAGTCAAGAAGTGCAATGTAGCCAATCAGAGGCAGAGTAGGGCGGGTCTCGTGAAGTGATGTCATGTGGAAGTGCGTCCCTCATCTACGTGCAGCAGTGTGGTACTGGCGCCAGTCATATTACTCATCCTCAGTTTTATTATCTGTACATTTATCCAGACTTCAACAAAAAACACAGATCACTGCACCTCAGAGTTTTTCCTGGGAAAAAGAGCTTGTAACTTTTGTGGATGCTACCATGCTACTCGGTTAGTTAATCAACTTCACTACTGAAAAGCTATTTGACTCAGAAAGTTGTGATGTTACTGCCACACTACTTAAAATGTAGTTTAGTTACTAAGTAGTGGCGCTACTGCCCAGTACTGATAAAGTGTGGCCAGACGTGGTCAGTGATTGTTGCTGGAAGCTGCTTCTTGTTCTGGATTTTGCTCTGTCATCAAACCATTGTGGTCAAAAGGAAGTGATGCTTCTTTTTCTTTCAGACAGCTTGAACTTTGGCATCTGTAGCCTTCTACACTTAATCTCTGTACTTAGAGCGGTGGTGAAGTAAAAAGTAGATTACTGGCTCAGAAACATACTCGAGTAAAGAGTAAAGCACAATTTTAAAAAAACAAAATTCTTAATTATTAAAAGTGTCCTTCAAAAAAGAACTTTTTAACTTGTGTGTGCATTATCAGAATCAGAATCAGAATCAGCAATACTTTATTGATCCCCAGGGGAAATTGTTTTTGTTACAGGTGCTCCTTACAAGTGTAAAAGAAGAAGATATAGTGCAAACAAGTGTAGAAAGAAGATATAGTGCAAACAGAAGTAAAAATATAAGAAATATAAGAAGATAATTTACAAAATATATATATAATATATATTTATATATTTATATATATAATATAAGTAATAATTTATTATGAGTTGGTGATAGTGTTGAAACAGTCCAAGGGCAACTCAGAGGGAGGAGTTGTACAGTTTGATGGCCACAGGCAGGAATGATTTCCTGTGGCGCTCAGTGGTGCATTTTGGTGGTCTGAGTCTCCCACTGAAAGAACTCTTGTGTCCAACCAGCACATGGTGGAGTGGGTGTGAGACATTGTCCAAGATAGTTCGCAGCTTAGACAGCATCCTCCTCTCTGACACCACCACCAGAGAGTCACACGCCATTCCCACAACGTCACTGGCCTTGCGGATCAGGGCCCCGTTTCCCAGAGCCTTCGTAGCGCTACGTGCTTCTTAAGTTATATCTTAAGGTCTCTCTTAAGCTTACGTGCTGTTTCCCAGAGCCTTCGTAGCTAAGATATATCTTCTGTAAGATATATCTTAAGACGTGCGGTCTGAACCACTCGTAAGCTGTCTCTTAGTGATGCGCTCCGTTCATCCTAACACAGTTTTAGCTTGAGTAGGCTGAAATCATGCTTGTTGCAGTATAATTCACATCTAGACTCCATGCGCAAATCACATCATTAATTTAAAACTAACCTTGTGAAAAATAATAACGAACATGGAATATCATGAATATTCGGGTTTATTTATTTATGTTCCATTCATCATCCATATTCACTTATCCATTTAATGGAGCTAATCAACTGACGACATCATTTCTTTGTTCGTCTAATGAAGCCGGCTGGAAACTAATCAAACGGGCTGCACTAGCGCTATATAGGCGCCCATGCGCATCGTCTCTGCTTGCTTCATTGTAGACTAGATGATGGCTGCAATACAGCGTATTCTCGTGCTAAATCAAATGAACCGAAGGCGTCGCCGTCCGCGTAGCCATTTGGTTCATGTAAACCATTTTATAAGGACGAACTTCAGTCCGCTGGATGTCCTCTCTGACAGTGCCATTCTATCAAAGTACCGGCTGCCACGTGAAGAGATCCAAAATCTGCTTACCCTTGTGTCCCCGCACGCGCACACACACACACACACACACACACACACACACACACACACACACACACACACACACACACACACACACACACACACAAAGGGCAATGAAACTGGTTATGCTGCTGCTACAGGTGCCTATGCGTGACAACTACAAATTTGAGGTCTGTAAATTGACAGAACTGATGTTGGAAAACGTGCATGGTAGACACAAACTGGCATTGAAACTACAATGATGTAGTAAGAGCGACAAACACGTATGCTTTTGTAGATGTTTCAGTAACATCAGCTTTAGTGTGGGCAGCGTTTGTGTGCTTCATCATTAGTATTTTTCTTGTTTATGGCAGGATGCGCATGATATTTTTGCTTCAGAGGTATTAATATGGACGGGGATTTTGCATGAGACGGTGCCAAAACACTGGTCTGGGTGGAGATTTCAAAACGTTGTTTTTCATAATACTCGTGTGTGGATTAGATTTCACATAGTTTGACAGATGATCTATGAGTCATAGCCGCATTTGTGATATAATATTTGATGACAGTAAAATTATTGAGGCAATACTTTTTATATTACAACGTCATTTATATACCCTTATATGTGATCAATCGATGCATGCGGCATCGATTAATACACTTTCAGCACCGTGGTGGAGGACAGCTCCAACTTACGATGTATCTTAGCAGCTCTCCTTACGAGCTCCCGCTAAGAGACAGTTTGGGAAACACTCGTAGAAAAAGAAGCTCCTTAGCTAAGATATATCTTAGAGACCGTCGTAGAGCGCTAAGATACATCGAATCTGGGAAACGGGGCCCAGTTTGTTAAGTCTGTTGGCGTCCGCCACCCTCAGCCTGCTGCCCCAGCACACAACAGCATAGAGGATAGCACTGGCCACTACAGACTCATAAAAAATCCTGAGCATAGTCCGGCAGATGTTGAAGGACCTCAGTCGCCTCAGAAAATAGAGACAGCTCTGGCCCTTCCTAACCCTTCCTAAGCCATTACCACCCACCCCTGCTTTTTAGTGATTGTTAAAGCAACCAGTATGGGTTGGTCATATTTTATTGGCAGTTCAGCTGGGGAGACATACCCTAGCAGACATGCAGACAGAGAGACTGAAATCCTATGACCTACAGTTCAGGATATTTTATGTGTAATGTTTCTCAAGGATGTTTAAATCGAGGAAGCCAGCTGGCATGAGAGAAGTCGTCGGTAGCGCTTTTATGTAGTATACATTGCATCAGGTGCACTCTGTGTCGAATTTTGTATGGAATAAGTTGCTGTTATTGTGGCTGTAGCAATACATTTTGAATATTAGGCATCAAAGTGTTTGTGTGCTCTGTGTTCCAGGTCATTACAGTTTACACAGTGCCAGGAATGGACTCTGACTGGCTGATTGGAGAGAGAGGAAACCAGAAAGGAAAAGTGCCTGTCACATACTTGGAGCTTCTCAGCTAAAGAACACACAGCATTGACACACACACATGCATGTGCATGTGTGTGAGTGATTACTACTAAAGCCATGAGGATATTTAATTCACCTCATTCAATTTCACACTCCCACACTAACCTGTAACCTTCAGCAGCACTCCTCCACAGTAAGCATCAGCTAAAGTGTTAAGTTAAACACGCTCACTCATCTATCTGTGTGCTTCCCTTAACACACTGAAATATATATTTACACTGACAGCAGTCATAATGGAGACATTGTTACAATGAGTGCAGGAAAATCCCCATGGGAGATGGCTGACATTCCTTTTTATTATGATTTTTTTTTTTCCTATTTATTTCCTATTTATTGTTTGCATCCGAATGTTTCAGGTAGACCTTCCACACTGTCTCCCGAGGGATTTTCATCAAAATTATTACATTAATTTGTCTTCATTGTCTCTTAAAGTTGCTCATAATTAGTCTTCAGAAGGCAGCAGTACAGATAAAACAAACATGCAATAATCACGCCTCCTTGAGTCCTTGAGGTTAAAGAGGCGATGACCAGTTACGTACAGTTTATCTCTGTATGACACACACTCCTCATTAAAGAAGAAGTGAAAACAATGTGGGCAAGCAGACAATAAATCATAGGGATAGACAGGTCATGTTTTGTTGATGCATCAGATTCCTTGTAATTACCAGCCATGGCCAAAGATGACCATTCACGCTACTTTGTTTAATTTTAAATCCATAAATCAAACTGAAAGTTTGCTCTGTTCTTCTTCCCTCTTCCAATAGGACATGAAAAGACTTGCATTTCTTGAGTGATGTTTTTTTTTTGTTGTTGTTTTTTAATTTAAGTCTTGACACAACCATTAAAAACTTACTGACTGAAAAACAATACCTATAAAAGTGAATAAAGTTTTTGATGAATGTTTCATTATCCCAAACTCTTGGACAGCAGATTTGCCTTAACTGAATGTTATTCTTGTTTGATTTTAGGCGACAGTAACATTTTGTGGACAGTTGGATCGAACATTACTAGCAACAATTTTGCTTGATTAAATCATGTCACTCATTTGTTTTTATTTTCCATTCGGGCTTTTTTTTTTTTTTTTTTTTTTTATGCCTCCATGCTGGTTATAGTTGTAGTTGAAGTGATTCAATTTTAGTGGTCAAAGGTCATGGTCACTGTGACTGTGCGATATCGCAAGATCATCATAAGGGATGTTCTTCAAACTTGGTACAGGTGTTCACTTAGACTGATGCTTTGATTAGATTTTGGTGATCAAAGGTTAAGGTCACTGTGACCTTGCATCTGTCTCATATTCATAAATGAGATGTCTCAAGAACACCTTGAGGGACTTTTTTCAAATTTGGCACAAATGTCCACTTGGACTCAAATTTTAAGAAATTCCCTTGAACTGATTGAATTTGGTGGTCAAAGGTCAAGGTCACTGTGACCTCACAAAACATGGTTTTGGCCATAGCTCAAGAATTAATTTAATTGTGACAAAATTTCACACAAATGTCTAATAGGATAAAATGGTGAAGTGATGACATTTTTATCGAAAAGGTCAAAGGTTAACTTCACTGTGACATCATAATGTTCTGTAAAACACTTTTCTGGCCATTACTTAACATCATATCTCAGGAACAGAGGGGGAGACATTTGGTCAGATACTGAATTGGTGATAGTAATCTTGGGTGTTCACCTTCTAGAAACTGTGCTGATTGTATAGATCTTCTGTGCTGCTGGGTTGAAGATGTGTGTGAAGCATCTAAAGCATCCATGTTTTCACAGACATGGATGTGTACTGTCAATGCAACTTGACTGGTGTGCAGAGACATAAAGCTAGGGTTGGAAATTTGCACCAGCCACCAGCCAAATGCTGGTCAAATATGCAAGTGGCTTCTAGATTTGCTTCACTCACCAGCCAAAAACATAATGGTTATCTATTAAGTGACTGGTAGATTTTTGGAATCCACCAACCAAAGTGGCAGGTTGATAAAAAGGCAATTTTCAACCCTGCATACAACCATGAGGCAGTAGTTTTAATTACTTGTTTAGTTTTTTTCCTTTGCCTCTCACAGCACTGAAGATGTCCCCTTGAACAGTATGAACACTTGCGCAACAAATAAACGTGAACACTCCCATCCTAACTGCCTTAAGATGATGGGAAGGAACTGCTAAGGCCATCTGCTGCAAACCAGAGAATGCGCTCTTCACAACAAAATGTCCAGTGACCTAATGTACACCACATAGAGCATGCAGGACTCCTTTTAATCATGTGTATGTCTGTGTGATTTTGGTTTGCCCTTAAGTGTTTTTTTGAATTTACAAAGTTCCCATTTGTTGCTGTTTTTGTCTGTTAATACTTCAAAGTGTCTTCAGTCTTAGCGCTGCATGTGCTACAGCTAGCAGCCTGTCCTGCTGGACATGTGCGTGTGTATATGAGTATATGATGTAGTTAAGTCTGTTTGTGTGAGAACTGGAGCATCAAAGTGTTTGCACAAAAAGAAACTAATGTGCCCTCTCACATCCACTATGTGTACATGCATGCATTGTCATTTGTTTTAACCAACCTCAGTTTTTGTGAAATGAGTACAATGTTTAAAAAATTCAATAATCTGCTAGCAAAGGAGAAGTGAAATTAACCTGAGACTCAAGCACATAGTCTTTTTACGTGTAGTCAGTGAGAGGTGAGACTGTGGTCAAATAATTCTTGTTTGCAGATGAATGTAATCCACATCATGTTTCCTACTCTCTGCTCTTGTGCTCATTTTACAAATTAGTTTTTGTTTTCTTTTCAAATGTGTTTTTTTTACTTAAACTGTTGTGATTCTGTTATACCTCATCTTGTATTATTATTATATATTTTGTCAAAATATGTATTGCCTGTTCCTTAACCATGCTGAATGAATGAAATGTATGGGATTAATTTAACAATAAAAGGTCTGAGTTATTTGAATTCACTGACTTTTCCACAGTAGATGTATACACTTATCCTTGGAAACCATACTGCATAACAAACCACCATGGTCAAAAGGTAAAGTCAATGCAGAAGTGCCTTAAGGTGCAGTTCCTCTAAAAGGCTGCCAAATGCAACTACAAGGGGAAAAAATATGTTTTCCTCAAAAACACCATGGTTTCTTTTACTCAATAATGTGGTGGTGATTATGGAGGGAATATTCCATTAGGGTGCCAATGTCAGGAAATGGAAGTCTGTGGTGTGTTTGTCAGGTGTCCCTGGCTATCATAATCAGCTGCTTAGTTGCTTATTACACATTCTACCTCAGCTCCACTGACACTTTCTCACCCATTTGCCAAGATTTGGATTTTTTCTGCCCCCAAGATTAGAAGATGACTTCGATGTTACTTGCATGCATGTTTAGTCTATAATTCACATCAGCACTGCAGTGGCAGAAGGGCCATTAGGACAGCACAGATTTCCTTTGCATCAGTTGCATTGTCCACTTCAAAAGGACTGTTAACACCAAAATCAAAAATACATATTTTTCCTCTTACCTGTAGTGCTATTTATCAATCACTGCATTTACGTACACAATATGTTCCACTTTTTTTGAAAGAAACAATATTTGCGATGCTAACATGTCCCATAAAAATGAATATTCCACTAATATTCCTGTGCACATACAGCTGTGCATACTCTAACTGACGTGCCCTAACTTCAATTGTCATGTCAAAATATAAAAAAGTAGAAGAGCTGGAGCTGCTTGTCAATTTGCTTTTTTGCATCAAAATAGGATTTTTACAGTTTCCAACCGGTGGCAGACTTATTTGACGATGTGAAAAGTATCCAATTTACATTCCTTTAACAACCTTCTTGAAAAGGTCGGTGTTGCAATATTTGCACATATCGAAAAACCCCATTGATATCAAGGTCTGTCATCGTGTTTTAAAGTTGATGTGTTTTTATTCCTCCTACCAGAATTGTGGGCTTTTTTTTGGCCATGTATCTACCCCAGCTTTAAAAACTGTTGATGAGTTGGTTTGTATGCAATGCACAGAGCTGACCGTAAACAGACAAGAGACCATGTGATGCAAACTGTGGTAATTGAGACGCATATTCCCAATGTGCTGTATACATATCCAAAGAATGCTTTTAAAAACTTAATAATACTGGCATATCCCTCATGTCTTAATAAATGCTACATCCAGAAAAAGGCCTTATTCTGAATATTTCACAATAGTTTTCACAATACGTATCAAATTCAGAATACTGTCATATTCATGATAATAGCGTAATATTAGAGTGTATCTAAACATACCAGATGAATATGGTTTTGATGTGAGCTGCTGAGTGTTGGAGGTATCGGCTGTAGAGATTGCCATCCCTGCAACATAATAGAACTAGATGGCGCTTAGCTTGTGGTGCTAAAAGCTCCAAAAAATACTTTTCAAAACTCAACAGCAATGTGTCTTTTCAGAAATCATGACCTAGTTAATCAAGATAATCCACAGACGTTGCTGTGAGCAGTTTCATGTAGGAACTATTTTCTTTCAACCAAACCACACCCAGAAACTGTATGACCACACAGAAGAAAGTGTACATATACTCATGGACGAGAGGCTCATACTCCACTGAGTAAGTGTAGCTGCAGCTGGAGCAGCTACGTCACCCTCCCAATGGCAGCATGATTTGCTCACCTTACCTACACATCAGTCCACGATCAGCCCCCTTCACTCCTTGGCCTAGAAGCAGAAACCCTGAAGAAAATGCTAAGTTAGTATTTAGCTAATTATGAAGTATCACGTTAAAAGAGAGGTGGTTAAGGTTAGGGAGAGGGTAATGGGAAGAGTTACATCATGGGTCTTATAACTTAAATCACGTCTTCATGAATAATGAATTAGAGTGGAGTACTATTTGGCCCTATTCGTTAATTACAATGTTGCGTTGTCACAGGGTTCAGATAACTGTTGCATAGGTGGGCTTGTCTTGTACTAGTGGTGGATGCAGTTTTTAGGGGCATGCTGTGTATGCTACAAATAGAATGTGTCTTCAGCTGTACGTGTCTTGTCTCCATGCCTGAGCTATAATATTAGCTAGCTCAGTGGTGCTAGGTGAGCTAGCAGTAGATGCACACTTCCTTCAGTGCAGTGATACAGTTGTTGGCAGGTGTAGTTTGGCAGAGGGAAACTACTTCTGACATGGAAATGCTCACACTAGGGTCTGTGGATTATCTTGATTAACTGGGTCATGATTTCTAGCAAAATTGCTGTTGAGTTTTTCAAATGTAGTCTTTTGGCACTTTAAGCCCCACAAGCTGAGTGCCATCTAGTTCCATTATATTGTAGAGAAGGCAGACATCTTTATGGCTGAACACTTGGCAACTCTAGATACTATCTAAATCGGTTAATAGCAGTACTGGATAGCACTAAGAGGATGAATTTGTATTTTTGATTTGGGATGAACTCTCTGTTTAAGAACCGAACCCCATGGATTTTAGCAATGCTTGCAGTGTAGATCCAGCCAGTCAGTCATCCCACCACTTTGATCTGGACTGAAATATGTCAACAACTGTCAAATGGATTGCCATGAAATTTTGCACAGACATTCATCGTGTCCAGAGAATGAATACTGATGGCTTTGGTGACCCATTGACTTTTTCAACCATGAGGTTGATATGTTTTTTTTGTTTTTGTTTTTTTTTTTTTTTTACATGAAATGTATCAGAAACTACTGGATCTATCTAGAATCTAGATTTTTATCCTCCAGGAGATTCAGCTTCCTCTTGTCTCTCTCTCCCTCAGTGTGTTTTTGTTATTTTCTCCCATCTGTGTGAATGGTGCTTGTGTTTTGCTTACATGTTTATGTCCAGGTTCCATGGTAGAGAGGAGGTCATGTGGCTCAGGCTTTCACTGTTTGGCCCAGTAGAATAACTTATTGTACAGCGTCACGGAGCAGATAGCATAGCTGTAGACTCTTATTTATTTAGTTTTACTTATTCATGCCAGGGTCACAGAGACAGAAAGGCCAATGGAACAGCATACATTTTCCAGACCCAGTTACCCATCCCAAGCACTGAACAGTCACAGATTTTAAATGAGATTACATGTATGACCAGTGTAAGAGCTCCAAATCCTGTATGATGAAAGGAACAGGACAGTACATGTTTCAAAGGACGGAGGCATTTTTGGATTCCCCCTGCCTACCCTAAAAGGACTCACAACGTGACAGCCCTCACACTCAGGAGTGCACACTCAACATAAATAGTGTTGTTAGTCAATAAGAGCAGGCAAGGAAACTAGACCCTTGGTATCTTCCTCTCTTGAGAGTATCCCCATGTTCCCTCAGGCCAGCACAGAAGTTTTTTCTGCAATGTGTCCTCCGTCTCCTGGCCTCACGGGCTGCAGCCACTTCACTTTACACCTCTGTATTTTATGAAGCCATGGCATGCTCCAGAGCCTGTACCTTTCTGAATTACTCAGTGTTTCCCCACCTTGATTGTAATCTCTCATAGCTAACAGTTGGAATGAAGATCAACCAGTAAGGCAGACATTTATATTTAGATGTCTTTAGATGTCTACAGCCATAGTGGCTCTGCACTCTTTACTACCACAATCCAACAATATCAGTATGACTGTGGCGTAGATCTGCTCAGTTGCTCTTCCTGAGGTTTCTACCTTTTTTTCCCTGTTAAAGGGGTTTTTTGGGGAGTTTTTCCTTATCCGCTGTGAGGGTCCAAAGGACAGAGGGATGTCGTATGCTGTAAAGCCCTCTGAGGCAAATTGTGATTTGTCATATTGGGCTTTATAAATAAAAATTGATTGATTGATTGATTGATATTGTTTAAAAATGTTGTTGATTTCCATGTGGTTTGTAATGAATTTACCTGTTTCACTATGAATCTTGGGAATAAGACAGGAAGATTGGACTAGGCGAGCTTGCTGAGCTAGTAGCTTGCTGGTCTTGTCACCCGAATCGTAAACATTGAATCGAGCTTTTGTGAGTAAGTAGGTGGCTTTGTAAAGTAAATTGTATTCTGTCTGCAGCCACAGTCTTTCTTTAAAAAGTGTTGGAGAAGGGGAAGATGAGTATTGGTTATCAATTTCTCCAGTTGATCTTGAAATGTCATTAAGTTTGAATTCTCTTGCTTTCTTTGCCCTGGAGGAGTATTCAATTGTTTGGCTCCAAAAATAGGCCTTGAGGGTTTCCCACAAAGTTGAGTGTGAGATTTCTGGGGAGATGTTGGTTTCAAGAAAGAAGGAAATTTAAGAGGAGATATGGTTCACAAATTGTTCGTCAGCTAAAAGGAGGGGGTTGAGTCTCCAGTTGCGAGATGGTCTGGGGCAGTTGGGTAACGCTAAGTGAAATAAGACAGCACCATGATCTGATATGGTGATGCTATGATATGAGCAAGAGGTGATATTTCCCAATCTGGGTATTTGTATGATGGACATTGGAGAAGAAGGAGAATACTTTCTTGTTATTAAATTTAAATCCCAAATATCTGAAACACCATTCTGCACAGTGAAATCATTAATAACTTTGGCAGATTTTGTAAGGGATTGGGTTTTGTTTGATGATTTGTCTAATATAGTGTTAGGTAAGCAGTTAAAGTCACCCCCTATTATCAAATTGTAATTGTTATCACCGGGTATGGTGGAAAATAGTTTGTTAAAGAAATTACAGTCGTCATAGTTTGGGGCGTCGACATTGACTAAGATGACCGGACTGGCGAATAATTGACCTGAAACAATGACAAATCTCCCATTTGTATTGACAATCACCTCCTTCGCTTGAAACGGGATGTCTTTATGTAAAAGGATTGCTGTAACCTCTGGCTTTAGCGTTGAACCGTGAATGGTATACCTGCCCAACCCAACCTTTTTTAAGATAATTGACATGGTTATTCTTAAGGTGGGTTTCCTATAAGAAAGCTATATCTGACTTCATTTGTTGTAGGTAGGACCCGATTTTCTGTCTTTTCACCCATGTTTTCATACCTTTTGTGTTTAGGGACAGAAAATGGATGGGCCGATTTTAATTACAGTTAAGTGTAGTTGTCATATCTTAAAAGGTTGTGGGGATGAATGATGAGGGTGGTGAGACGGGGGATAAAACAAAAACAGCAACAACAACATATGAGAAAATCGAGATGATAAAAATAAAAAAATTAAAAAAAATCCTAGTAGTAAGGTGATGAGAGGCTTCTGAATGCGGACGGGGGGGTAGAACACTGTTCTTAACTAACAGCTTAAAGAACACTTAACTTACACTAGAACTCTGTTTTCAGTGAAAGAAGACAATGAGAAAAGTTTACAGATTTAAGCATAAAACTCAAAAACACTGTGGGGCTATTAGCATTAGAATTGTGATTTGTGATATTGGGCTTTACAAATAAAATTGATTGATCGATTGATTGAGTAGCCAACAGATCAGACTGTAGCTATAGACCCCTTCACAGAACGTAAACATCCGGGTGGGCGGGGCGATCACTGGAGGCAGAAGTAGAATGAGCACAGTGGCGAGTCCAAGCGCGGCTAGCTAGCTTATATTGTTTTGGGCCTTTTTGGCGATCGTTATCGTGCACAACATGGCCAAAGAAGATGCTAATTTATCGAAGTATGTACAGACACTCACTATACGGGATCGGGAGTGTTATTTTAAAAAACTGACGTTATCAGATGGGACCATCTTGACAGACCCCTACGCGCTCACTCAATGGAAGGACGACGTGACAGGTTTACCCTCTGTTGAATGGCCGGAGATTTACAGTTACTTAATAGAGAAACCAAGCGTCTACAGTAAAGAGAAACTAAGGGCATATAAATCGTTTTCATCTGTAGAAGCCTCGCCTACAAAATAAGATGAAGCTTTATCAGTGTCAGGCAGCCTAAGCTAACGTTATATACTGGTTGGTTGGGCTGGTTAACTTTAGCTACTAAGTTAGTTGATTACTAATTTCTGAAAATGTAATGTTAGGCACGGCAAGATACACCAGAAAATGATGTATTTAGCTAGCTACCTAGCTAGTAACGTTAGTAGAAATTACCTGAGGGGTGTACTACGAAGCGAGATTAACGGGTTAGCGAGGTATGTTGAGTCTAAAGCCAGAGTTTTCAGTGTCACGAAGGTGGCTCTCTTTTAACCTGGCTAGATCACCATGGTAACTGATGCTTAGCTCATAGCCTGGTCCCGACCAGGTTATATTCAGAGTTTAATCTTAAAATCAGCTATAAAAGCGCCGCTGTTTCACAGTTTAGCGCGTTTGGAGCTGGCGTAACCTTTACTTTGAAAGTCCAGTGGAGCTGGATCAGAACCGAGCATCTGTACGGAGGGAGAGATCGCACTGATCCGCTGGTGTTTACTTTCTCTCTGAGCGTCTCCGCCTACAGATGTTCAGCTGAGGGAATACGCCACTCACTGTTGAGCCGAGCGTCAGGAGGACACTGAAACAAGCATTACAGATAATCAGATAGCTAATCAGTAAAGTTAATCATTTCACTTTGATGTGGCCATGAATAAATGAATTTCAGTGTTTGGCCTGTTATATGGCAGTGTTGCCCAAACACAAATCTTGAATAGGTCTATGCTATTTTCACAGTTACAAAGGTCTTTGTTGTCATTGTACAGAGACAATAGGCTATGAGATTTACTGTACAGCACCTAAAAAGTTCACTGTATATTCATACGCACACCCAGCCTCACTGTCAATAAAACACACTCATTCTATAATTGATCAGTAAAATATATGAAAACAATATAACAACAGTTGTTGCTCTAGTTTATTGTTTAAATTGATAAAGCTTCGTGTTTAAAAGTACCGCAATGTTCAGCTGTCAGAAATTAAAATCAGCCTCCTCTCTTTACTTATTATTAATTATCATATTTGCAGCAACAGTGTTGCTTTTGGCTGTGATCAGGCTTTTTTATATCGCTCATACTCTCTCCATTAAAACAACCTGCTCCTCTTGGCTGAAATTAGGGACCATGTGCGGAAGTAGAATCATATGACGCCAAACTCCTCTTTTTATATGAACGTGCAGGAGCACAAAGCTGAGAGCCGGACTTGACAAACCAAGTTGATAACCACCTTCGTGACACCGTTTAACTCTGTTTAGGGGCTTTGGGTTTTGTTAAGCCAGAACATGAACACAAAGCCTGGCTGTGTTGAGCTTCCTTCGTAGTACACCCCTCTGATATGAAATGCGCGCTGCAAACACGAGCATTTTTGATGATTGCCTCCGTCCAGTCCTTTCTTCTGATCGCATTTAGCCATAGTTGTCTTCGTTTTTTTTTTTGACTGGCAGGTGGTATCCGATAATATTTTAGATTTAAGCCATTACTCTTTGGGTTCTGGCACCCGACCGCACAGCAAGATGACACCATGATAGCAGAGATGGCAAAGTCCTGGCGCCAGCTAGCGACCAACGTTAGTAGCTGCCTGTTTGTTTTGCCTCCAGCTGAACACGTGACCTAATCGTGACGTAGGCTCAGAAAGGGTCTATACTGGGTGGCTTCCAGGTGCAAGGAACTGTGGTTCGCAAGAAAAAGCATCTATCTATCTATAAAGCAAGAATGTTTGTGTGTGTGTCTGTGGCTCGCATATCTCTCTGACTGTTTGTCAGATCAACCTGAGCTTTCGGATATGGCTTGCGCATGGCACGATGGTGTGCATCCTTCATTTTGAAGTTTTTTGGATTGATATTCACAACATTATCATTTAAAGTTAAAATCCCATAGACCTCTGTGTAACCAGTCAGCCTATCGCGCTCTCGCTCGCAGCTGTAGCCACGCCTCACGGAATAAAAGATCAAAGTATCCTACTGCTATACCGCTCTGGGTCACCCAAAACTTTGCACAGGTTTACCCCGGATGTCCACTGTATCCGTCAAGTGGGCGATTCAGCCACGGCGCGGGTCCTGGAGCTAATCGCGGCCATTCAAGTCAATGTAAACTGCTCCACCAGAAGCGGCTCGGCGCTCCACTAAAAATACGCGCCGGGTCTATTTTGTGACGGACGCCGCGCGACGATGCGTCAATTTCCACAGACCAAATGAGTCAAACAGGAAGTCAGGCGCAGAAAAGACGAGAGTATCCCGGTCAATTTTCAAAATAAAAACACCCATGAAAACTCCGGAGCGCATTTCACATCGATACAACAACATGATGTCAAAGTTTGTGGCCCCCGGCAGGTAGAGAAATCTATTCTTTGTTTGTTGATGTTTTTATACCTCCAGTATATCCGCAAATTATCGCGTGACATCATGATCTCGCGATCCGTCAATTCCAGCCGCTCGGGTGCGCGCCGCTATAGATACGCTTCCAGTGGACATTGACGCCCGGCACAGGACGGAGGAGTCCGTGCCACGGCCGGACCACGCACGCGACGGATCCAGTGTACACCCGGGGTAATGGCATTCCCTTTCGTCCCTCCCCCATATAGGAATAGATGAAGTGGTGCAGTTTGCATTGACATGACATGTTTCAGTAATCTCATGGTAAGTAGTATTTCTTAAATTTCACCACGCTGTTCTCATGTGCTCATGGTGTTTGCTGACATGGCTACAACATGGTTAGATTGACTAAAACATTGCCTAAACTTCCCATACCAAAGTATGACTAGGTCGGTTTTGCCCAATAACAGCAAAATTAAACTACTTACCTCAGCTTTAAGCTTCTAAAGATTATTCAAATAAAACAAGGAAAAACAATTGCTCATTGGCTCATGGCACACACATGTAACTGCTGCTGAAAAGTCACATGCACATATTGCTCCATTTTAAGGGGTTACAAGCCAAAAAGGTTGGGAATGTGAAAGAGACATACAGACACATTGTTGGTTTTGGTCCATTGTGGGATTTGTTGACAAAACTAAAAATATAGAATAACACCAGCCTTTTCTTCTAGGTTCCCCAGAGGATGAACCCAAACAAGTGTTTGCCACCTGTTAATGTATGAAGCATGTGGCATCTTTAACCAGCCCTCTTTATTTGCTGTAACAGGCACATTGATCATTTACTGATTTAGCTGTGAATATGGTAAGTAAAAACCGTCATTGTTTTGACCTGTCCCCCTGACATTACTAGTGTGTCAGTGATACAGCTTAACATAGGCCCTCTTTACACCTTGCATTAACGTGCGTTTTTTGCAATCGGATAGCAATCAGATAGCGTATGACCACATACATTTATACCTGGTATTAATATGCGTCTCTGGTGTCCACATCCAGAGCCGTTTGCTATCAGATAACGCTCCGTCCCGCTGACGTTACATCCTAGTGGCACACTACGTCATATCATGTGCAGCACAATAACAACAACAAGATGTTAGCCACTCATGAGGTTGCGTTCTTGTATGGACACTTTTGTCGGACCAAATGGAGAGCAGACACATTGTCTCACCGTGGCTCCATCCTCGGCGTTTCTTTACCGTGGTGAAGATAGTTTGATGTTGGATATTCAACAGATATTCACATATTTTTGGGTTCAACACTGATTTCCACCTCCATATCATAGGCAGAAAACAATGAGCAACACAGGGTCGGGCTATTAACCCCCCGCCCACACACACACACACACACACACACTTACAAAAACACACTTTTTATTTTATAAGAATTTTTTAAACAAACTTCAACAAACCATTTCACATTTGTGTGTGGTGTCTGGGTCCAGTTATCCATCCATCCATCCATTTTCTAACCACATATCCTCTTGAGGGTCGCGGGGGTTGCTGGAGCCTATCCCAGCTGACATTGGGCGAGAGGCAGGGTACACCCTGGACAGGTCGCCAGACTATCACAGGTCTGGGTCCAGTTATGTGAAAGCTATTTGTTGTGTTGAACCCAAAATGAAAATGTGAATATATGTGAATATCCAACGTCAAACTATCTTCACCATGGTGTTTTCTTTTCTCTGCAGTCACTACCCGGTGAGTGTTGTTGTTTTTATCTTCTTCCTCCTTCTTCCTGTGTCCAGCTGGCGCACCTCACTGACTTGTTTTCATCCACGGAGTTGTTGCATGTGGATTGGAGATGCATTTGCATTTACACTTGTGTTAGATGTGGTCACGATGCGTCCCTGACCACCTTCAGAAGTGGTTTGGCTGATCGGATAACAATGCCTCAATGCGTTTCGAGTGTATTTACACCTGTACTTTCATGTGGTCACGAGCAATCGGATTGCTATCTGATCGCAAAAAACGCATGTTGATGCAAGGTGTAAAGGGGGCCATAGCTTTACACTCCTGGATCTCTTTCAAACAGGTCAGGGAACAGTACATCACCTAAAAGCATTTGTAGTTTGGATAATTAATACGTACTCACTGATTTTGTGGAGAAGAGATTAGAATTTCTTACTCCTTCGGTAATACAGCAAACTCTTTTATTTCCCTTTTTGTTTTGTTTACATCGTCATGTAAGGGTGAATTTCTGTTTGAAAATGGGAGGCATTGTCTGACTCAGCAGTCTCTTAAAAGAGCAATGTGTAGAGTTTTGAGGGATAAATTGGCAGAAATGGAACATAATGTTACTTTATTCTTATCAGTTCATAATCCTCTAAAAGTAAAAAGCATATTGTTCTTGGTACCTTGGAATGAACCTTACATATCTACAAAGGGAGTGGGTCCTCTTCTACAGAGTCCCCCATGTTTTTTACAGGAGCCAAGAATGGATAAACACTGACTAAAGACAGATGCTAGTGTGGCAAGGCAGCGAGGGTTAAATTTAGTTAATTTAGTTTTGTTAAATGCGACAATGCCACTGAGGAGAATTTCACCCCCCAGGAAATTATTAACCAGTACCACCAATGACACCAGACAGGAAAAGGTCACATAAGTTTGAACAAACGCTGAGCAGAGACGTGTGTTTCCAAAAATAGACAGAAATTTTATTATCAGTATTAGCAAAAACAACAAATACAATAAAATCTTAAATAACAGCTAAGGTCTGCTGGCCAATGACACAATTAGCTGCACTGAGGTTTTTAGCAAGCGGGATGGACTACACAAGGTAAAGGGCAGGGGTCAAAATAATAAACACCTCAAATGAAAACAACCACACACCAAATAATACCGTAAATGCACCACTGCAAGGGAAAAGTGAGGAGACCACCACCAGGGGAAACCTTCCGTCACCAGCTTGGACCCAGCAGATCCTATTCTGTGGCAAATACAAATACACAAACCCAAAATTAAGCCCTAACTGACTATTAAATTAAACGCAACACACAAAAAGAAATAATTATTTAAATCAAATTAACTTTGCTGGGTGGGTACTGTTTTTATAACCGTGCCTCATTAGTTCGTGCTGAAACATGGACTCGATCCCGAGTCTGCCTGTCGCAGGCCAGCGTAGAGAAGTGGGAACAGCAGCCACACTGGAAACAGCGGAGACAGCGGAGGCAACTGAGACAGCAAAACCAAGTGGAGACAGAACAGCAATAGATGTCGGAGTGGAGGCCCGGTTTGGGGAACGATCTTCAGCCGGCAGGCAGGCCAGCTCTGCTGCAAGGCAAAAGAGTTGACACGGCTATAACACCAGACACACAACACGCTGCAGCAAAACTGTCATAAAGAGCCCACCTCACACAGGAGACACGATCCAAAACAGTGTCTGAACAGCCGCACCAAACCACTCCAGACCATGCCAAACCACGCCACTGCTGCGGGCACCGGCTCCCATGCAGAGTAGGAGGATCCAACCCGAGGAAAGGGGAGATCTGCCTACATACAGCCAGGCACTGTGCGGCCCGCAATCATTGTGCAATTGAATAATTGCCTCCAGCCCGTGGCACTCAGTGGGCAGGGCAGAAAGTGAAAGCAAAACCTAACCCTGCCACACAATTCAGAGGCTGAAATGAACCATTCTGCCACACTGGATTCAGGTTTTTGTTACCTGAAGACATCTGTAGCCAGGCTGACAGAGAGTCACAGCTCTATTGAGCCTCGTATTCCTTTAGCCTTTGGCAGTAATGATTTTATGAGCTTTTTTAATGACAAAATTCGAATTATTAGAGGCAAAATTCATGACCTCCTGCCCTCTAACAGTACTAATCTGCCTTCAAACACAGCTATAAGACCTGATACATATTTAGATTGCTTCTCCCCGATTTCTCTTCAACAACTGACCTCAATGATTTCTTCATCCAAGTCATCAACGTGTCTCTTAGACCCCATCCCAACTAGGGTACTTAAGGAAGTCTTACCTTTAGTTAACACTTACATACTAGACATGATCAATATATCTTTATTAACAGGCTATGTACCACGGTCTTTTAAGGTAGCTGTAATTAAACCTGTCCTAAAAAGCCCACTCTGGATCCAGAGGTGTTAGCCAACTTCTCCTTGAGAAAGTAGTCGCAGACCAGTTGTGTGACTGTCTCCATGATAATAATTTATTTGAGGAATTTCAGTCAGGATTTAGAGTGCATCATAGCACAGAGACAGCACTAGTTAAAATTACAAATGATCTTCTGATTGCCTCAGACCAAGGACTCATCTCTGTACTTTTACTAGATCTTAGTGCCGCATTTGACACAATTGACCATCAAATTCTGCTACAGAGACTGGAACATTTAATTGGCCTTAAAGGTTCTGCACTAAGCTGGTTTAAATCTTATTTATCCAATCATTTTCAATTTGTTCGCATTCATAATGAATCATCTTTATGAACTAAAGTTTGTTTAGGAGTTCCACAAGGTTCTGTGCTTGGACCAATTCCATTCACTCTATATATGCTTCCCTTAGGTAACATCACTAGAAATCACTCTGTAAATTTGCAAAATTGCAAAAATTAGGCCTATCCTTCCCCAAAAAGATGCAGAAAAATTGGTCCATGCTTTTGTTACCTCGAGGCTGGATTACTGTAATTCTCTATTATCAGGTAGCTCTAATAAGTGCCTGAAAACTCTCCAGCTAATCCAGAATGTGCAGCACGTGTACTGACAGGAACTAAGAAACGAGATCACATTTCACCTGTTTTAGCTTCTCTGCACTGGCTCCCTGTAAAATCCAGAATTGATTTAAAATTCTACTCCTGACTTACAAAGCTCTAAATGATCAGGCTCCATCATATCTTAGAGAGCTCATAGTGTCCTGTGATCCCACCAGAACACTGAGTTCTGAGAATGCAGGGTTACTCGTGGTCCCTAAAGTCTCCAAAAGTAGTTCAGGAGCCAGAGCCTTCAGCTATCAGGCTCCTCTTCTGTGGAATCATCTTCTTGTTTCGGTCCGGGAGGCAGACACCGTTTCCACTTTTAAGACTAGACTTAAGACTTTCCTTTTTGATAAAGCTTATAGTTAGGGCTGGCTCAGGCTTGTCTTGGACCAGCCCCTAGTTAGGCTGACATAGGCCTAGTCTGCCGGGGGACCTCCTATAATACACCGAGCCCCTTCTCTCCTTCTCTCTCTCTCTCTCTCTCTCTCTCCTTTGCTAACATTCATGTCTTGATCTCCCTAACTCGGCTCTACTGCATGTCACTAACTCGGCTTGTTCTCCGGAGCCTTTGTGCTCCACTGTCTCGCAGGTTAACTCGTGTCGCAGCTGTGCCTGGATGGTGTGTCGTGGTTGTGCTGCTGCTGTGGTCCTGCCTGATGCCTCCCACTGCTGCTGTTACTATTAGTCATACCTGGACTATTATACACATATCATTATTGTCTCATACATATATAATCATATTATTAATATAATATCTGTCTCTCTTTATGTCTCATTGTGTCATATGGATTACTGTTAATTTATTATGTTGATCTGTTCTGCACAACATCTATTGCTCGTCTGTCCGTCCTGGAAGAGGGATCCCTCCTCAGTTGCTCTTCCTGAGGTTTCTACCTTTTTTTTCCCCGTTAAAGGGTTTTTTTGGGGAGTTTTTCCTTATCCGCTGTGAGGGTCCAAAGGACAGAGGGATGTTGTATGCTGTAAAGCCCTTTGAGGCAAATTGTGATTTGTGATATTGGGCTTTATAAATAAAATTGATTGATTGATTGATCCACCATGATGACTGTCCTCGTGGAGCTAGACCAGAGGACAATGTCTGGCCGGAGGGTGGTAGGTGTGATGTCCTGAGGGAACTTTAGCTGCCGGCCAAGGTCAGCTCTCATGTTCCACTCACCTCCGGGGGAAAGGAGGAACCGCTGCTTGGTGCTGCTGCTCTGGCTTTTGCCCCCTTGCTGGTATTAGCTTTAAGCCTGCGTACCTCCAGAATTTCAGCCAGCTTGTGTAGCACTCTTTCGTGCCGCCATCTGTACCGGCCCTGCGTCAGCGCCGCCTTGCACCCAGAGAGGATATGCTACAGACTTGGGTTGCTGGAGCTGCAGAGTTGGCATGTCTCCTCTGTGCCGTACCACAGGTGCAGGTTCTGGGGACTGGGAAGAGTGTCGTACATGGCCCTGATGATGAAGCTCAGCCTTGTTTGGGGCATCCTCCACATGTCGGCCCACGTGATAGTTCTGTCGACGACTGCCTCCCATGTCGTCCATCTCCCTTGTTGTTGCTGGCTGACAGCTTTGATTTTGTAGCTCTCCTCTTCGATTTTAACAACTTCTGAGATCACCAGGTCTTTCCTTTCCTTCCTCGAAGCCTTGGACCACATCTTGGGTGCTGGTCCCCATCCGAAGCCAGACCTCCCTTTCTGCTGTAGCCCGACGACTTCCAGATGTTTCAGGCGGGTAATAGCCTGTCCGACAGCCTTTGCAGCGTCCCACTTGCGTCCTGTGTGGACTTGGGCCTTGGCGTTTTGGACAGACGGGTCGGGTGAGTCCCTGAGTTCGAAAATGAGTCTCATCTTCTCCTGTCTGTAGCCCAAGCTAATTGATTTCATGGGGAGCTTCACCATAGTTCTCCCAAATAGCACTGTGGTGGAGAGGCATCGGGGAGGACCCAGCCACTTGCGGATGTAGTTGTTGGCTTTTAGGTCCAGTTTCTGGGCTGTGGAAAGGCTGATGTCACAAAGCTTGAGGGGCCACATCAGGCGCCAGTGCAGAGTGAATTGGTAGCACCAGACCTTGTATTTCCGGGCAGAAAGCTCTGGTCGATCTTGCTTAGGCCGTCCAGGAGCTGGGAGCCAACCGAGGCAGCCATGTGTTTGTCAGACAGGTCGGCTGTGTAAAGCCTTCCAAGGCTCCGTACCGGTTGGTCCGCTAGCAGCGGGATCTTGTCGTTGTCAACTGAGAAGGAGATGTTGTCGTTCCAGACACCTTTTCTGATGGAGAGACTGCGGGACTTGGCTGGCTTTATCCTCATCCGGGCCCATGTTAGCAGCTCTTCAAGCCTTTTCAGGAGTCTGGCTGTGCATGCAGATGTCTGGAGGAGGGTGGTTACGTCATCCATGTAACTCCGGAGAGCTGGGAGTCGTTGGCCTGACTGAGATCTGACGACTCTTACCATCTGTCTTCCGCCGATCAGGATGATCTCGAATGCTGCTGTGAAAAGGATGGGGGAGATGGAGCAACCCATCGCTATCCCTTTCTCCAGATGATGCCAGTCAGTTGAGATCTCCTGGGTCGTGTAGCAGACGTGTAAGTTGTCAAAGTAGCTTGCTACTAGGCTCTGGATGTGTGGTGGTATGTGGAAGAAGTCCAGGGCAAAGTAGATGAGTTGGTGAGGAACAGACCCATCCAGCCAAAACACGTGCAGGTTTGATTTGCTCTGCTTTGCTGACTGGATCTGTTCCCAGATCATAGCTGAGTGCTCCACGCAGCTGGGAAAGCCAGGGACGCCTGCCTTCTGGCAACTGGTGTCTATGTAGTTGTTTGCCAGGAGGTAGCTGGTCATGCGCTTTGCCATCACCGAAAAGAAGATCTTCCCTTCCACGTTCAATAAGGCTATGCCTCTGAATTGGTTGATGTTATGGGAGTCTTTCTCTTTCGGGGTGAAGGTGATGACTGCTCTGCTCCATGCTGGAGGGATGGACTGATTTCTCCAGGCAGTGCACATTAGCCTCCACAAAAGCTTCAGGGTCCTGGGGCAGTTTTTGTAGACTCTATATGGCACGCCATTTGGTCCCGGCGCGGAAGCAGCTCTCGCTCGCTCTCGCTCGCTCTCGCTCGCTCTCGCTCGCTCTATCACTTGCTTCAGATATAAATGCAAAAATATAAACGCAACACTTTTGTTTTTGCTCCCATTTTTCATGAGCTGAACTCAAAGATCCTTTTTATATACACAAAACACCATTTCTCTCAAATATTGTTCACAAATCTGTCTAAATCTGTGTTAGTGAGTACTTCTCCTTTGCCGAGATAATCCATCCCACCTCACAGGTGTGGCATACCAAGATGCTGATTAGACAGCATGATTATTGCACAGGTGTGCCTTAGGCTGGCTACAATAAAAGGCCATTCTAAAATGTTCAGTTTTATCACACAGCACAATGCCACAGATGTCGCAAGTTTTGAGGGAGCGTGCAATTGGCGTGCTGACTGCAGGAATGTCCACCAGAGTTGTTGCCCGTGAATTCAATGTTCATTTCTCTACCATAAGCCGTCTCCAAAGTCGTTTCAGATCATTTGGCAGTACATCCAACCAGCCTCACAACCGCAGATCACGTGTAACCACACCAGCCCAGGACCTCCACATCCAGCATGTTCACCTCCAAGATTGTCTGAGACCAGCCACCCGGACAGCTGCTGCAACAATCGGTTTGCATAATCAAAGAACTTCTGCACAAACTGTCAGAAACCGTCTCAGGGAGGCTCATCTGCATGCTCGTCCTCCTCATCGGGGTCTCGACCTGACTGCAGTTCGTCGTCGTAACCGACTTGAGTGGGCAAATGCTCACATTCGATGGCGTCTGGCACGTTGGAGAGGTGGTCTCTTCACGGATGAATCCCAGTTTTCACTGTTCAGGGCAGATGGCAGACAGCGTGTGTGGCGTCGTGTGGGTGAGCGGTTTGCTGATGTCAACGTTGTGGATCGAGTGGCCCATGGTGGCGGTGGGGTTATGGTATGGGCAGGCGTATGCTATGGACAATGAACACAGGTGCATTTTATTGATGGCATTTTGAATACACTTCGATACCGTGACGAGATCCTGAGGCCCATTGTTGTGCCATTCGTCCACGACCATCACCTCATGTTGCAGCATGATAATGCACGGCCCCATGTTGCAAGGATCTGTACACAATTCCTGGAAGCTGAAAACATCCCAGGTCTTGCATGGCCAACATACTCACCAGACATGTCACCCATTGAGCATGTTTGGGATGCTCTGGATCGGCGTATACGACAGCGTGTTCCAGTTCAGCAACTTGGCACAGCCATCGAAGAGGAGTGGACCAACATTCCACAGGCCACAATCAACAACCTGATCAACTCTATGCAAAGGAGATGTGTTGCACTGCGTGAGGCAAATGGTGGTCACACCAGATACTGACTGGTTTTCTGACCCCCCCAGACCCCCCCAATAAAGCAAAACTGCACATTTCAGAGTGGCCTTTTATTGTGGCCAGCCTAAGGCACACCTGTGCAATAATCATGCTGTCTAATCAGCATCTTGATATGCCACACCTGTGAGGTGGGATGGATTATCTCGGCAAAGGAGAAGTGCTCACTAACACAGATTTAGACAGATTTGTGAACAATATTTGAGAGAAATGGTCTTTTGTGTATATAAAAAAAATGTTTTAGATCTTTGAGTTCAGCTCATGAAAAATGGGAGCAAAAACAAAAGTGTTGTGTTTATATTTTTGTTCAGTGTATATATAAGACAGTATACCCACTTCCTCCTCGGTAACCTACTTATCTTTCTTGTAGTACACCCACTACCACTACCCCACTGCATCCACTGCATAGATGTAATCTGCAACTTGACTGGTTCACGGAGGTATACAATTGCGAAGCGGTAATTTTAGTCTTCAGTAACATAAGTAGGTGGAAACTTGGGCAGTTACTTAAGTTGCTCTCTTTAGGATACTTTACTGCAAATACTTTACTTTTCATCATTATGTTGTGTCTTTTGTCTGAAAAGGGTGAATTTATGGCACTCATTGAAGTTAATAACATCACACTAAATGGGAGTAAGAAGTACATTTCTTGTGGTTCTTTTTTTCCCCCCAAACTGAATAAAGCACAACATGACCAAGCATGTAAGCGCAGTAATAGTCACGAGGCCTTGCAGCTGCAGCAGTGAGAAAATCTTTACAGAGTGAGTCAGCAATCACCCACCCTTTTTAGAAAGCCACAGTAAAGGAACTCTCACCAAGAAACAATCTTGACACTTTCACATACTCAGCCTCTGTGGGCTTGTAAGACAGCTTTAAATGATTGTAGCCTTCACCTTTGTGGAGGATGGCAGCCAGTCAGCATGGATTCACAGTAGTTTTAATGGGTTTCATTCACCCACCCAGAGTCACACCAGAGAAAAGTATTAACACGACCACAAAAACTTCTTAAAATGTAATCGACAAGCATAATCTTTATCTCTGCCATTGGTCTGTATCTTTAGTATGCTTTAAATATTCTTGGAGACCTCACGATAGGGACCTGAGGCCAGGTCCAAGTGTGAACACTGTGTACCGTACCTGTGCATAGTACGCCCATCTGTGCCTGAGTCATGATGTATTAGGAGATCTGGATACAGCATTGGAAATGTGGCCCAGCTCATTTTATGAGAGTTTGGGCATCTGGGTAATGACACTTAAGCAGATGTTCTGTATTGTGAGGCCCATAGAGCAAGCATACTAGAGACTTATAGCCGCCAAGCACAGCTGAGCACAGCTGAGCGTGGCTAACGTCCACAGGCTGAGTGACTGACTTCCAGTTTACTGCTAACTTAAATGGGAATAAAATGATTTAATCTTGAAGCTCTTATAGACTGGAATTGTTATCGGACCGAATGGATCATTCAACAGGGGTTATGGAGCTCAAAAAATGTATCCACTGATTTACAGATGTCTCTTTCCCAATGTTAGTCTGTGGGAAAAAGTATTTTTTGGGGCCAATGGCGTCATGTGATGAACCTGCTTTTTGTAATTTCACTTTTGGCCACTATGTAAAATTGGCTTCATTGCCCTCCACTTGCATAGGTGGTCTTGGATACAGTACATTTGTACTTAGACACAGTATGCATCAGGTGTGAACACCATCTGTATTTAAGCATGGAGGTGGACTGCTATTTAACGTGACTACAAAGAGTTTTTAACCAGTTCTGAAACAGTCTCAATTTAATAGTGATGCCTGTATAACAGATGGTAGTGCAGGCCTTTGCAGACAGACTCAGATTCAGCTTCACTGCCTACTTTTAACCTGCAGTCAGTGCTAGGGCTGGAGGCAAAGAACTCCAGGCTCAACAGGCTCCAGGCTCCTCCTCTGGCCAGGAGCAGAGCTCTGCCTCGCAGCTCCACCAGTCCCAGCTGATGATGATCCTAACGGGTTAGCACTGTGTCTGCTGCGCTCTTTTCTACACTAAACACAACAGAAATGTCACATAGATGATGACACAAGTGTACTTGGATACAGACCAACATTTCTAATGTGAAAGCTAAGCGGCAGGGAAGTGGAGAGGGGGGGTTAATCATACTTGGACACATTACGAATAAATCGTACCTAATACATGTCTGAATAGCTAAGTACACTACTTTAATATTGCAATATTTACTTTTTTATGACACACAACCAGAAGTAACATTTTTAATGATTTATTAGCAAAACATTGATTGTTTGGAAGATTTGACTCAACAGTGATGATGTGATAATGCTGCAGGGCTAGTCTGATGGCTTCTAATGCAGTGACTTTGGGACCTATGGTACCTGTTATGAATCCAAGCTAAATCCAAGTTTTCCATCAGGGCACATGTTACAGACTATCAGAAATACCTTTCAGGCTTACAGAAACTGGCTGTAATGGTGCTTTCACACCTAATCTGTTTGGTTTAAAACAAACTCGAGTCCATTTGTATGGTTAGCATGGTTTGTTTGGGCTGGTGTGAAAGCTGTCAGTTGAGCCCTGGTGTGGGCCAAACAACTGCCTCGAGACTGCTTGAAAGGGTGGGTCTCAGTCCTCTTCCAAATGGACTCTGGTGAGGTTTGTTTGTGGTGTGAAAGAAAATTAACCACACAGGAAGTGCAGCTTTGGAAAGTCAGCCTTTTCCACTTGAGCAGCACACATTTGGAACACTGTACCCACAGAACACACAAACATCACATTTCTTTCTGTCTGTCATTCTCCACATCATTAAAATGGTGGTTACTGGACAATGAAACATGTTGTCATGATCTCAATTAGTGATTAAGTCCTAATTTCATTACTGTATGCTGGGGCTTGTGTGCTTTTGTATAGTATGCTTTCCTTAATGTGCTTTGAATTTATGGTGTCACTGTCTTGCTAACTGTGATTGTGTGCTGTTGTCCTTGCTTATGTGCTTTGTATTGTGCTCTTGTGTGTTTGTATGTGGCTATGTGCTTTGGTCTATGCTGTGTTTTATGCGGTACTTTTATATAACACATTCTTAATGTTTTAGGTTATATGGTTAGGTCATTGTTTGATTAATAGTGCTTATGTCCTGTTGTTTTTGCCTATGTGCTTTGTTATGTGCTTTTGTCTATGGTTAAATGCTTGCTCTGTGCTCATGTGCCCTTCTATGGACATGCCATTAATCCATTTTTATCTGTGCTAGTATTTCTGTGTTTTTGTATGTTATTTTGTCTTTTTCTTATAGACACATATACCATCAACCTGCCAGGGGCTGCAGATGAAGATTAGCCTGTATGGCTAAATCTGGCACATTTGTTTGACTTAAATGATCATGTCCATTAATGTGCACTGTCCCTTTCTAAATAAAATAAACTTCAAGAAAAACATTTTAAAACATAATATTTACAGTATTTAAGATTTCTTAGTGATTTGCCTGCCTCAAAATTTGAAAAGCGTAACAGGCCGTGTGTGCAATAAAAAATGCTACATTGAGTGTAGTCGACTTCAGCTGGCTGCAATGTTGTTGCTAAACCAGTTCCTTCTGTATTATTTAAAGGGCTACCTCAGCAATTTAGCATTGCACTTTTGTTAAATCACGTGGCACATTTAACACATTTAAAAAGGATTGTCTGGATCAGTGCCACAGAGGGTGATATTTTCACATTTAGGCCTAATTCCACCCAGTTCTGAAACTCTGCCACTCTGGTACAAAGTAAACATCTGATTAGATCCTTGTTTTTGTCAACAGTCCATGACACTGGACAACACACAATTAAGTTAAATCAAATCAAGACATTTTCTTTGTTCTAAAATAAGATGCATTCTCTAAAACCCCTCTAGTTAAGGTACCCCTTTGGTACCCTTTACCTCGATGACATCAGTTAAAGCTCCCTTCACAGCTACACAGCACATTACACAACTGTTTTACTACTAGACTGTTTTCACTATGCATGAGAAGTAAACTCCATGTGTACATTTGGTGGAGAGGGCCTTCATTGTTCAAATATGTCAAGAAGTCAAACTGACTGTTCCAGGATTGTGCAGATAAGAAAGTGATGTAGTGGGAGGTGGAGGTGAAAGGAATTCAACACAACTCATCAAAACATTTGCTGCTGCACACACCCACATCTCCAGGACAACTGGTATACAAAGCCATGTACATTCCTAAGACTGTGTTGCCATACAGAAATAAACAACATCATTACATTATCCAAAAAGTACTTCCGAAGAAAATTTCTTGGACAAAAACCAAGTATCTGTTTGGGTTTTGGTGAGACCAACTTGCTGTTCCGGAGGAACTGAAGCATGATGTGAACATTATGAGGAAGTCATCAAGACTTAGGGGGATTAAGTGGTATCTTATGGTGAGGTCTGCAGAATTGCAATTAGCTGAAATTTCTCCTGGTTAGAGTTCCTTCAGTGTTCATTGTTCAGGAGGTTTTTACTCAGAGCCGAATAATCCACAGAGGTCTTTTCCTCTTCAAAATAAATAGACCAAGCAAATAAAACCAGTAAAAACACTGAATAAAGCAATTTCATGTTACAAATCACTGTTTGGCATGTCATAGACAGGTAGCTGGGCCACTACATGTTATTGTGGCCTCACCCTTTTTGTCTGATAACTTAATGTGTACTCACCTTATTTCTGATTAAGACATTCAGGAGGTTTTTACCGGGAGCCAAATTATCCATGGAGGTCTCTTCCTCGCCAAAACAAACAGAGCAGGTGATTTAAACCAGTAAAAACCATGAAAAAACAGTTTCAAGTTACAGATCAGTGTTTTCCTGATTCTGTTTGGCATGTCGGAGAAAGGCATCTTGCCATCCACGTGCTAATGTGTGCTCACCTTTTTTCTTTAATAAATTAAGATCCATACATTACAAGGCCATTTCAGATCACTTTTAAACCCTTTCAAATCGCACAGTTCATTCCATCTGTTGAATGATCAACCAAGGTTGACTCGTGTTTTTGCCTTTACTCATTCACTGCCTCTTAGCTCTTTTTTGTTCCTTAGATAGTTTTTTTTTTTCTTTTTCTCTTTGCTGATCTTGCCCCAGTATGTGCCATAACCATAAAATATAACGTCAAAATATAACATGATAAAATTCTCTAAAGAAAAATCTCCTCTTGCTACCTTCTAACTGGATAATGTATGACTCACTGCCAAACTTTGTGTGGAAAATTGTAAACATAGGGTCTTCCAGTCTGCATGCCGTAAATTGTTTCATTTGATCTTGCAGGGAATTGGACTTGGGGAACAACTAGAGAGAAATAGCCAGTCTTCTCAGTGATGGTCTCGTTTACTTATGTGGGTCATATAGAGGCATCAGTATTCAGCTGAGACTTTTTAATAAGTAAGCAGGAACCTCCAAGCCCAAAAAATGAAGCCAGTGTAGAAGTCCCAAAAACAGTTCATCAAATGGCCATTTGAGGCCAGCTCCAAAACAAAGTCAATCCCCATAGACATCCATGTTAAAATACCCTACTTTACAGCAGAGGTAAACATGTTTCCAGCCTGGTACAAAAAGAATGGTTTTGATCTAAAACTGTACGGGGGATGAATCACTCGCTTAAATTATAAGCTTAAATTTATGCAGAATTAAGGGTGTGGGTGCTGTTACTAGCCGCTTGCTGTCTGATAGGCATCATCTCAGCTATGTATGTATGCCAACATGCAGGACGCATGGAAGTATGAGGGGAGAGATGTTTATAACGTATAGCCTTATGAAGTCTGTCTTCCACTGTAGTATTTGGATTTGGAAAAGAACTGTGCAAATTTACCAGTGTTTTTGGACTGTTGCAGACCATAGGAATATCATGTATGAATTTAAAGAAAAAGGATGTAGTTCCCCTGTAATCCACGGTAATGTTGAGACTGATCTTACTAGTTCTACCCAACCTGTCGGTATCAGCGCACTGATAAAAGCATTTTTATAATGGTGGAAACTGGTATTAAGTATTCATCTGGATATATGAAGCTATCCAAGAACCCATGATGTAATTATTTCCGTTTGAAATCATCAGAGACATGGTACTGTGGAAATCAGTGGGCCAGGACAGCAACAGCTTTGGCACCTAAGACAATACCGGCATGCTGAGCTGCAAGAAGTTATCAGAAATCCTGTTGTTTGTCTGTGATGCATTCAAGCAGTTATCTAACAAGCATCAACATTAAATTTAATACCACTAGTGCAGTGCCCGTAGGAAGTATGTTTTTCTATAGAAAAGTGGAAGCTTGCGTAGATTTTTCATGTATGGCCAAATGAGGCTGTGTTCGATGGTTGGATGTACAAAGAGGTGTACATACTCTTACATAGTGTTAATAGAGAAACTGTACATTGGGTAAGACATGAACGTACATTGAGATATGGAGAGACATGCAACACCATTAGGTTTCCTAGCTTTCTGTAGGCGAACAATCTTGAAATGGTAGCTAGTAAGCACGTAACCCTGCACGCCTGAAAGGAAAAACAAACGTTTTTGACCTAGCCATACTTTGGTAAACTGACGCATCGTTGCACGGCATCCGTCAAAAAATAGACCCGGCGCGTATTTTTAGCGGAGCGGAGCGCCGAGCCGCTTCTGGTGGAGCAGTTTACATTGACTTAATGGCCGCGATTAGCTCCGGCACCCGCGCCGTGGCTGAATCGCCCACTTGACGGATCCAGTGGACATCCGGGGTAAGCCTGTGCAAAGTTTTGGGTGACGCAGAGCGGTATAGCAGTAGGATACTTTGATCTTTTATGCCGTGAGGCGTGGCTACAGCTGCGAGCGAGAGCGCGATAGGCTGACTGGTTGCATGGAGGTCTATGGGATTTTAATTTTTAATGATAATGTTGTGAATATTAATCCAAAAAACTTCAAAATGAAGGATGCACACCATCGTGCCATGCGCAAGCCATATCCGAAAGCTCAGGTTGATCTGACAAATAGTCAGAGAGATATGTGAGCCACAGACACACTGACAGAGATTTCTTGCTTTATAGATAGATGTCCCACTGTAACCAAGGTTTCCCGTACTGACTTTAAACTCTCCCAAATTGATTATCTTGTTTATAGTGCTGCAGGCTCGCTGCAAACAACGCTCGACTTTGTAGCACCTCTCAAAAAGATGTTAATTAAACAAAGAATTTAGCTCCTTGGCACAACTCCCAAACCTCATTTAGTCTGGGAAGATAGTCTTAAAACGTATAGGAGGGCCTTCCACAATGCCAGAGCAAACTATTACTCATCATTAATAGAAGAAAATAAGAGCAATCCCAGGTTTCTTTTCAGCATTGTAGCCAGGCTGACAGAGAGTCACAGCTCAATTGAGCCTTGTATTCCTTTAGCCCTTAGCAGTAATGATTCTATAAGCTTTTTTAATGACAAAATTCTAACTATTAGAGGCAAAATTCACGACCTCTTTCCCTCACACAGTACCAATCTGCCTTCAAACACAGGGAACTTAAACACAGCTGTATGACCTGATATAAATTTAGATTGCTTCTCTCCCATTACCCTTTAACAACTGACCTCGATGATGTCTTCATCCAAATCATCAACGTTACTTTTAGACACCATCCCAACAAGGCTTCTTAAAGAAGTCTTGCCTTTAGTTAACACTCACATATTAGACATGATCAATATGTCTTAATTAACCGGCTATGTACCACAGTCATTTAAGGTAGCTGTAATTAAACTTAGATATAAAAACCTGGATGAGCTCCAATTTCCTGATGTTAAATTCAGACAAAATTGAAGTTATTGTTCTTGGCCCCAAACACCTCAGAAACTCTTTATCTGATGATATAATTTTTCTGGATGGCATTGCTCTGGCCTTTAGCACTACCCTGAGAAACATGGTTTCTTCTCAGCTTCTCAATTGCCAAAAGTGCTGCCAACATCTTCCGAACTTTGCGATAAATCAGGAAGCTGCTAACTCCAAACAGCAGAATGCCTGTTATCATAATTCCAATTATGTACACGTCTTCAACATCCTCAACGGAAAGAATCGACAGGCACACGATCCTCCACTTCTCCCAGGAGTCCATCGTGTATCCGGCTGCAAACGTTCCATCAGGGCAGGCGGGTTCTCCTTTACCCAGTCTCTTTGTCGAGAAAATTTGGTCGACTGCATTGAGAGACCAGCTGATCAAATCCATGATTTTAAGTTTCGGAGAGAAATGCAGAGAGAGGCTCCGATAGATCAGACAGAGACAGCACAAGACAAAGAGCAGTAAGCAGGGCAGATAAGGGCAGGGAGGGAGCGAGAGAAAAAGCGTCCGCCTTCGTTGAGAGCCAGAAGAATATTTAAGAACATCTAAGAAAGAAAACTATCATAAAATATTAGATGATAATAAAGACAATGTTAAAGGAATATGGAGAATACTAAATAACATCCTAAAAAATGGTTCAGGACAGGAAGGTAAATACTTGATCAAGATTTGTTTTTTCATAATTCCCATAAAAAACAAACTTCACGGACTGCGTTCTTTCATCTGCATAATATTGCAAAAATTAGGCCTATCCTGTCCCAAAAAGATGCAGAAAAATTGGTCTATGCATTTGTTACCTCTAGGCTGGATCGCTGCAATTCTCTATTATCAGGTAGCTCTAAAAAGTCTTTAAAAACTCTCTAGCTAATCCAGAATGCAGCGGCAAGTGTACTGACAGGAACTAAGAAAAGAGATCATATTTCTCCTTTTTTAGCTTCTCTGCACTGGCTCCCTGTAAAATCCAGAATTGAATTTAAAATCCTTCTCCTAACTTACAAAGCTCTAAATGATCAGGCTCCATCATATCTCAGAGAGCTCATAGTGCCCTATTATCCCACCAGAACACTGCGCTCTGAGAATGCAGGGTTACACGTGGTTCCTAAAGTCTCCAAAAGTAGAACAGGAGCCAGAGCCTTCAGCTATCAGGCTCCTCTTCTGTGGAATCAGCTTCCTGTTTCGGTCCGGGAGGCAGACACCGTCTCCACTTTTAAGACTAGACTTAAGACTTTCCTTTTTGATAAAGCTTATAGTTAGGGCTGGCTCAGGCTTGTCTTGGACCAGCCCCTAGTTAGGCTGACATAGGCCTAGTCTGCCGGGGACCTCCTATAATACACAGAGCCCCTTCTCTCCTTCTCACTCTCTCTCTCCCTTGCTAGTATTCATGTCCTGTTAATGCATCTCTCTAACCCGGGTCTACTGCATGTCACTAACTCGGCTTGTTCTCTGGAGCCTTTGTGCTCCACTGTCTCTCAGGTTAACTCGTACCGCAGCTGTGCCTGGATGGTGTGTCGTGGTTGTGCTGCTGCCATGGTCCTGCCTGATGCCTCCCACTGCTGCTGTTACTATTAGCCATACTTGTACTATTATACACATATCATTATTGTCACATACATATAGGCTATAATCATATTATTAATATAATATCTGTTTCTCCTTATGTCTCATTGTGTCATATGGATTACTGTTAATTCATTATATTGATCTGTTCTGTACAACATCTATTGCTCGTCTGTCCGTCCTGGAAGAGGGATCCCTCCTTCAGTTGCTCTTCCTGAGGTTTCTACCATTTTTTTCTCCCCATTAAAGGGGTTTTTTTGGGGAGTTTTTCTTTATCCACTGTGAGGGTCCAAAGGACAGAGGGATGTCGTATGCTGTAAAGCCCTCTGAGGCAAATTGTGATTTGTGACATTGGGCTTTTTAAATAAAAATTGATTGATTGATTGATTGATATTGTTTAAAAATGTTGTTGATTTCCATGTGGTTTGTAATGAATTTACCTGTTTCACTATGAATCTTGGGAATAAGACAGGAAGATTGGACTAGGCGAGCTTGCTGAGCTAGTAGCTTGCTGGTCTTGTCACCCGAATCGTAAACACTGAATCGAGCTTTTGTGAGTAAGTAGGTGGCTTTGTAAAGTAAATTGTATTCTGTCTGCAGCCACAGTCTTTCTTTAAAAAGTGTTGGAGAAGGGGAAGATGAGTATTGGTTATCAATTTCTCCAGTTGATCTTGAAATGTCATTAAGTTTGAATTCTCTTGCTTTCTTTGCCCTGGAGGAGTATTCAATTGTTTGGCTCCAAAAATAGGCCTTGAGGGTTTCCCACAAAGTTGAGTGTGAGATTTCTGGGGAGATGTTGGTTTCAAGAAAGAAGGAAATTTAAGAGGAGATATGGTTCACAAATTGTTCGTCAGCTAAAAGGAGGGGGTTGAGTCTCCAGTTGCAAGATGGTCTGGGGCAGTTGGGTAACGCTAAGTGAAATAAGACAGCACCATGATCTGATATGGTGATGCTATGATATGAGCAAGAGGTGATATTTCCCAATCTGGGTATTTGTATGATGGACATTGGAGAAGAAGGAGAATACTTTCTTGTTATTAAATTTAAATCCCAAATATCTGAAACACCATTCTGCACAGTGAAATCATTAATAACTTTGGCAGATTTTGTAAGGGATTGGGTTTTGTTTGATGATTTGTCTAATATAGTGTTAGGTAAGCAGTTAAAGTCACCCCCTATTATCAAATTGTAATTGTTATCACCGGGTATGGTGGAAAATAGTTTGTTAAAGAAATTACAGTCGTCATAGTTTGCGGCGTCGACATTGACTAAGATGACCGGACTGGCGAATAATTGACCTGAAACAATGACAAATCTCCCATTTGTATCAACAATCACCTCCTTCGTTTGAAACGGGATGTCTTTATGTAAAAGGATTGCTGTAACCTCTGGCTTTAGCGTTGAACCGTGAATGGTATACCTGCCCAACCCAACCTTTTTTAAGATAATTGACATGGTTATTCTTAAGGTGGGTTTCCTATAAGAAAGCTATATCTGACTTCATTTGTTGTAGGTAGGACCCGATTTTCTGTCTTTTCACCCATGTTTTCATACCTTTTGTGTTTAGGGACAGAAAATGGATGGGCCGATTTTAATTACAGTTAAGTGTAGTTGTCATATCTTAAAAGGTTGTGGGGATGAATGATGAGGGTGGTGAGACGGTGGATAAAACAAAAACAGCAACAACAACATATGAGAAAATCGAGATGATAAAAATAAAAAAATAAAATAAAAAATCCTAGTAGTAAGGTGATGAGAGGCTTCTGAATGCGGACAGGGGGGTAGAACACTGTTCTTAACTAACAGCTTAAAGAACACTTAACTTACACTAGAACTCTGTTTTCAGTGAAAGAAGACAATGAGAAAACAGTTTACAGATTTAAGCATAAAACTCAAAAACACTGTGGGGCTATTAGCAGCAACTGGAACAACAATGATAATAGGACATTGCCATAAGCAGATGTATACATTTATGTGTGCATACCAGTGCATAAAGCAAACAGCACCAACACAAACGTTATGCATAAAGGACATAAAACACTTTTTTCCTCCATTTGTCAGTATGTTTAATGCATGTGTTTGTGTCTGTATCTGTGTGTCCACATGTGTGCCTGTTTGGACAAGCCCATGAGAGTGCTGTGTCTGCGTGTCTATCATATAAAAGGGGACAGCAACCTGTAAATTAACAGCGAAAGTCTTATAAGGTCCGTGACAAAACTGTGCCCTGAGTTTAAATTTACACATAACATGTTTATTAGACTATGCATGTAGGGTCTTAACCATAAATAAACAAGAAGCAAAGTGACCCTTATTAAATACCTTTCAACGAGGCTGTACCTGGGTGGTTTTCGCAGACATTATTCTATGAAATAGACGGCGTGGGAGATGTGCCTATCTGGTTGTTTTGAAGAAAGGAAGAAACTTCTTTGGGTGACAAGAAAACCAGTTTCCCCCCGTTCTTGTCGGTGACTTGGAGTTTGGCAGGGAAGTGCATCCTATACCCGAGTCCGGCGTTTCTTAACTGTGATTTAACTGTGGAGTACGCAGCTCTTTTCTTTGAGATCTCGACGCTGTAATCCGGGTAGATGTGTATTTTGGATCCATGTAAGGAGAGAGAGCCAGCTTCCCTAGCTAGCTTCAAGATACGCTCCTTAAGTAATGGATCTGTGCAATGAACAGACGAGGAGGGTTGTCCTGACACTTACAGGGGATGGCAATTCTGTGGGCCCCGTCAACAGTTGGAGGGGTGGAAAAGGCCTCAGCACCAAATGTTTCTGTCAGAAACATCTCCATGAAAGCAGTTGGTTGCACGCCCTCAACTTTCTCAGGTAAGCCCGTTATGCGGCTGTTATTTTGCCTAGACCTATTCTCCACGTCATCTGTCATAAGCTTGAGGCCCTTGTTTTCTCTGGACAGGGCTAAGCAAGTGGTTTCAAGGGCTGCCAATCTAGCCTCCATGTCGTTGAGTGAAGTTTCCATGTGTTGGATTGTCTGGTCGTGCCGGTCGATAGTTGCTCAGTCAGCAGAGAGTTGATCAGAAAGTTTGGCTACAATGCAGTCCTCCATAGACTTAAGAAGTTTCTCCATGTCCGTCAGGGTTAGCGGTGCTCTGTTAGCCTGTTGTTCGGTTTGGTTAGCTTGCATTTTGTCGCCTTGATTATTTTCCGGAGATTACTCGTCTGTAGCTTGGCTTGGCTTTTTATAATATTTAGGCATATTTATTAGTCTTTCGCACAGGTTAACTGGAGTAAAGAGACTCTTATTTTTCGAATTCAATCAGGATTTCAACAGAGCTCTCCCAGTATGCGACTTACTCCGCAAGTCCTGCTCTGCCATATTTCTTACAGAATATCTGCTGGTAAAGTCTGGAAAATATGATATCAACAACATAAATAGCTCAGATCTAAAATACTGTACATAAACAGAAGCAGAGAAAAAGCAGAGTAACTTCTGAGTATCCAGTCATCATGAACACCAATCTGGGGGTATCTTTCCCAGGTTGAACATGCAAATCATTCTTGAGATCATCAGGTTCTGAGAATGGTGAATGCCTAGCCTTAAGCAACTTTGTGAGCTGCTCTAAAGTCTTGCTGCCCAAATCCAGGTGACACACAGCATCGGTCACATGAATACTGAGGCTGTGAACATTCATGAACATCCACTCACGTGAGGTGATCCTTCTGGATGTTAAAACGCAAAAATCATTCTGTTAAATGGATATGTACAGACTTGCATGATCAAATTTACAAAAGCACTGCTTAGAAAGTTTAATGGGGTTTATTAGACCTGCGCAAATGTCTGTAGCAGATCTCAAAGGGTAACTTTAAGTCTTGCAGGGCAATTTGTATTTTTGGATGTCCTGCCATTCTTTGGTATCTTTGGTGTATTGCTTGGTAATGTGCTGGCACTGGCATTATGTCTAAAATATTATGTAAACTAGAATTACCACCCTGTGGTTTTAAGCCTCCATGAACCAGTCAAGTTGCAACAGTTTATATCCATGTCTGTCTAGACTCATGTGTAGTCATAAAAGCAGACAATGCTTCATGGATGTTGCTGCAAAGAGGCTACATATTCTAAAATGTGTCACCAAGTTAGTATCTGACCAAATGTCTCCCCTTCTGTTCCTGAGTTATGGTGTTGAGTAATGGCCAAAAAAGTGTTTTTGCAGAACATTATGATGTCTAAGTCTAGTTGACCTTTGACCTTTTGGATATAAAATGTCACCATTTCCTCATTTTATTCTATTAGACATGTGTCATACTCTTGTTTTTATGTGTCTTCCTCAGTGAATGGGGTTTGCTAAATTGTCATGGAGCTATGGCAGCCTCAGTGAAAACTGAGCAGACATCATCCACTAAGAAAGATACTGAGATGCTGTTGAAAGCTCCAGTTACATGAGTCAGTCAGTTAGTTGGGTTGGACAGCCAAAAATATGGTCACACTGAACTTTGGGAACCAAATCCTTATCAGTTCATCCTTGAGCCCAAGTGGAAGTTTGTGCCAAATTTTTGAAAATTCCCTCAAGGTGTTTTTTAGATATTGCATTACAAATACTGACAGACTGAACTCAAGTTAAAGTACAGTTACTGAGTCTCTTGGCAAACTTCAGTGAAAATCTTAAGCACTTCATCATTAAATTAACTTAATGAAAATAATTTAAAAAAAAAAATAAAAGTACAGTCTGCTTAAGTGGCAGATTAAGAAAATTTAATAAGTTACCAGAAATGTTGTCACAACACCAGCTCTGTAAATAGCTGTGAACAAACTACTTTAACATTGGTCTTTGAGCCTTCAGCAGGCCTAGTGCGGTCTGCTCCCCATGTGGCTGGCAATTACTTTAGCCACGCCAGTATCCCCTCCTTTTATTTGAGGGACATGTGAAGGGTGGCCTTAGAATCTTAATGGTCACTGCTCAGGTTTGTTGCTGCATACATGGTTTTGATACTCCTTTGGCAAAAAGTCCTTTAACACAGACAACATAATAATAACTAGAGGCTAAATTAAATATGCTATCTGCTAAAGTAAAAGCTAACATTCAAGACTTTGATATCTCAGTAAACATTCACCATGGGATAATGTTGTGTTGTCAGATAAATTTGAGAAAGAATTTGGTGTGGGAGATGCTTCAAAGTCAAAGTCAAAGTCAAAGTCTCTTTATTGTCAATACCACATATGTACAGGACATACAGAGGATTGAAATTACGGTACTCTCCAACCCATAGTGCAAAATGCAAGTAAAGTAAAGTAAACAAATTTAAAATAAGAATGTAAAATAGTAAAAGATAAATGGTGGTCCTGCTGGTCCTGGCCCGAAGACTCTGCAGTCTCCTCCCCGATGGCAGCAGGCTGAAGAGGGTGTGTGACGGGTGGGTGGGGTCCCCAGCGATGCAGAGGGCTTTATGGGTGAGGCGGGTGTTATAGATGTCTTGGAGGGTGGGGAGAGGGGCACCGATGATCTTCTCAGCTGCTCTCACGATGCGCTGAAGTGTCCTGCGACAGGATGCCGTACAGGTGCCGTACCACACCGTGATGCAGCTGGTCAGGATGGTCTCATTGGTGCCCTTGTAGAATGTGCACATGATGGGCCCCGGGGCTCTGGCTTTTTGCAGCTTGTGGAGAAAGTAGAGGTGCTGGTGAGCCTTCTTGGCCAGAGAGGTGGTGTTGAGGGTCCAGGAGAGGTTCTCCGTGACATGCACACCCAGGAACTTTGTGCTGCTCACCCTCTCCACAGCAGCATTGTTGATGGTCAGAGAGGGATGCTGGGTGCTTGCTCTCCTGAAGTCCACAACAATCTCTTTTGTCTTCTCCACATTCAGGGAGAGATTGCTGTGGCTGCACCACAAGGCCAGGCGGCTCACCCCGCTCCTGTAGTTTGTCTCATCATTGTCACTGATGAGACCCACCACGGTCGTGTCGTCCACAAACTTAACGAAACTTCACATCACAGACAGACTCTAATATGTTGTGGTTTATTCAAATGCAGTGTTCTACACGAAGCCTTGTCACGGTGAATTTGCCAAAGTTTTTAAGTGGTTTGGCCTTTTATCCATACGAAACCGGCGTTTTCAGAGGTCGAAACCGCATCTTTTTAAAGCGGGGTTCCAGAGTGCACAAATCTGAAGATGCCGCCTTTGCGTCTTTGCGACCTTTGGCCGGCAATGATGTCATAGCCCCACCTCTCTAACCTATGACTTAACCCCGGCAGGAAGCCGTCCCATCACAACAACAACAACAACAACAAGGGCAGATTACAGACTTTGCTGACCTTGCTGAGCCTACTGGAGCTTCTACAGCAAAATCTTTACCTCCTCCTTCACTACAATGAGCAGCAGACAGCAATAGACAACTATTTACACTACATCCACCGTGGAGAGCAGCAAGCTTTTTGCGCATGCTCCGCATCTTCTTGTCCAGTTCAGAGCTGTATGCTCCGGTTTTTAGTGGTGCGCCATCTCCTGGCTGGCATATATACTGTATCCTTTTTATGCAGTTTCAGTGGTTTGACCTGGCTTGATTTTGACGCCTGCATTCTTGAAGTCGGCGCCATGTTTACAGAACACTATTGCAACCTATTAATTTTATTTGGCCATTTCAAAAAGACAAGTCTTCGTGTGGATATAGAGTAAATGTTGAGGACATGTCCCCCTACGCCCCCCCCCCCCCCCCCCCCCCTTCCAAATCTTGGACCATGTTGACTTTGTATGTCTAGGTTGTACTGTACTACCTTTCTTGTCACACCTGGCAACATTGCATGCATCCAGAGCTTTGTCAGCATTTGGAACTTGACAGACAGGTTTCAGTAAAAACAAAAATAGGCACAAGAATGTGCGTGGAAGTAAAAGAATGTTTCTTAAAGGTAGAGGATATGGAGGTGTGTGGAGGTAAAAGAGTGTAACTGGAGATTTAAAAAGGGAAAGGATGGAATGGTAAAAGAATAAAATGGTGGAGGTAAAAGATTATTTGTGATATTCAGCAAAGCTGGGACTAACCTCAGTGATTGGCTGTCACAAAGTCTGCCTGACTCCTGCTTTTCCCTTTCTGTCTCTCTGTCCCTACTCACAGATTTTCTCTCCTGTTCCTGACTGAGCTGACCCTAACGTTCAACTGCTCACCAGTTTCCACTTTCCCTCATCAGCCTGCAGTATAACAAGCCCATTTCCACTAGTTCCCTGTCAGATTGTCAGCGATGCTTATATCTTTGCTTTTCAGCTTTCTGAACCTTAATCTGGACTCTTACTGCTTTTTTATTGCCTGTTACTGACCTGCGTACCTGTTGCACCTGTCGTGCCCCTCTTGGTTTGTTTTTCTGTACATAAATCTGCTTCCTCCCTCTGTTGCCGGAAAAAACTGTAATATTTCTGTAAACCACTCTTGATTGAAGCTCCCACAATTCTTGAGGAACATTCCATGAGTGTAAGAAAAAGCTCAGTCAACAGCCAGGATAGGTGGAGCAAAGTAAGAAAAAGAATTTCAAAACATGATTCATGTTGATGACTAAATTGCCTTAAGGTGACCATACTACCACAATATTATGGCTGTAACCAGGCTGGTGGCCCACAGTGACTACTGATTACAATAACAACAGTATCTTACATCAGGTGCTACTAAACACTAAATCTGTCCTCTGCGAGCCAAGGATGGCTTTCTCAGAGCAAGTGATAATGAACATGATAATAATGAAGCCATTTATTCTCTGACTCATGCTGCTCTTCCCTTTGGCTCTGCAGCAGTTACAGATGTACGCCCTCATTCATTCATTGTAGGGCCTGAGGGCTGGTGAAAATCCTAGTGAGAGAAACATTTGGGATATGACGGAATGTCTCAAGAGTCAGGCCAAAAATGAACCCCCACATATTAAGTCCTCACAGACAGAAGGAAATAGCTTTGTGTTTTGTCACTGAAGTGATTTTTTAAGGAAACTTTTCTTAAAGAAATTCTTAACACAAAATCAAACACGCATCATGTGATCTCTTTCAAAGTAGGAAAAGGTCAATCTGAAGAGCACCAACACAGAATACAGAGTGCCCTGCAACCAGTAAACCTAAATAATAAAATACAAAAAGACATCTTTAACCTTGTTAAATAAGCTATGTGAGCATACTTGTACAACAGCATCTTGCATAGAAAAACTTTCCATATGTTTCTAAGTGACAGTGAGAAAAGTCAAATTCATAAACACATAAATACAGCAGGTGTGTAATAACCCCTTTGTAATCCATAAATAAAGCAGGATTTGGCAAGGTAACTTCAGGGTTAACTCTGAGTTTTCAGCTCTACAAGGCTGGTTCACCCTTTTTACCCGGATATATCACAGCTAACCAGCTCTGGAGGAGGTTAATAGAAATCCGAAAGCCCACCTGCAGGCCCTCCAAAGGTGATTTTTGATGATCATGATAGACAACTGCTATATTTTTGTTTCAGTGGTTTACTCATATGACATATAATTTGAAAGCTACAAGACACAACCACTGCAGCAGGTTGGTTATGTAAAACAAAAAACACTTACACAGTTATGACTCACCTATGAATCATTATCATAATCCACTGATCCATATTATCCAGACCAAACCACAGCTGACAGAGCTTCTATGTAATTTCTCACATACTACCAAAGGTCCAGACAATCTAAATCCTGCAAAAATATTTAGTCCAACACATTATAACATCCATAGATAGCCATGAACTACTGTTACATTGGTTCAAATGTTCATATTTCTCCAAATATTATACATAATTTCTCTGTTGTGCATGTACAGAACGGGATGTCAAAATTAAGGTGAGCTCCTGGCCTTTTTTATCGACACCTCACTTTAACCAATAGGAGCTTGCAGTGTTGCTGCAATGGCCTCTATAGCCAACCTGAACCTGAGGAATGTACTTCACTGAGATTTCCTGTAGCTTCAAGCACCATTGATAGCCAAACATTAGTCTTGTAGTCAATTACATTCTAAAGCTCTACAGCAGTTTTTAACCCCTCATGTCGTCATAGACTGTTAGCAATGTACATAAATGATAAACAAATGTTTGAAGAGGCCTTTCTTCTCAATGTAGGGTTTCTAGAAGTGGTTTTATATACAGTACGCTCCTACATAGATACTTCTGTTTGTGCTGATTAGTTTTTCACTCATAATCACACATTCAGTACATTGTTTTACCCTCTTTTTCTGAAAAGCACCTGGACAAAACCTGTTTAAACATGTTTAAAATGATTATTGTCTGTGATATTGTCATCTACTTTGTGTTTGGACAATGTGAGGCTTTGTGATATGGCCCCATCATGTTTTCCAGCTAATTCCTCCCAGTTAAGAAGAAGAAGAAGCTTTATTGTCACTGCAATAATACAGTGACATTTCGTTTGGTGCTCTCTTGTAGCAGCTACAATGTCCTTGTCATAAAATATACTGGGGGGGGGGTCATGGTTCCTGTAGCAGTCTCTTCATAGCCATGGGGAAGAAGCTGTGTCTCAGTCTGTTGGTGCAGGCTCTCATGACTCTGAGTCTGCCAGAGGGAAGGCTGGTGAATAGAGAGTGTCCTGGGTGGGCGGGGTCATCCCGAATCTTTGTGGCCCGTTGGAGGAGACGGCTGGAATAGATCTCCTCTAGGCGTGGAAGTGGGGAGCTGATGATCCACTGAGCTGTCTTGATGACACGCTGCAGTTGTTTCTTTTCAGATGCAGTGCAGCTGGCGTACCACACCGTACAGCCATAGGTGAGGACACTCTCTATTGTGCAGTGGTAGAAGTTTCTCAGCAGAGGTGGAGGGAGTTTGTTCCTCCTCAATGTTCTCAGAAAGAAGAGACACTGCTGGGCCTTTTTGATGATGTGGGTGGTGTTCATAGTCTAGAACAGGTCCTCCGAGATGTGCAGGCCAAGAAACTTAAAGCTGGTGACCCCTTCCACTTTCTCCCCATTGATGCTCAGGCCTGAGTGCAGTGTGGTCCTCGACTTCCGGAAGTCAATAATGACTTCTTTTGTCTTCTTGGTGTTGAGGTTGAGGTGGTTGTCACTGCACCAGGCCGTTCTAGTCATCTGCAGCATCTTTTTTTAAGAAAATAATCAGGCAAAGATAAAAAAAACATTTTATTTTAATGTGTTGAAGCTTTTATAACTCAATGACAAAAGCACATACAGATGCATGCAACTGGACGAAATTTTGTTTACTGTAAATAGCTAAGTAAGTAAAAGGAGGACCTTTCTAAAAGGCATGAAGTTAAAGATGAAACATTTCTTTAATATTTTAAGCAAGAGTTTTAAGGCCTTTTTATTTCAATCTTTCAGTTTCAAAATAACAAAAAAGGAAAAGGACCTGAAGCAAAAGTTTGGGCACCCTGCATGGTCAGTACTTAGTAGCACCCCCCTTGGCAAGTATTACAGCTTCACCTTGTTTAACAGAGAGAGAAAACCTTCTCTAAAAAGACCCTTGTGTTTTCTTGTGACGTTGGTACCAAGGTAGGTGAATTGGTCTCTCACAATCTTAAAAGGGAGACTTGTATAGTCAGATGCAAGCGCTGCCTCATTTACTGGAAAAAGTTCACTTTTATGTAAGATTAACTTGTATCCTGAGAACTGGCTAAAATGATTAAGTAGTGATATTACATGGGGTACGGAAGTGTCAGGGCTTGTTAAGAAAAGTAAAAGATCATCCGCGTATGAGGCCACTTTATGTTCAACTCCCTTTCTCCAAATCCCTGAAATCTCCTTACAGCTAGGGAATGTAGTTGCCAAAGGCTCTATGGCCAAGTCAAAAAGTAATGGGCTTAAGGGGCACCCTTGGCGAGTATGACGTTGGAGGTTGAAAGGTTGTGGCTGTTAAGGGTTAGTAAGGACTGATGCAGAGGGGCACAAATACAGTAGTCTAATCCCCGCGATGAAATTTGGTCCAAAGTTGAATTTTTGTAGAACTGCAAACAGGTACATCCATTCCACGTGGTCGAAAGCTTTCTCTCAAAGAGAGAACGCGTTCAGGGACCGTGCCGGAGGGGAAATACAAAATATCAAATAAACGATGTGTATTGAAATAGGGGTGACGTTTTTTAATAAAACCAGTCTGATCTTCTGATATGACTATTGGTAAAACATTCTCCATTCTACGGGCCAAAACTTTTTTGCACTGATTTTTAATTATGCTGAAATCAGGGGACTGTGAGGGCCATGGCAAAACCTTCAGCTTGCTCCTCTTGAGGTAGTCCATTGTGTATTTTGAGGTGTGTTTAGGATCATTATCCTGTTGTAGAAGCCATCCTCTCTTCATCTTCAGCTTTTTTACAGATAGTGTGATGTTTGCTTCCAGAATTTACTGGAATTTAACTGAATCCATTCTTCCCTCTACCTGTGAAATGTTCCCCGTGCCACTGCCAGCAACACAAGTCCAAAACATGATCAATCCACCCTTGTGTTTAACAGTTGGACAGGTGTTCTTTTTATGAAATTCTGCACCCTTTTTTCTCCAAACATAACTTTGCGACTTGTGTCCAAAAAGTTCTGTTTTAACTTCATCAGGTTTGTTCAGATGTGCCTTTGTAAACCTCTGATGCTGAATTTTGTGGTGAAGACGTAGGAAAGGTTATCTTCTGATGACTTTTCCATGAAGGTCATGTTTGTACAGGTGTCACTGCACAGTACAACAGTGCACCACCATTCCAGAGTCTGATAAATCTTCCTGCAGGTCTTTTGCAATCAAACAGAGGTTTTCATTTGCCTTTCTAAAAATCCTACAAGCAGCTCTCTCTGAAAGTCTCAGCCTGACCTCAACAGTTCCTGCTAACTGCCATTACATTATTATTAATTACATTATGCACTGAGAATACAGCTATCTAAAAACACTTCTTCTTACAGCCCTCTCCTGCTCTGTGGCCTTCAGTTATTTTAGTTTTAAGAGTGCTAGTCAGCTGTTTGGAGGAGCCCATGGCTGCTGATTATTGGAACAATTTCCTAACGATGACTGTGAACAATCCAAAGCCCTTACAAGCTAAATAAGGACTGAGACCCTGGGAAAAGATGTCTGAGAGCTCAGATGTCGTGGGATGCCCAAACTTTTGCCTGGTGTTCCTTTCCTTTTTTTCACTCTAAAATTGTACAAAACAAAAATAATACACTAATCCTGCTTAAAATGTTGAAAAACATGTTTCATCTTCAACTTCATGCCTCTTGGATATCAGTTCATCTTCTACTCAATTAACTACTCGCAGTAAAAGAAATTTTGACCAGGGATGCCCAAACTTTTGCATGCCAACATTAGTCTGCCTCACTTCTCACCTTTAGCTCTGCCTGTCTGGTGCTTCTTCACATGTTTTTTTTTTTGTGAGACATTTGGTCATTGCCTTTCTGCTCCTTTCATTTCTTGTTCTCTCTGTACCTTGACTTTTCCTTTCGGAGCCCCTGATTTTTGGTGGGTCATTCTGACTTAGTTCATCAGGCTGCAGTTACAGGAGAAGTCCAGTATTTTGCACTTTGAGCCCCATTCCTGGGTTGTTTATGATGAAATAGAGTGGTTAAGACCAAAATCTTGATGATTGCTCCTTCTCTGAGAATTTTAGAGAATTTGGCTTTCCCCTGCCTGGCTTAACAATGCTGTCTATGGCCATGTGTAAATCTGTCCTAAAACCACCTTAAACATACAACCAACATAAAAATCGTAGCAAACTGTGGTTTTCGTGATGATTTATTTGACATTTTGTCCATGCATTGATTTTCTTTAGGAAGCCTCATTGTCCGTTGGTAGTAATCCGCCACTGGAAACAGAACGGGGGTTGTTTACGACAAGGTTGTAGTCATTGTAGTCTTTTAGCTCAGTGAAAGTACTGACTGTACTTTCACTGTGTGCGCTCCTCCTCTTCGGAGGAATTCTCCTGCAGTTGCTGACCACACAAAACTTGCCCATTATTACTCGCTTGTAAACAACCTTTGCAGTACGATGCCTTTGAACACAACGCCAGCCTTCTTCTTCTGCTTCTTTCTGTGTCCCATTACATTGCAATGGTTTCCTGCCAGTTGGCGACACTCATGTAAAGGCAGCATCAGCATCAAGTGGGCTGGAGTGTATAACGCTTCAGGGTCAAACGAACGATCAAGTGGAGGTTTACACACGGGTGTGAGGCAGCTGAAAAAATAGTTCCACAATCGAGATGAATAGCGAAAACATGAAAGCCACAGTTTGCTACGATTTTTATGTCGGAACATCAATGAACACCACTGACCACTCAGTGAGATTCATGGCTTTAAAAACGAACGTTTAAGGTGGTTTTAGGACAGATTTACACATGGCCATAGACAGCCTTGTTAAGCCAGGCAGGGGAAAGCCAAATTCTCTCAAATTCTCAGAGAAGGAGCAGTCGTCAATATTTTGGTATTAACCACTTTATTTCATCATAAACAACCCAGGGATGGGGCTCAAAGTGCAAAATACCAGACTTATCTTTTAACCTGACACTTTCCATTAGTTGTGCTTGTGTGTTTTGCACATAGATGCACATCTGACCCCCTTTGTCAGATGGACTGAACCATTTCACAATATCTGTGGGGAATGGGAGTATCAGATGGCACACTGAAATGCATTTTAATGGTAAAAATAAATTCATTCATCATGTGAACACATATAACAACGCATTGTCTGTTATTTTAGTCAGTAAGTAAATTGTTGTACTCGATCCCATTTAAAGGTCAAACATAGACCTTTTCATGGCCCCCCCTTGGGCTGGAGTCATCTGTACCCTTTGACCCCCCCAACGGTGGGTGTGAGTAGCAGAAACAGTAGGGCATTATTTTTAAGTTTTTTTATGTTACATGTTAAAAGTAGTTTCTTCATTATCCAACTAAATGACAAACATACTCACTCTTCACTCGTATGTAATAATACCTACACATATTTCAAGTCTTGGCTTTCTTTTGATATTTAGAAATTAGCCCAATTCTAGTGTTTTTACATCTTCTCATTCTGTTGTAAGATTACAGGCTATAGCAAGACAACATCACAGCAGCAGAGGGATAGTGCAAACAGGAAGCATCAGTAGAAAAGAAATACACAGATTGGTGTAATAAGTAAACTGTACAAAACAAAGAGCAATATAATAAACAAACAGTATAAGAACACAAAGCAATACAAAAGAAGCAAAATATAATAAAGAGACTAACTGAATGGCTGATTTGACATGACTGACTGATTGGATAGTATAGATGTTGCACAGTTTAGCATATACTGCACCTGAGAGATGATTGTGAGTAGTGAAAAATAAAAGCAAGATATAATAAATAGACAGGCTATTTACATTATCGCACATATCATGTGTAGATATTTCACAGTTGGTATATGCAGATATTGCACATGAGCAATGATTTATTGTCCATAGTTTTAGAAGGAGTGTGTGGTCGACTGGGAGCAGTGTTGGTTGTATAGTCTGACAGCAGCAGGAAGGATGGACCTGCAGTATCTCTCCTTCAAACACCATGGTAAATCAGTCTGTCACTGAAGTAGCTGCCCAGAGCTGACAGTCATTCTCCTTCCTCCCACCACCTCCACCGGGCCGAGGAAGCATCCCAGGACAGAGCTGGCCTTCTTAATCATTCTGCTGAGTCTCATCCTGTCAGCTGTCAACATGCTGCTGCCCCAGCAGGCCACTCCATAGAAGATGGCTGATGCAAAGAAGGTCCTCAGGAGTGCCCCTGGATCTGACTAAGGTGCTGTGGACAGTGTTGGGGGACCGTCTGTCACTCAAAGCAGCCCTGCCCTTAATTATACATAACTTATTTTATTTTTATTCCTGCTGTTCAGTTTAGTTGCTGTTTAGTTGAGCATTTTCAGTTTCTGTCACTCCCGTGTTGGCTTCATTCTTCAGTTCTGGGGATTCCTGCTTGGGCTTGAAATGAAAGTTGACTGAACTAGTTGATAACCAGCTTCGCGATACCGGTTATCCAGATGGCCAAAGTTAGGGCAAGTGAAGCCAGAAAACCAAAAGATGTTTGAGCTCTGCTTGGGTGGAGATGGATGGTATTTTGTGGTGGCACAGTGGTCATTGCATCTCACTGGTTAAGGGGCTAAAATTAGTGCATTTACCTGGGTGTTGTGTTTCCATCAATGCCGATTAGAGCTGCAACTGACAATGACATATTCAAAGGGTTCCCTCAAATTTTTACTTTAAGATATCAGAATGAAAATGGGTTCTCTGGGTACCCAGGAGTCTCTCCTACACTTGAGAAGGCTTATTCCCAGTAAATAGTTCTTTCCTTACAATCAACGTACTCCTTCAAATTAGAGTTGTATATTTGTCTTTTTAAGGAAAAGGACAACCAGCTTAACTGAAGAACAATGAATCACCTAACATGCATGGATACATAACACATTAAAACAGAATTGTTGTGGAACTCAGAATATTAACTGTACCTGTATCAGTCTGTGCACATCAGATAATTAGTAACATTAACTGTAAAATAAGAAATCAAAGTATATTAGTATGTGATTCCTTAACTCTCCATATTGACATAGTATTCAAATTCAGTTATGCCTTTTGGTTTTGGGGTGCCACTCAAGATTTTCAGTGGCCCCATTGTGTGTGGGCCTCATCACAAGTTGAGTTTGTCCATAGTTAACAAGTAATAGTAATTTAGTAATAATAAAAATAAAGTGTAAAAAAATAAAATGTCCGGATAACGGACAGCAATTCAGCAAGGTTATCAAAGAAGGTTGCACAGTATTTAGGCAGCCTGTAGATATTTAGGAACATCACTCAAAAGGGGGAATTTAACTGAAGAGCCACTTATTCAAAGAGAGAAAAAATTCCATAGGATAGGACAAAAATCACAACTGTTATTGTAATTTTCACTTGCCCCTATAAGCAAAAATAACAAAACAAAAAACTCTAAAAACATTGCAATATGCATTGTAATTGTTTTTGGAAAAGTTGCCATGAAATCAGGTGTTTTAGCCTCATCAATCCCATACAAAGCCTGTGAAATCCTGGAGGGACTGATTTATTTTAGCATTACTCAAACTATGTCTGCCTCATACATGTATATATACAGTGAAAAAAAATCTGCCACTTTTATTGAAGTCATTGTTTATATGTTGTGTATATTGTTAATAAATATTATATAGTTTTGTGCATGCAGTTGCACAATATGTTTTGTGGCTCTGGAGGAGCTTTCTAAAGTCTGTTAAAAAACTGTTATCAGGGTTATTTTAGGTTTGCTAGGACAGAGCAAATTATATCAGAAAATCTGAGTTACAAACTGTAGGTGTTTAAAGTGCATCAGTATTTACCAATCAGGTAGGTCCAATGACAGAAGCTGTTGAATTGGATTGTGGGAAATGTAGGACCCAGTCATTTTAGAGGTTGTCATGTGTCCTGCAGCTTTATGAAACTGCAACATTAAATTACTGGAGTGCCCTTTAATGCAAGCTAATCAAAAACAAGAATTGCCATGCTCATGTTCAGCAACTATTTCTTGAATCCTGTCACTACAGACAAACCTAAATAACATATGAGATGTTCCTATTATCAGATGAAAACCTTCTGTCCAAAATATGAAATTCTAAGAAATTTTTTAGTATGCAATTCCTTAACTCTCCATACTGACATAGTATTTAATTAGCAGCAAAAAGGAACTCCTCAAATTCAGTAATGGATTTTGGCTTTGGGGTGCCACTCCAGATTTTTAGTGGCCTCATCTAGCCACCACTAGGAAAAATTTTGGGGGGTGCCACTGCACACGGTTAATTTCTATCTCATCTGGTTCATCCCGCTGATAGTACAGACTTAATAACATAGGACAATTTTTATAATGATTTTTAAAAAAAAAAGAATTTTAAGAATTTAAGACATTTACATGAGGAGCCATTCAAAATGATTTAAATACAAGTCTTTACTTAATCCTCTAGGGTTTACTCATTTACTCAGTTTAGCAATAAGGCCTATGATGCAATGAAAACAAATAACAAATAAACATAACATTATTGCTGTAAATCACCAACTTGCCAAATAGATTTCTTAGAAAGATAAAGCACATTGGAGGAACATCCATCCATCCATTTTCATCCGCTTATCCGGGGCCAGGTCGCGGGGGCAGCAGGCCAAGCAAAGCACCCCAGACATCCCTCTCCCCAGCAACACTTTCCAGCTCCTCCTGGGGGACCCCAAGGTGTTCCAAAGACAGATGAGGTATGTAATCCCTCCAGCGTGTTCTGGGTCTGCCCTGGGGCCTCCTACCAGTGGGACATGCCTGGAACACCTCCAGTGGGAGGTGCCCAGGAGGCATCCTGATCAGATGCCCGAACCACCTCAACTGACCCCTTTCGACGCGAAGGAGCAGCAGCTTTACTCCGAGCTCCCTCCGGATGTCCGAGCTCCTCACCCTATCTCTAAGGCTGAACCCAGCCAGCCCACGGAGGAAACTCATTTCAGCTGCTTTCCAGCACCCTTGAGTAAACTTTACCCGGAAGGCTGAGTAGTGTGATACCCCGATAGTTGGAGCACACCCTCCGGTCCCCTTTTTTGAAGATGGGGACCACCACCCCGGTCTGCCACTCTGCAGGCACCGTACCCGACCTCCACGCGACACTGAAAAGGTGTGTCAACCAAGACAGCCCAACAATGTCCGGAGCCTTCAGCATCTCCGGGCGAATCTCATCCACACCCGGCGCCTTGCTGCTAGGGAGCTTTTTAACTACCTCAGCAACCTCTGCCAGGGATATGGGCGAGAATTCCCCCAAGTCTTCAGGCTCTGCCTCGTTCACAGTGGACGTGCTGGCCGGGTTCAGGAGGTCCTCAAAGTGCTCCTTCCACCGCTCGACGATGTCCCCAGTTCGGGTCAGCAGTTCTCCGTCTCTGCTGAGCACAGCCTGAGACAAGCCGTGCTTTCCTTTCCTGATACGTCTAACGGTCTGCCAGAACTTCCTTGAGGCTGACCGAAAGTCCTTCTCCATAGCCTCCCCGAACTCCTCCCACACCCGGGTTTTTGCCTCAGCGACCGCCACAGCTGCAGCCCTTCTGGCCAACCGGTACCCGTCTGCTGCTTTAGGAGACCCCCGGGCCAGCCAGACCCAGTGTCCACCAGCGGGTTCTTAGGTTGCCGCCATGACAGGCACTGATGACCTTCTGACCATAGCGCCTAGCAGCCGCCTCCACAATGGAGGCTTTGAACATGGCCCACTCAGACTCCATGTCCCCAACCTCCCCCGGGATGCACGAGAAATTCGAGGTGTGAGTTGAACACCCCACGGACAGGGGCCTTCGCCAGAGGTTCCCAGTTCACCCTCACTACACGTTTGGGTTTACCAGGTCTGTCCGGCAGCCTCCCCCACCATCTGATCCAACACACCACCAGGTGGTGATCAGTTGACAGCTCTGCTCCTCTCTTCACCCCAGTGTCCAAGACACACCGCTGCAGATCTGATGATACAACCACAAAATCGATCATCGATCTTTGGCCTAGGGTGTTCTGGTACCAGGTACACTTATGAACCTCCCTGTGCTCGAACATGGTGTTTGTTATGGCCAGTCCATGACTAGCACAGAAGTCCAATAACAAAACACCACTCGGGTTCAGATCAGGCAGACCGTTCCTCCCAGTCGCTCCCCTCCAGGTTTCTCCGTCATTGCCCATGTGAGCGTTGAAGTCCCCTAGGAGAACTATTGAGTTCTCAGCCAGCACCCCTTGCAGGACACCACCAAGAGACTCCAAGAAGGCCGGGTACTCTGTACTGCTGTTCGGTGCGTAGGCACAAACAACTGTCAGAGACGTTCTCTTTGCGACCCGCAGTCGCATCGAGGGGACCCTCTCATTCTCCAGGGAGAACTCCAACACGGCGGTGCTCAGCCGGGGACTTGTGAGTATCCCCACACCCACCTGGCACCTCTCACCCTGAGCAACTCCGGAAAAAGCGAGAGTATAGCCTCTCTCCAGGAGTTTGGTTCCAGAACCAGTGCTGTGCGTGGAGGTGAGCCCAACTATATCTAGTTGGTACCGCTGCACCTCCCGCACCAGCTCCGGCTCCTTCTCCACCAGAGAGGTGACATTCCATGTCCCCAAAGCCAGTCCGCGATGCCAGGGATCAGCATGCCTGGGGCCCCTGCCTGCCGCCCGGCACACATAGCACCGGACCCTGATGTCTGTCCCTGCGGGTGGTGAACCCACAGGGCAACGGCTCCATGTTTCCTCTTCGGGCTGAGCCTGACCAGGCCCCATGGCCTAATGCCCGGCCACCAGACGCTCGCTGGCGAGCTCCCCCCCCGGGTCTGGCTCCAGGAGGGGGCCCCGGTGTCCCCATACTGGGCGAGGTGCTCTTCTTTCGAAGAGGCCGCATCATCAGGGTCTTTGAATCGCTCTTAGTCTGGTCCCTCCCCTGGAACCACTTTGCTTGGGAGACCCTACCAGGGGCTTTTAGCCCCGGACAACACAGCTCCCAGGTTCACGGGGACACGCAAACCCCTCCACCACGTTAAGGTGGCGATTCTCGGAGGAGTTGGAGGAACATTCCATGTGTATATGAAAAAGCTGAATTAACAACCAGGACAGGTGAAATAAAATAAGAAAAACAAATCCGAAATGTGATACATGTTGATGACTACATGTTCATGGGCTTCCACAATCCATTCAAGAACTGAATTGCCTAAAGGTAACCATACTACCACAATATTATGGCTGTAACCAGGCTAGTGACCCACAGTGACTACTGATTACAATAACAACAGTAAACCTACAATGCTACTAAACAATAAATAATCCCTCTGAAGCCAATGACTTCCTCAGAGCCAAAATTCCCAAACTGAGTTGCTGTGCTATTGAGAGAAACATTTGGGATATGATGGAATGTCTCAAAAGTTAGACCAAAAATAAACCCCCACATTTTTACTCCCCACTGACAGAAGGAAATAGCTTTGAGTTTTGTCATTAAAGCCTTTTTTTAACTTTAAAAAAACACCTCTTGTCAAGCAACAACAGCAACTTTCATATTAAAACTAAGAAAGAGCAAAACTTTTTCACGTTTTTTTTAATCAGCTTACTGGGAGAAAAGTCAAATTCACAAACACAACTCACAAAAACAGCAGGTATATAATGATCCTTTTGTAATCAGTCAGAAGATAAACAGTCAAGACATGCAGCCAGTTGTGCGTCTGACTCTGAGCCATCACTTATCAGACAGAGCTGACCACAGCATCATTCAGGTGTTTCACGCATTGCATGTACTTAAATGTGTTTTATATTTCCAGCACATTCTGTTTCATAAGTCAGTTTCACATGAGGTGTTATTTTAAAACATCATTGAATTGAATGTACAAATTTGTCCTTTGCTGACTTGGAAAAAACTTCTCAGTCAACATGTGTGGGTCAACTGCATGGTGCTCACACAGATATCCTGTAGTTTTAAATTAGATGATTATTCATCATTTTGAAAAACTATTCAGTATTACTTTAAAACATATCTACGTTGACACTGAAAAATCTGAACTAAACCATACATAAGAAGAATAATTTGTTTTTCCTTGGCGGTGGTGAAAATGGTTTTGCATTTTTTCATCTTTATTACATGATAAACCATAACACATTTAGCCAAAAAAGTGATCATGGCAGCGGGACTGTGTGGGCGTGGGCTGCCGGTAACTCTGCACTGTTTACTACTCTTCAAACCTCCCTTATCAAACCTGCTGAGTTAACTATTGCAACACAGACTGATTCAGCCTTGTATGGTATTTCACTACATCTGGAGTGTTTATTCAAATGACTTTAATGCAATAAATAACAAATGTTATCCTACAGCACTTATCGCATTCAGCTGTTCAGATAACATCCACATAATGAAAATGACTAACAACTTGACTTCTCAGACTACTAATGACTCTAGTGTTACAAAATGCTGTCAAAATTCCTTTCATTCATAAAACCCTACCTCACCATATCTGTGTTCCTCAAGCCTCTGCCTGTGTTCCTGAAGCCAATCTGTCCTTGGACGTTGCTCTTTAAATACCGTTGCAATCTCCTTATTCTATCTCTTATCTTCATGTTTAAGGAAGATGCTTCACACCAGTAGAGTCAAACTGCCAAAGTTTTTGACTGTAGGTGACTTTTACATTTCCAATTGATATCTCCTTATTGAAATGACAGTTATTGACTCATTTTTAATCTTGGTGAAAGAGAGGGACTGACACACTGTTTACCATTTTCAGTAACACCTTTTAAAAAATGTCCCATAGCTTGAAAAAAAAGAGTTGTGGATTGGCTTAATCAGGACCAAGCTACAACCTCTGAGGCTGAAAAATCAAGACAGTAAGGAAGGACCAAAAACAGAGTAAATCTCCATAGACCCCCATATTAAAATGCCTAACTGCCTAACAGCAGAAATAAACATCTTTACAGCCTGCTATGACCCAGCTGAACTCAGGCTTTAAAACAGCACAAACCAAAAGGTAATGTCACAGTAGCTTATTTATACAATCAATAATAAGGACATTATGGTGTTGGACACAAGCCAAAAGCAACATGATTTAATAAGTGAGCCTGGATTTGTTCCCTGGAATGCTTCCTACAATAACACAGCTGCGCTTGCTACAGTTGGTGGGGCAAAACCTAAGGGTGCTGGCCTAACAATGGTGGCTTTTTTGATCAATATGTCAGTCTGACCAACATTTTAGAGCAAAATATTTGTCCAACAATACTCTGACCTTTAATCTACAGAAATACCAATGTACACTTGCAATCAGTAAATATTGTCATCTAATAAGCAAATTGTCATGACACCTCTGGGCCCTTTCTTATTCCATGGGGAAAAATATTAACAATTTCTTCTATGTAAGGACACCAGACCAGTCTGTTTGTTATTTTTTGTTTAATGGATTTTTTGAGTCTGTAAAATGTCAGAAAATACTTTAAAAAGACCAATCAGTATTTTTATAACGCAGGGTGGTGTCTTCAAAGTGCTGGCTTTGTTTGACCAACAGTTGTAATCACAGATATTCAGATATTCAGTTATTGTTATACAGTGATGTAACACAGAAAATCCTAAGCTATGAGAAGCTGGAATTATTATTTTTTTTATTGAACAACTTTTTCTGGCAATCAATTAATCAACTTGTTTCTGCACACAGATCGTGACAAAAGGCTTTTTTAAATTTCAAACGTAAAATCAGTTATCCACCTTATTCCTAGCCCCCACAATACCTTGTGTTAATTATAGGCCGTACTTCCGGCACTGAACTGGAACCGGTACGCTAATGGTACACTAATCCTCTTTCCTAGAGCGACTGGAGAATAAAACATGTGGAGCTCCCAGCCATTGCTCTGCTTGTCTGTCTTAATGACGAAGTCTACACCTTTTTATACCTGTGGAATTATGAAATTGGAGTTCTACTAACTGAGACATAACGCCAAATTCAGCAGCAGACTTCACACATCAGTATCAGTATAACATATCAGTTAGATAAAGTAGCAGTAAAATAAATAACTTCAGGCATTCATTTTATATGATATGAAAGAAGGTTATCAGTAAAATCAGTAACACATTCTCAACCTACATTATTCAAGATATGCTGCTAAGTTTATTTTTAATAACGGGCAATTTATTAATGAAAATTGATGTCAGATAGGAATATCGCCCTGAAGTTGACAGTCATTGTAGGCGTCATTCTCTCCCGCACATTCTGATTTAATATCTCTTTGCTCTCAAAACTCTTTTGGTTTTAACATTTTTATGTCATTCCAAGCATGTGAAAATGTAGTGTATGCATTAGAGTAGGGTGTGTGCGAAAATATGGAACAAATTACATCCCGTATTGATTCAAGAAGGGACAGTGTATGGGTTTGAATCCTGGGGGGGAGCCCTTCTATGCAGACTTTGCATGTTCTCCCCGGGTTTTCTCCGGGTACTCTGGCTTGGCCCCACAGTCCAATGACATGCAGGTTTGTTGGTGACTCTAAATTGCCTCTAGGTACAAATGTGAGCTAGAATAGCTGTCTGTCTCTATGTGTCAGCTCTGTGATAGTCTGGTGACCTGTCCAGTGTGTACTCTGCCTCTCGCCCAATTTCAGGTGAAATAGGCTCCAGCCCCCCCAACAGGATAAGCAGTTATGGACAATGAATGAATGAATGGTTGGTAGTAATGTTGCAGTTGCGGACAGCGCAACAGTTACCAGAGCTCCTTCGCAAAGACATTTTAGAAAACTATCAGTTAACATTATTAAAATATCTGTGGAAAAAAAAACAAATCAGTACTTGCTAAATTAAAGGTGAATTATTTTTGAAAAAAAACAAAAAAAAAAACACCATTGGTGGCTAGCCAACCTAGATTAGCCTCTGGCTCTAATCATAGACAGTCAATGCTCACTGCTATTTCTGCTATCTCACAGAAACTGCATCCATAATTATCTCTACAATAGGGCACTCAGGAATAAGGTGGATAGGATATACTCAATACAGCTGACAGTGCCTACTTTGCCAGAAGTCTGTGCAGTTACAAATGTTAAGGATTCTGTTCAGAAAATGTACCTGCTCTTTAGAATAGTGTTGAATCATTGTTAAGACATCGTTACTGTATGTCTCTGTGAGCTGATATTAATGAGTTAAAAATAAGGCAGCTTATAACTTCAATAAGATAAAGCAAACAACCTACAGCGAAGCATATACTGGTAGCTTCTTGCTGCTGCATAGTCATCAGTGGGTTTTCATGAACAGTAATAGTAAAAGGAAATCATAAAGCTACACTAGTATTTTCCCTTACATTCCTTAAGAGTTGAAGGTGCGAACAACTTCAAGATCAGACTGAGGTGATTCTGACCAGATTACTAAGACAGAAGTTCTGCACCGAAGAACACCAGGGATTCTTTTTTAACAACAATAAGTTCAGGGTACAATGATGTCACACGTAGTCTGCTGTTAGCCTCCAGGGAGAACAAGCCAGCTGTATAGAGGGATTTACTCCATTGTTCCATGCCACAACTCACTGTCTCGACTGATGACAGGAGTGGCACATTGTTATTGTAATTATCCCCAATAACAAACACTGTGTTGCTGAGTCTCAGCTCATCACTGGAACACTTGAAGTCATCCTTGCCCTCATAGGTGATCTGCAAGAAGACTCTGTAGATGCCCTTCCTGGGCACCACGAGGTTCCCGCTGGAGTAGTTGAACCCTCCATGACAGAAAGCATTCCCATCGTCACTCTCCCATGCAAGATATGTCCCAACAGTGTTGTTGCCTTTAGGAGCTGAGTATGAGAGCAGAAAGGTAAAAATAAGGTTATTTATGTTTCTGCGACTGTATCATAGGCCTAGTCTGCCGGGGGACCTCCTATGAAACACAGAGCCCTTTCTCTCCTTCTGTCTCTCTCTCCTTTGCTAACATTCATGTCCTGTTGCTGCATCTCCCTAACTTGGCTCTACTGCATATCACTAACTCGGCTTGTTCTTGGAGCCTTTGTGCTCCACTGTCTCGCAGGTTAACTCGTGTCGCAGCTGTGCCTGGATGGTGTGTTGTGGTTGTGCTGCTGCCATGGTCCTGCCTGATGCCTCCTCCTACTGCTGCTGTTACTATTAGTCATACTTGTACTATTATACTCATATCATTATTGTGACATACATATATAATCATATTATTAATATAATATCTGTCTCTCTTTATGTCTCATTGTGTCATATGGATTACTGTTAATTTATTATATTGATCTGTTCTGTACAACATCTATTGCTCGTCTGTCCGTCCTGGAAGAGGGATCCCTCCTCAGCTGCTCTTCTTGAGGTTTCTACCATTTTTTCCCCCTTTAAAGCTTTTTTTTGGGGGAGTTTTTTCTTATCCGCTGTGAGGGTCCAAAGGACAGAGGGATGTTGTATGCTGTAAAGCCCTCTGAGGCAAATTGTGATTTGTGATATTGGGCTTTATAAATAAAATTGATTGATTGATTGATCATTTCTTTATATCATGAAATACGTCACGATCCTTAGAGTGCTTCCACCTTCCCTCCCCTAGTGTCATCCTTTCCTATGTGACTGCAAAAATTATGTGGATGATATTCTATGGCCTTTGCAGTCACCAGATCTCAAATCAGTTGAACACCTATTAAAGATTATACTGAGCTTTTCACAACCATTTCCAAAGCACCAAATGAGGGAATGTCTGAATGGTGATCATACCTTCAGTAGTGCTCCAGAGACTGAGGATCAATAAGAATGAGCATTGAACCTGCTCTGGAGAACGATAGTGGAACATCTTACTAAAACACTTTTTGTTGTTATTCTTCAGTTTGTCACCTTTCTGTACACCTTATCAGAGATTGGTTTTCTTTGTGTGAAAATAAGAGGTGTTGTGATTCTATTACCTCAGAATGAGCTGTTTATGTCTACAAACAGAGTGGGTCCTCGTCTACGGAGATCACCGTGTTGCACCACCATGTTTCCACAGTAGCCCAGAATCAACAAACCAAACACTGGCTCTAGATTCATGTTTTTACGTTGGCGACTGTAGTTAAAAGCCCCTCTGTGACAAGCAGCGTCACAGAATATGTTTTTTTTTTTTGAGTGAAATTGTTTTATTCTGCTTTTTTACAGGTTTATATCACCTGATCTATTTGTTTTGGACAGAGAGGAGACCTCTGCAGATAATTCAGCTCCTGGTAAAAACCTCCTAAACATCTGGATCATAAGTCATTGCAGAAAAAAGGTGAACAAACATTGGCAGGCGCTAGGCTAGCGTCCTGTCTCCAACGTGCCAAACAGCATCGAAGAAACACAGATTTGTAACACGAAACAGCTTTATACAGTGTTTAAACCAATTTAATCACCTGTTCTGTTTGCTTTGGAGAGGAAGAGACCTCTAGATATAGATAAGGGCACCTGATTATGTTTAAAATGGGTGAGCAAACATGGAAAGATACATAATTGGCAGGGGGGTTGGGGTTGCAATATTTCTGCACCACCTGCACTAGTCTAGATTAGTTTAATTGAGGGTGCAGAGAACAGCATAATAATTAGGTTGACCCTTTATGAAAAATTGAGAAAATAACCATAATAATCAGGGCCCAAATAGTTGTTTCAAGTTCAATTTCAATTCTATTTATAAAGCCCAATATCACAAATCAAAATTTGCCTCAGAGGGCTTTACAGCATACGACATCCCTCTGTCCTTTGGACCCTCAAAGCGGATGAGGATGCTTAAAATTTATTTACATTTTTACTCACAAACTACAACAGTTAAAATATGATGCATTATTATTTATTAAAATATCCAATGTTATATAAGAATTAAAAGCCCTATCTTGAACAGGGTTAAGGTTAAGGTAAATATATTGTTCTAATAATACTTCCACTGACTGCAAGACTTTGACTTTAAATTTTACTGTGTGCTATTAAAGGTTTTTAATCCCCTCCTGACCATAATGAAAGCACAGTGCAGAGCGGCGTTCGATGAGCCAGACAGGGAGCAATGGTTTAATAAAGAATTTCATTCAAAGTCTGACTAAAAGTGAAACTTATACTAGTCTTTAGAAGTCTAAATAAGTCACTTCCCACTGCTGAACATTTGACTGTTTATCGAGGCAATTTCATGTTGTGAGAAAAAGCTCTGCAGTTTGTCTGCCTCTCTCACGCTCATTACATGGTTAGTTCACAGCAACACAGTTCAGTGCTATCACCTGTTCATAGTTTATGCAGGAGACTCTTACTATTTACGTTTTAAATGTTGAACTGGTAGCATGTGTAAACTGTACTACTGTTCTTCCTTTTCTTATTCTCAAGAGCATTGAATTAAAACTATGTATGTTTTTAGCCGGTGCAACCCCAGTGGGAAAACCAACATTAGTGCCTTTCTAGGAAAACAGGCATTCAGTAAACCCCTCATCATGGCAGCCTTGCACTAGTGCACTGTTGTACCTGTTAGCATTGCACTTGGATTCTTGAAGTCTTTCTGTTGCTGCTGTCCGCCGCTGTCACCTACAAGAGAGATTCAAAGTGTTGTTTAACACATTGATAAATTATTGCTTTTCCAAGCCCATTTTATCTTTTCTGGCTAGAAATGAACTATGTGTTTCATCTTTCTGGAATACTGAACAAGATATTTACCGGATGACAGCCTCTCAGGTTGCATCAACAGCTGGAAGAAAACAAACACAGTCTTAGCAACTGTTTTGTAATTAACAGCAATGATACAAGAAATTAAATGCAGTAGCAGGTGTGCATTATAATGACACAATTGTTACTGTATTATGGATGCACAATAATATCTGCACGTCATTGGAATCTGCGAACATGCTGATAAAATCAGTATGTCATCGGTATCGGCATGTTTTTCATTATTTTGCACAATAAATGAATATTATATACATTAAAAAGTATCGTATTTCAGGTATCCATCTGCCGGTGGGCCATCACAATAAGAATATGCATGCACAATATGATGTTAATGCCATGACAGAAGAGACTTGGTGATCCCTAAAATTAGGTGGGGAAAAAATTGTATATATCGATATCAGTTATCAGCCAAAGAAGTTGTTATATATCGGCATATCTGATACTGGCAAAAAAAATCCAATATTGCGCATCCCTAAACTATATCATGGATGTTTTTTCACTTGAGTAAAAATACAACATAATCTGAGCCTACTTGATGAAATTGATAATTATACATTATAATATAATATTTTTAATACATAACAGTTCATATAAATGTTGCTACTACATTGTTCTGTGTAAACATATTGCCATAACAGAGCTGTATTTATAAAATCATATTGTCATATAAGAATATACATGAAAATAAACAAACTGATTTAAATATAGGCTACAGTAAATGGACCAATATTGCATGCATGACTGATACTGCTCCAGTATACACGAGCTTTGTCTAAGACATGAAGTGGTCATATAGGCCACAGTGAAGTCAGGGAAGGTGAGACATCAGGTAAAATGGGATATATAGGTTTTTCATCTTGGGCTCTTTAAATATTAGCAGTTAATTGCCAAACATGATGCACAACAAATGTGCTTTACATGAAACAATCATCTTGATTGGTCTGAGTTAAGCAGCATGAGCAGAGGAAAGAGTAAAAAAAAAATCACTGGCCGTCAGATGGCGGCGAAGTTTGATGTCTCGCCATGAAACATGAAATTGCTATAATTTTGTGATACATTGTCCAATCTTCACCAAACTCCACATGATTCATAATAGTCCTACCCTGAACACATCTACATGACAAAGTTCTGTGATTGTCACAACACCCCCTGCTGTTGACAAGAAATGCCATGTTTTAGACTTTGAGGTGCTGCTCTCAGGACGTTGACCTTATCCAACTCACATTTGGTCAGAAAGGCCTCAAGATGTTGGTAATGCTATATTGTGAAAACCATGATGTCTCGTCAAACGCTGTCACCGTGGCAACGCCTTATTCGCCATAAACCACGAGCTTGTATTTGAGGGTAAGGGATGCTTGTAAAGTCATGAAACTTGGCACACATATTACAGGATCCGACTGGTGTTGTGTGATGTGATTTTTGATCTTCGATGTACCAACATGGCTCATCAGCGCCCCCTATAAATATTCTACGAAGCAGTCCCAGAAGGTGGTTTGACCTACATCTATGAAACTTGGTAGGAACAAACCCAGCAGGAAGTCCGCCATTTTGAATTTGCTTGTAACTGGTTCACAACTTCACCATACATGTTCCAATCTTCCTCAAATATCACAGGATTGATGACAGTCCTGCCCTGAACACATCTATACGCCAATACTTGGTTATTAGTACGGCGCTACCTACTGGCAAAATGACACGTCTTTGTATGATTTGAGGGATATGACGTGTAACTCCTGCGTGAGGGGTCTGCCTTTGACAGGAATGAACGGAGGCGTCAGCCGGCGTCCTGCCAGCGCCCTCGAGTTGCGTGAAGGTGCGAGGGCCCGTTCAACGCTGCTTGCAGCTTTAATATTATATTATATTACATTATATTATATTGTGAATGTCTTGTTGTTTTGGGGAAAAGCTGAATGCTTTAGAAGCCTATTTGTAAGAAAAATCTAGTTAAGGATGGATGAAAGGACTATGGGCATTGTTTTGAAGAGTCCTGTGGGGAAGGATGAAGTTGTTCTAACTGGGTTTGACCAGCGAAATGGAAATCATAAGCAACATCCTGACAGCCTATGGTAATCAGTAACAACCCAGCCCATCTAACTTTCCTCTCAAAACCCACTTTCCTCTGAGTCAGTTATTAGGGCACAAAGGTTATTGAAAAGACATAAATAAAACTATGCGCACCTATGCAAAAGCAGTCTCTGTAACCCCCCCCCCCTTCCCTCTTCTCTTAATCCATGTCTCTCTCTTGCACCTTTTGACATTTTTTGTTTTCACAGTTTGTTTTCTTTCCCTTTCCTTTCTTTCTTCCCTTATTTGGAACCCTGTTTTCCCTTTCTTGGAGAAAGATATGAGCAGCATAAGCAGTCACTCACTCAGCTCTAGCTGAGTTTAAAGATGAATCCTAGTGGATGGACGGACTAAGGAGTGAGAGGAGCCATGGTAAGCTTCCTCTTTTTTTATATATAAATTTCAGTCTTTCAATTGATTTATTCGACCAATTTTGATTAAATTATGGCACTGGGTTTTTAGAAATAATCAAAACCAAACTTCTCATTCCAAACTTTTGAGGACTCCCCCTTCCATTGGGGCCGTGGGTAAACAGTCCCACTTTCCCCCCCACTAAAGACGCCCCTGCCAAATGGCACGATTATGCTTTCCCGTTGCAACCAGCCAGAATTTCTTAAAAGAAGAGGAGAAAAGGTGTCTCATTGTTACTAAGCAACAAAACTAACAGAAATGATAGGATGGCGTACAAATGTTATGACTTTGTGAAGCCTATTTTAAGGACCCTATTAAAATGCAAGGGATTTTTTTTTATTTAATCTTTTTTTTTTAGCTATTCCAACTGTTGTTAAGGACCAAACAGGAGTTTTCGTGAATAGAGGTAGATGTAAAGACACTGACGCCTGTTGCTCGCAAAGAAACATTGATACCAGAGTAAGTTTGTCTAATTCTTGTTTTAGCTGCATGTTATGACGTTTGAGTTAAGGTGCTCCTATAAACTACGGTTTATTTCACTGGACTCTTATTGCTAGAGCACTTTGGTCGAACTTAAAGCCAACGTTACCAAACACAACAGGAAATAAACTTTGACCCATTTAGAAAGAAAATATCCTGATGTTATGTTTGCGGAACATTTTTCATTTCGAGTTAAAGGCTACAGCGGCAAATACAAAGACTACAGACCAGGTGCGTAACATTAGTCAAATAAACTACCCATTTACTACTATAAACTAGTAACAGCTTTGGCCAGCCTCTGGCAACAACAGCACTTGTGAGCTGGTGGACTGTACAGGTAAACTACGTAAAGGTTACCTGGCTGTCCGGTGACTGATGAGCTTGCCCTCCGAGCACCACCGTGATCACTATCAGCACAGCCAGAGCCACAGAAATCAGCAGAAGGAGCGCCACGGCGAAAAACTGAGCCATTCGCCGTGGTCGCGTCTCTGTCTGGCGGAGAAGTTGAAAAGCGTTTTGCCGGTGTTGTCCTGCCTCTCCTCCGCAGTAGCAGCAGCCCTCTTCCTCCATGCAGCTGGTTTAGGCTATTCACGGATCAGCCGCCGGCTCCCATCCTACATCCCCATTTATCAGTGCAGTGTCGCCCACGTTAAAAACCACTGCATTGGTAAGGAGTCTCGATTTAGGCCACCCGAGTTTCACTTAGTGTCAGGACTCAAACACGAACTTCCTCTTTCTGAGGTGAGTTTTCCGCAGACTCCTCTCATGACACAGGCACAATATTGTCAACAGTAGCTTCCATACACCCGCTCCCACTGGTTTGAATAGTTTGGCTCTAATGCCAGATGCACACCCAAAACCGACACAGGACTTTGAAGGAGAAGTTTTATTGTCCCATATCACAGCACGACTTTAATACAGCTATCTCTCACATTCTTACCCCTTGCTGTAAGGGACAACCCCATCAGTACCGACTGAGCTTTTAACATGTGCCGTGATGAAGAGAAAGAGCCGACACACACGATAAGGTCGTCACTCTCCGCCACTATCAGTGGCACTGGTTTGTTTTTGTTAATGAATATCAAATCAGCCTCCTTCAAGTTATCTGAAACTGCCTGATGATCTACTTCCCATTCATGACAACTGTCAAGACAACAGTGAGCCAACTTCGTACCTGTCATAGTTAAAACGTTGCATTCCTCTAAAGCTAAAACAAATTAAAAAAACAAAAAACAAAAAACAAAACAAAAACAATACTGTCAATACATTGACACAACATTTTTACATGAAAATGAAAATCACTGATATTTCTGAAGAACATTATGCAACTAATTGCAAGTGTAATATAATGGGCCTGGACATTAAAGGGAAACTTCATTATTTTTTTAACCTGAACCCTATTTTTCCATATTTTTGTGTCTTAGTTACTGATGGAGACAACAGATTTTGAAATTGGTCCAGGATTGAGAGAGCACTACAGACACAGTGGTAAAACAGGCTGCAGTGTAATCCCTAGGGGCAATTGTGCACTGTCAATTTACGTTCAGTAGAAGTGCTTGTTTTTGCCTCTGACTGGCTCAGATTGGTATTAGACATATCTGACAACATTACAGAAAAGCCCCTACAGAGAAATGAAACATTTTTCTTTACCTTTCACTGATCCGGTCTGTTTGTTAGTGTGTGACCAAGTCTCGTTCGAAAATCTCTTTTCCACATTCCCGAGACAGTGGAAATGTGATGACACAGTTATACTTTCTGTACTCCAACACAACAAACTCTTCCCGGCACTGCTCTCTCCGGCTCTCATTAACCTTCCCAGTGTTGTCAAGCCACGTCTCACAAGATTTCAGAACAAGACTTCTCCATGAGCGAGCCTTGGTTGCCATAACAAACAGACCAGCAACAGGTAGAGAAACACATTTAATTTCTCTGTAAGGTCTTTTTTAATAATGTCATCAGACACAAATTGGCACAATTGCCCACAGAGATTACATTGCAGCCTGTTTGGTTTCAGTGGTCTCTCTCTCTACGTGACCAAATTAAGAAATGTCTTCATTAATCACTGAGACACAAATGCATGGAAAAAGAGGGTCCAGGTTTTCCTTTAAATAGCATCGTCTTAATACCTGAAAAAGCCTGAGGCTTCCCTAGCTACAGTACTCACACTCACATTCAATCAAACTAACCTTGGAGTTAGGATTGGTCATTTGTTTAAATCTATTTTAAATTAAGTGTATGAAAACATTCTCATTTCTGTATAATCCATTTGCATTATGTAGAAAAAAGTGTCCACCTCTGACACCCATCATTCTCATGACACCTTGGCAAGTCCCCAAAAAACTGTAAAATAAGCAAGTACTCCGTTAGAAATAGTTGCGTAAGTGGCCAAGTAATTCAGACCACTTTCGAAACAGAAAATGCTATACTATTATTAAGAAAACAGTACAAGATCTGTTCTGTCAGCACTTTAATAGTGACGTAGTAACAACAGCAACAGGAAGTGTGTGTTTGTGGGTTCAGAGATAGGCAGGCTTCAGTCAGTGGATAAAACGGAATACAGTGGGCTGAAAGGTAAAACGTCACAGGAAGAGTAGGGGTAGCATCAGAACAATATGGAGACCCTGCAGCTGTTCTGTGGATGGGAGATGGGCAGGGCCATAGCCAGGTTGTTGCAGAGAGGATAGCCGAGGTCAGCCTGCAGCAGAAAATGCAAATCTTGCTTTGAAAAATAAAACTGTGTTAACAGGAAGACTTAGGAATTAGTAGAACCAGTGTTGGTTAGGCAGAATTATTAATACATCATGAATGTATTTGAAGTGTGTTGTTACTTTTTGGGTGTTTGAGCTTCACTGTGCAGAATGATGTATGTGCAGAGTTTGACACTGGAAGACTGCTTTCACACTCATTTGCTGAAGGGGAAAGTTTCTCTGCACTCACCTTAAATCAACAGTGTGTAAGATTTAGTGGCATTTAGCAGCGAGGACTGAAGATTGTAACCAGCTAAAACTCCTGGTTAAAATTCCTTAAGTGTTCATTGTTCAGGAGGTTTTTACCAGGAGCTGAATTATCCACAGGGATCTTTTACTCTCCACAACAAACAAACCAGGTGATTTTAACCAGTAAAAAAACAAAACAATGAATAAAGCAGTTTCATGTTACAAATCTGCATTTCTCCAGTTCAGCCTATCTGAGACAGGCACCTGCTGAAGTGTGTTCACATTTTTTTCTGATCCAGACATTCAGGAGGTTTTTTCTGCAGAGGTCTCCTCCAAAACAAACGGACCCAATGATTTAAACTGGTAAAAACATTGAATAGAGCAGTGTTAGGGTAAAAAAAAAAAAGTCATCATTTTTCTGACGCTGTTTGGCCCATCAGCCCGCTAGCCTAGCACCTGCTAATGTGTTCTTACCTTTTTTCTCTGATACCTTACGATCCAGATGTTAAGGAGGTTTTTAGCGGGAGCCCAATTATCCACAGATGTCTCTTCCTCTCCAAAACAAACAGACCCAATGATTTAAACTGGTTAAAAAAAACACCGAATAAACCAGTTTCCTGTTACCAATCAGTGTTTCTCTGACAGTTTGATATGTTGGAGACGGTCTGCTAGCCCAACACCTGCAAACGTGTGTCCACCTTTTTTTTGCTTACTTAAGATCCAGATGTTTAGGAGGTTTTAACCACAGGCCAAACAAATGAACCTGGTGATTTAAATTGGTAAAAACACTGAATAAAGTAATTTCACATTTAAAAAAATCAGTGGGGAGGGGCTGCGAATGAAAACACGACTTGCCTCATCTAGAGACAGTGTTTGGTTTGTCTGTTCTGGGCTACTGTAGAAACATGGTGGTGCAACATGGTGATCTCTGTCGACAAGGACCCTATGTGGATATATATGGCTCATTCTAAGGTAAAGAAAACACGATTCATATTATCAAGTGATTATATACTAAAGAAAACATAGTTACTATATTGTATTCAATTTCTGCCAATAGGTCCCTCTAAATCCTACACACTGGACCTTTTAATATCAGTTTTGCACCAGGATGAACCAATAGTTATTGTGGTCCAAGATTGAATTTTTTGTGGAAAACCACATCACAGTCATATTATTATTCCAGGAAGAGTATTTTTATGTGAAACACAAAGACAACAGTTAAACCCATTTTTATTTGAGAGTTGAGCTCTGATTTTGGAGAATTATTTACATAATCGTCTTCTTTGTTTTGGGTGGTGCATTTTAGTCCCGTAGCTGCGTATATGGCAAAGTCCACTGAGAATAAGAAATCAAAATCAAAATACAAAAAGCTGTGGGCTGACTGCAACATCACACCCTGCAGAGTGAAAGGTTGGGAGCTTGTTGAGTGACAGTGTACACACAGTATTCTACCTGTACAATAATAGTGCTACTATTCACATTCATCTGTACAATAATCATATTTACAGTGATCACATTAGGGAAAGAGCCAGTACCTGAGGAGTTAGTTCCATAATTAGCTTTACTCATTCACCATGGTAAAATGAAGTGCACCCAACCAATGGTAGCCTAAACAACACAGAAAACATGTCCAGGATCAGGTGTGAAGCTTAAAGTATATCAATTTTACAGCATCTCTCCATTTCAAGGGATTGTTGAGATTTTTTGAAGTGGGGTTTTATGGGGTACTTATCCATAGTCAGTGTGTTACATGCAGTAGATGTCAGTTGGTACGCCACCAATTTGGAGAAGCAGAATGGAGCATGACAGAAAAGCTAAGCAATGTGCTGCTGTGGGGTTAGCAACAAAATGTATTTTGACCACCTAAAAAAGTCCCACCTAAAAATATCAATATCAGTTTAAGTGTATGCTATTAAGAGTATTTTCACTGCTTTACTTTTTAATTGGAAAGCCTGTTTTGACAAGGAAGGCGTTAATAGCTTCAGTTCCACTGACAAAAACAGTTATTTTAGCTCACAGAACACAGGAGCTGCTGGTCTGCCACTTCTTTAATCGGTTAGTTAGTTTGCGTTAATGTGTGACTTTGGTAAATCTGAACTAACCATTTTAAACTCCACACAATAACACAAAAAATAACAGATTGGGGAGGCAGTAGATCAGCAGCTCCTGTGTTCAGCAATGTTAAATCACTGTTTTTCTTCATGGAGTCTGGCTTTGAAGAGAGCGATATATTGGCTTCATTTTCCCATTTGGAAAGCACTGTCTGACATTAAGGTACAGCAGTGAAAATACTGACACTTACACCGAGTATTATTATTTTTTAGGGGGTACTGTTTTAGGTGGCTGAAATACGTTTTGTTGCTGACCCCTCCATAGCAGTGGATTGCCGAGCTTTCATGTCAGACTTAAGCCTGCTTCTCCAAACTGGGGGCGTGCTGACTGACATCTACTGTTTGTAATAAACTGTTTATGGAAAAGTACAACGTGCAACCCAACTTCAAAAAGTCTGAACTATCCCTTTAAACTGATGCAACTTAATTACAGGTGATAACAATAACCAGTAGGCTGAGGAAATTTTACAGTGTGCAGGCTGGTTTCACTCCATAACAACAGTATCAATACTAGAAAACTGTTTATGTTTTAAACGGTCTTATCAACTGAGTCACAGAGCCCAACCTCTACATAAACGTGACACATTTTTCAAATGGTTTGTTCAGCTTTGCTGAGGTAGGCAGCAAAGAGCAGATTAGATTGCATGTAGATTATGGCGGTTTATGCGAGCCCAGTAAAAGTCACTACCACGCAGTAGTGTCAAGTGGTGAGAGTTTATAAACGGTAGCTGTAGTTTCTTTAAAAGAAACACTCCTCTTGGATACTTCAGGTGAGCTGGCACACTTTAACAAAAGACAGGAAGCTATAAACAAAAGATGAGGTCATCAAAAATGCTTGTGCCAGCACCCGTCATCTTCCCCTATGGTTGTCTCCAAAACACACAAACTATACATGAAAACATATTGGCCAATTCAAATAACCATTCAACAGCACATAAGATAAAACACCATGAATAAACACACCATACATGTGCAGCATTTTTCCCAAGAATGAAACGTCAACCAATAAATAACAACTGAATAAAAATTCATTAAATAACAATCATTGTCTCAGTTTCTCAAGATCACTGATAGAGTGATCCAATTATAACTTAAACAGTCAAAAGTCCATTTTAAAAATATCTGAAATGCTAGGCTCCCGTAAGTCCTCTAACCAGTGTTCAGTGTTTCAGCCAACAGGTTTATGTTTTGCACCTTTCTTACATCATGCCAATTACCTCACTACTCTGCACCACAGTGCCCCCTACAGGCACATCAAACCTAACACTTTGTTCTTTGGACACTTTTTACTGATCATCCATTCCTCACAAAATCATATCAAATAGGTAAAATGTTTCAAGTGGAAACTTTGCGTCTCTTTTCCATATCTTTGATCACATCTGCTTGTTCTCACTGTGTTGTGTGAAGTGCCGCAGACCAGCAGGGGAACAACAAGCAGTCATACATGAAGGAGCTTTGGATTTGGTACTTTTCCAGCAGCTTTGTGTCATCTGTAAATCTAGGGATGGATGATGTGCTAAGCCTTGTAGCAATTGCCCTGCGTGGTGAGAGCCAGCTGGCCATTGGGCGCCACCTCGTTGGCCTCGTCCTCCAGTAAGCCCGACACATCAGCATTGGGGATGCTGTCGTGGTAGCTGCTAAAGCTGATGTTGTCCTCTTTCAGTTCAATGGTCCAGAAGGGGGCGTTGAGCTTGCGGTTCTGGTACTCCCTGTAGGTGTACACTCCTCCGACAAAGCCCAGCAGCAGCAGCACCACCAGAATGATGACAGCCAGGATAATGATGTTGAACTGTGTCCAGGAGACTTCCGTCAGGGCTGCCGTAGTGTTGTCAGTAGGGCTGCTCAGGCTGGTTAGCAGTGCCTGGGTGGTGGCTGCAGTGCTCAGCGTGGTGCTTGTGTTGTTGCTGGACGTGGAAGCTGGGACACCTCTTGCTGTGGTGGAGGTCAGAGGGGTGCTGGTGGTGGTCGTGGAGGGGGAAGATGTACTCGATGTGAGGGCCTCTGTTGTGGTTGTATCTGCTGGTGTGGGAAGAAGCCAAGGTACTGAGGAGAGAAGAGCAGTGAAAACACTGGTGAACATTTGAGGATGTCATTTCACCACTTTCTTAAATTCATAATCCTCACAGGTTAATAGAAAGAAGGCCTGTAGTTAGTGAATATGTGACAGATTGCTGATTCAGACTCCAGGTTATTGATGCATGACCAAAGTAACTAGTGACACCTTGTGGCAAAAAGACATTACTACTTCTTAATGGATAAACCAGCTGCATTTATTTTACTTTTTTTGCAATTAAAAGCTCTGTTTTTTTTTAAAACTTTTAAAAGTTCTGATTTTCACTTAGTATGCTTTGCCAGTTGATGTAGAGCTGTGTAGAGATAATGATCCTTGATCAAACTAAGTGATTAATGCGCTGTGTCTAAAATCATATTCACTGCTCCATGTGTACAACCCTGATTCCAAAAAAGTTGAAACACTGTGTACAATGTAAATATAAACAGAATGCAATGGTTTTCAAATCTTTTTCAACCTATATTCAGTTGGATAGAGCACCAAGAAAAGATATTTTATGTTCAAACTGATAAACTGTATTATTTTTTGTAAATATACACTCATTCTGAATTTGATGCCTGCAACATGTTCCAAAAAGGTAGGACAGGAGCAACAAAAGACATTTGTGGAGTGCTCAAAAGACACCTGTTTGGAACATCCCTTAGGCAAACAGATTAATTGTCAAAAGGTGGTATTATCATGATTGGGTATGAAAGGGGCATTCACGAAAGGCTCAGTTGTTCACAAGCATGGACAGTGCACAGCTCACCACTTTGTGAAAAACTGTGGGCAAATAGGTCAACAGTTCAAGAACAACGTTTGTCAAAGCACAATTGCACAAATTAAGGGGTTTCACCCTCTACAATCCAGGAAATCATCAAAAGATTCCGAGAATCCAGAGAAATCTCTGCGTGTAAGGGGCAAAGCTAAAAAAAAAAAAAAAAATACTGAATGTCTGTGACCTTATACCCCTCAGGCAGCATAACTCTATAATGGATTACTGCACAGGCTCAGGAACACTTTGAAAAACTATTGTCAGTAAACACAGTTCATCTCTGCATCTACAAGTGCAAGTTAAGTCCATCCTGCAAAGTGAAAGCCATATATCAACAACATCCAAAAACCTCTGCTGACTTTTCTGAGCTTGAGCTCATCTGAGATGAACTGACACAAAGTGGAAAAGTGTGCTGTGGTCTGATGAGTCCATCATGGACGTCGTGTCTCCAGGCTAAAGAGGAAAGGGACCATCCAGATTGTTACCAGCTCAAAGTTCAAAGCCATCACCTGTGATGGTATGGAGGTGTGTTTGTGCCCATGGCACCATGGGTCACTTCACATCTGTGAAGACACCATGAATGCTGAAAAGTACATAGAGGTTTTGGAGCAACATATGCTGCCATCCAGACGACGTCTTTTTCAGGGACGTCCCTGCTTATTCCAGCAAGACAATGAGACACATTCTGCTTGTGTTCCAACAGTGTGGCTTCATAGTCAAAGACTGCAGGTACTAGACTGACCTGCCTGCAGTCCAGACCTGTCTCCCATTGAGCATGTGTGGAACATTATGCAGTAAAAAATACAGAGACCCCGGACTGTTGAGACACTGAAGTTGTACATCAAGCAAGAATGGGAATGAATTTCACTTTCAAAACTGTAACAGTTAGTGTCCTCAGTTCTTAAATACTTACTGAGTGTTGTTTAAAGAAAAGGTGACACAGTGGTAAACATGCTCCTGTCTCAGCTTTTTTGGAATGTGTTGCAGACATCAAATTCACAATGAGTGTATATTAACAATAAACAATAAAGTTTATCAGTTTGAACAATTACATATAGGTTAAAAAGGACTTACAAGTCATTGCATTCTGTTTTTATTTATGTTTGACACAATGTCCCAACTTGTTTGGAATTGGGGTTGTAAGACACTCAATATTTAACTACAGTTAGCAGTAAATTTAGATTTCAGACATTTATTAATCTTAGTCATTTTGCATTATCACTGACAGGACTGCTGTAGAATCCTGTCAGTGATATTCCATTTTGTCAATCTGTGAAGGTGCTTTGTAGTGTATGAATTTCACATTCAGAATGTGGACACTCTAATAAAATAAACAGCAGATATAATGCTCTATAGAGTAAAAAGGGAATGATTCAGGACATAGTCATAGACTTTTCATGAGTCAAAACTTCATATATTTTTCCAAGCAGAAAAGACACAAGGGCAATAATGAATTACCATAAATAATGGCTACAGTCTAGTTACTTTAGCCTGATCCACTCACTCATCTCACTGACACTCACAGAACATGCTGTCATCATTAATGTCATTAGGGAAAATACCTATTCCTAAAAATATTATTTTTAAATGTTATTACAGTTGCACATAACCTTTGAATTATAGCAACTTAAATTTCATGTATTACCATTTTTGTACAAATGAACCTATAGCTACAAATTTCTGAAGTGCTAAGTGTAACCGGTATGAATACTTTTTAAAGAAACTGCACACCCATGGTTAAAGGGATAGTTTAAATTTTTGGAAGTAGAGTTGTGAGAGGCTCTTATCCAAAGTCAGTGTATGTCTGTCAGCATGCCCCCAGTTTGGGGAGGCAGGCTGGAGTACCAACACAGAAGCTAAGCAATGTACTGCTATGGATGGGGTGAGCAATAAAACACATTTCAGCCACCTAAAAAAGTCCCACCTAGAAAAATTAATATCAGTTTGTGTATCCCATATTAAGGGTACTTTCACCCCTATACCTATCTTTCAGACAGCCGGTTCCTACGGAGAAGCTGTTAACTGCTTCAGTTCCCCATCTATGCTCTTGTAAAAGCCACCAGACTCCATTGCGAAAAACGTTAACTTTTGCTCGCTGAACACAGGAGCTGCTGATCTACTGCTGCTTCGATTAGTTAGTTAGTTTGTATTATTGTGTGATTTTGGTAAATCTGAATAAATCCTTTTCAATGCCAAAGAAACATGATATTACAAACAAAATAACTCATCAAGGCAGCAGTAGACCAGCAGCTCCTGTGTTCAGGGATGTTAAATAACTGTTTTTGTGAATGGAGTCTGGCTTTGAAGAGAGCAATATTAACGGCCTCTGTTCCCTGATGGAAATTGCTGTCTGACAGCAAGCTAAAGCTGTGAAAATATTACAAATATAGCATACACATATAGCATACACTGAAACTGATATTAATTTTTCTAGCTGGGATTTTTTTGGGTGGCTGAAATATGATTTGTTGCTGACCCCTACACAGCGGTAGATTGTTAGCTGTCAGACTCATGCCTGCTTCTCCAAACTGGAGGTGTGTCGACTGACTTCTACTGTATGTAGTATACTGTCTATGGATAAGTACCTCATACAGCCCCACTCTGATCTGAACTTTCCCTTTAACCTACACAGGTGACTTGAATTATTGTGGCTGATTATATGTTTTCTCAGCACTGTGTAGGTGTGCTTGATTGACATTTTCTTGGCTCCTTCTGCTAGCTTTGTTCCATCTGTGACAAATTACACTTGCATGAACCTAAGCAGAGGTCTAATAATCCAGAAAAGCCGAGCACACCTGTGTGAGTGTGCAGGGCCTTTAAAGCCTTTTTGTTTTTACAATAAAGCCTCTCGAAAGTAGCTTTGATTACGATGCCATGCATGTAAAACATTGAAATCCTCATTGATAAATGCATTATATATGCTATAGTAAGCTATAACATAATCTGCTAGTCTTTTCTGTGAGTTGGTTTGCCAGTTTCAGAAGCATGATATACTGCATGCTATCTCCCTGGTAGCTTAGCAGGACCCATTAACAGAAATCAACCATGGTTAATGTTATTAGTTCCACCCTGTTTTTCCTTTTCTTACATTAAGTATGCAGTGAACTGATTTATGTGACCAAACAGTAAATTGTGGTTAGTTCTTACTTGGACGGGTGCAGTTATGTGCTCGGGCGTCTCCTATAAAGCCCGGAGCACAGAGCTGGCACTGGGGCCCAGTGGTGTTGTTGATGCAGCGGAGACAGTGGCCAGTGTCAGGGTGACAGAGCTGAGCAGGGTCCTGAGGGTCTGCATTCCCACTGCAGTCACATGGAACACAAACCCCAGATGCTTTGTAGAAGCCGGCGCTACACTTGTCACAGTGTGGGCCGCTGTACCGGGGAAGGCACTGGTCACACACTGGGGAGCCACTGGGATCTGTTCAGAAATAGACAAAGACACACATCAAAGCTTGACCAATGCTAATGATAGAGCCACGAGGCGAGGCAGAACTTCTAGACCTTGAAAAGACTTTCAAGAACAGTGTGTTGTAAAAATGTGGCTTAAATTGGATAAAAAGTCAATTTATGACAGCTTCTTGAAGACAACCACAACCCTGAGGCATGCACAAAGGGCATATGACGCAGCGGTGTAAGGTAGTTACAACAGGCCCCAGTGCAGGCTATTATGAGGGGCCCTCGTGTGACGTTTTGTGCCTAAACTAGCTACCATGTATCATCTCATCTCATCAAATGATCAAAGAGAGACTTGATGCTGGATGATATCAGCATACATATTATCCAGCAATCATGATTTCATATGTGTATAATACAAAAACACCAACGAAAATAAGGAAATATAAATTTTTATTGAATTGTTTTTATAGTTTACGTAGAATGAGCTTATAATTTTGTTATTGATTGCTACTAACTATTTTACAGACACACACAAACACACACACAAGCACACACAAGCACACACAATGGAGATGGGGTCTGCCTTTTCAAAAATACATTGAAAATGGCAACATTTTTAAATTAACACAAGTTCTTTATATACTGGCTTATTTCTGAGGTTGCAAGTTGAATCTCTTGCAAGGGCAAGCTCTCCACCCAACACAATGTTGGGTCCTCCATCCTGTGGGCCCCAGTGCAACAGCACTGTTTTAATGGTTAATCATGGTTTAATGGTTTGAACATTATTGGAAACATTTGGGATAATGCAAGTACAAAACTCAAAAAAATACATAACATTGTTTAAGCTGTTTTTAGACTTTTTAAAGAAAAGTCACATTTTCTATCTTTACCATATTACAGGTACAATTGCTGAAATTATTTTTTCTATTTGTTATTTTATAAAAGGTAGTTTAAATGTTCAATTATATCATTTTGTCTTAAATATGTATGCTCGTCTCATCCATTCATCAGTCCCAAATGAAACAGCTAACACTGCACCACTAGGTGGCTCAAGATGACAGTATGTTGATTTTGAAGTAAGCCATGTTCTATGAGTCTCCACACAGAGCTTTCTTCTTTCCCGTGTTGGATCTCAGTCAAAACACAGGCCCTGTTCCAAAATCTATACTGCCATGAGTACACTTACACACAGTACACTGTCCGCACTTACAAAGTGCACATATTTCATATTTTGTTATTTGAAAAGAGAGTAGACATACAGATAATTACCAAGTTAAAACACTACAATTTGTAGGATTGTATTTGTGTTTTCCTAGATTCATATATCGATACAAAGAGGGATACACTCAGAAATGTGTCATTTAATACATTTACTTGATTATGTATTGTCAGACAAATGATCAAGTAATCTTACTGAAGGATAATTTTTCAAGTGTGGCTCTCCCTTCTTTATAGAGTATTCCAGGGATGAAGTTTCTCCGTAGGCTGACACTGATTTAAGCATCACCGAGTTAGACTCACCTCATCAAAAAGCCTATGGGATTTGGATTATTGCCAAAAATAAGCTCTGTGGCAAATGAATGTTTAGGATTCTTACATTTTTGTTCAGCAAGATTATTTTTACAAATTAACACCACTTTCATGGTTTTTGAAGCATAAATGCAATTGCCAGAAGTAAAAAGCTAACGTTAGCCTATAAATGAACGACACCACAGGCGGCATGACTAACATCGCTACTACAACAAGGCCGTAAAGTCATGTTCAGTGCGATCACGTTCTGTAGCCACTTGTTAGCAACCGCCTTTTTCAAGGCACAAAAAAGCTTCAAAATTAACAGTAAGGTATTTACCGACATATTTTATGTGGTAGAACAAAAGATGAAAGTCTCTTTAGCCTGTGTTAACCGCAGACTTTATTTCAGGCATTTAATCAAAAATCTATTGAAAAAAAAAAGATTGATTTCGAGACAAGGTGACCGGGAGTGCAGAAATGCTAACTCATTTCTGGGCTTCAGGACTCATTCCTGGAGCACTCGATAGGGATAACAACTTTAAGGGCTAGTGTGCAGAATTTAGTGGCCTCTAGTGGTGATGTTGCAAATTGCAACCAACTGAAACTTCTCCTGTGTGCCAAGCATGTAAGAGAACTGAACAAAAATGTGAATGGCCCTGTCTAGAGCCAGTGTTTGATTTATCTGTTCTGGGCTACTGTTGAAAAAACAAGGTGGGCTCTGTAGAGGACCTGCCCTGTATGAAGATATTAACTGCTCATTGTAAAGGAACGAAAGCACAGAGATTTCAATTCTGACTAAATCCTACACACGGGACATTTAAAGGAAAAATCAAAACATTGAGTGGAGAAATATAGCAAATACAGATGCCTTCATACAGCTGTGGTGAATTTTACTGGCATATTGTGGGTCCACATCCTCCCTTTGAGCATTATTGCTTAAAGTGTTGCCTGCAGGCCAATGACAGCCCTTAGAAACATTTGGTGCAGCCCCAAAAACAAAATGCATGCATTAAATTTGAATCATTTGCAGTCCATTTCAAAACTTTTACCTAAATTAGCTTACATGTAATACATCACTTGGAGACTGCATCAACCTGTGCCCCCCTAACAAGCATCTGTCAGGTGAGAAATAACAACTTGTGGCAAGCTACTGGTTGCATGGCAACTAGTGGTATCTCACAAGTGACACTGTAATTTCATTCTGTTAACAATGCTAGTGCTGTTAATTCAAGTTTGTCACTTTTCCTGTGTGGCCTCAAAGCATATTGGCTAAATTGGCCCTCAGTCATTAAAACTTTAAGCACCCCTTCCTTAGAGGAATGGGTCACTGCAAATCAATACAAAGTTATTCTGATCATTACCTTTATCCTATAATGAAACATTTCTATCTCGGTGAGAGTGGTCCTTTCCGGGATGACAATGCCCCCCTCCAAATGGCATGAGTGCTCACTGAATGGTTTGATGAGTAGGTAAATGATGTGAATCATATGCTTTGGCCTAGAATTAGAATTTTACACACTTGGAGAATCAGTAACCCTTTTACACAGTGATCACGCTATTGGGCCAGTACATAGTCCCTTCTTTACACCACTTTTGCATTTTTACACGGAGCCAGACCAAAGCACACATGCCGGCAGCAATTCATAAACAATAACAATGGCATAACATGGCAACAATCAACAACAGCAACAATCATTTACCATCCCTATTATACGGTGGGTATGGATTTCCCAGACATTGTTGTTTTCCCAATTTGCAAGCATTTTCTACCGCTGTTCTTGTTCTTTAAGTTAGCTTTGATATACTAACAGCTACTTTTTAAATCTCCTGCTGTGGGTTGCATGCACAGCATGTCATCAAAGGTCTGCTGGCCTGCAGGCTGTCCCATTTATACAGACATCGTTTTAGCGCTGTTTCTACCTCTGTTTCCAGCTCAGAGGCGAGACAACTCTGTCTCCCTATTTCGTGACCATACCTTTTTGGCAGCGCAATGGCACGGAAATCCCGCCTTGAAGATGCAGTGTAAAGGGGGCTTATGACAAGGAGAACTAAAGCCCCTCTGCAGGGTTGTAGTGGATTAACACCTTACAAAGACCTTACTTTATATTGGTTTTCCATTAAAATGTCGTCAGTCCATAAACTGTATAGATAAGATATCTGCTTTTTTAGCACGTGGTATATACACTTATGGCCCAGTAAGGGTCCATGAGTAACTCTTGAATTATACCAAACATCACATACTCGTAAAATCTAGTGGAGTTTTTAAAGGCTCAGATTAAGTTTGAATTAATCCCAGTTTCTGATGTGTTGCTGACCATCATTCTTTATCAGCAACACATGCATGTTGTGTCTCAGGGTCAGTTTTCTCCTGCAATCTCCAGTTCCTGGTAATATGATGCCTCAACAATTTCACGCATGTCAAACAGGAACTACAGTAAAACAGTACACTTCTCTAAGCAGCACTGTGCCCCCAAGGGGAATCTTCTTAGAGCTCAGTCTGCATTACGTAAGTAACAGGTCACTGCAAACCTGTGGTATGTAGAAAAGTTTGGCAAAACCCCCGTCATTTAAGGGTTAACCAGTCAGCAGGCAAAAGCAGTTTTACTACATTTTGCTGAATATACTCTACTTCATTTAAATTTAAGAAAATCACTGATTTAATATGTAACATCCCCCTATTTGATTTAAACATTTGTATATCTAAAGTGAACTTACAAATCTATAAATATAAGTACAATGTGAAAATGAAGGCATCCATCCTGAGATGAGACCAGGTGCCTCTCTCCCCAGTCGTGTCCTCCAGCTCCTCCTGGGGGATCTCAAGGTGTTCCCAGGCCAGATGGGACATGTAATCCTCCCAGCATGTTTCATGTCTGCCCTGAGGTGCCCTCCCATTGGGACATATCCAAAATACCTCCATAGGGTGGCGTTCCAGATGCTCAAACCACCTTAACTAACTTCTTTTCATACAAAGAAGCAGTGAATGGATGTTGTTGAAGGCAACAGCACCTGGTAGTGTCTGCCATAAAAAATATTTTCCATTAGAGCAGCTAGACTTTTGAAGGCCCTTGTGATGAGGTCAAAACAAGACATAGCCACCTCTCTGCAAGGGCCACCTCCTGGAACCGTGCCTGGGAGAAAAGCTTGTCTGGGGTTAACCCTCAGAGAAAAGGTGGGACTGCCTCAGTACGGGCTCATCAACCTCAAAGAAAGGGCCTGAAGGGATGTACCATAACAGACTGAAATCTAGCTATGGAAAACAGATTCCTTAAGATAGATAAATAATTCTGCTATGTATTTAACAAAATAACACAGCACATTCCTGTTAACTAGCCTCATCTGCAGCTCTGTAGACCAACTGATGCTCCTCATTTAGACTCCAGTCCTCACCACACCAGAGCTCTCAGTCTTGAATGATTTAGACACAGATAACTGCCTTCCAATGGCCTAGATGTAAGTCTCTATCTAGTGTGGTCACGTGACTGTGTTGTATTCTAGCACTGTGCAGGCTGCTCCTGATAAGCTTGATTTAACCTCTGCTGAGGGTTCAAAGGCAGCCGGCCTGCTGGGTTATATAACCAGGAGGAAACATGAGCTGTTCTGCAGTGCACTGGCCAGAGGACCTGACCTGCCTGTTTATTGTCGTCCTCCACTTTGCTGGCCAGGTAGTCACTGCCTGACACTTAAAAAAGGTGAAGAAAAAAAGCAGAGTAAAGGACGAATTAAACAATGAATACCATATTGGATGAACCATTGGCTAAACTGAGGGAGCCCAGACATCCTATACCACTGAGTAAAGATATAATCATACATGGATGATTTAATATGTGTGACCCACATTCTGAACTGGTGCAACGCTCCCTTTTACCTCTGTGTGTGACAGTATGGAGGGTCATTCCTTTAACGCAACAGATCTCATCAGCACATTTAGAAAGCATCTATCCTCCAGTGTGGAGCCATGATACTGCATTGTGGCATCTTCTCATTTGTCACTGTTGCCAGGGCAACCTCTGCTTGAAGGCTGCTTCTCTTTCCAGCTCCAGTGTTTAGTCTAAAACATCCTCCAAAGCCACACACCATTAACATGAGAGCAGCTCTCAGCAGACACGGTGCTGAGCATATTTCTGATTGTTTCCTCCATAGCGCAGCTCTTCCTACGGTATTTCTGTCGAAAAAGAGCCTGTGATGCTGCCCATCCCCCCAGTCTGTTGCTGCCTGACTGGAGCTGAAATGGCCCAGCTGTGCTCATGCTGTCCCATCTCAGCTCAGCCTCGTTCCTGTCCCTTCCCCTCCCTCCCACGTTGCACAACCTCCACTGCAGCCCCTGACAGGAGCAAACATAACCCGACAGCCTAAGTGCATCTATATGTGTTGCTGTACAGGCAATGGGGGGAGACAAGGTGAAAATGCATGATGAGGGTTACCTCAGTGGAGTGAATGTGGTGATGTGATGCTGAATGGAATCTCAATTGGCAGTTTGCAGAAAGGGCTCTAGAGCTGTTTGACGTCAATAAGCTATGATCTAAGGCACTGTGTCATGGTGTGATGTCAGAGTCACATGAACTGAAACCACAAAAGGGTGATGACATGCACGCACAACATCGTGTAACATGGCTCTGGACCATAATGTAATTAAGGTCTTAAAATTGGAGTTAACCTCTTTTTGATTGATCACCCTGTTAGCACAAATAACCCAGGTAACACTCATTTATATAACCTGGTTTCCTTTGGTTTCCTGGACTTATGAAAAGGTTGGGTTTAGAGCTGAAACAATCCATCCATATAGTCCCTTAATTAATTAGTCAGTCAACAAATTAGCTATTCATTTTTTTTAGTAATCAAATAATTTTATATTAAACATTTTTTCCAGCTTTTCAAATGTGAGAATTTGCTGCTTTTCTCAGTTTTATATCATCAGAAATTGAACATCTTTAGGTTTGCTGTGTGTAAGTTGGACATAACAGGCAATCTGAACATAACAGGCAATCTGAACAGATCACTTTGGGCTCTGGGAAAGTGATATGCATTTATCGCTTGTTTGTGACATTCTATTGACCAAACCATTAATATTGAAAATATGAATTGTTAATGAAACTAATCATTAGTTTGAGTCATAAACATGAATACCTTCGGGTTTTTGTGTCATCACTTGGTAAGACATTACTTTGGGCTCTAAAAACATCGCATGAGAATTTATTAATGGTTTTTAAACATTTTTGTTGCGCATATCTGTAGTGCTAGTCATATGAAATCCTAATAAATGTTTTTTTTTTTCTCGAAATAGAATTGCACATTTTAGAGTGTCCCCTTAATGTGACCATCCCAAGACACACCAGTGTAGTAACGATAATATTTATTCAGCATCTTGATATGCCACACCTGTCAGGTAGAAGGCTTGGAAGTGCTCACTAACATGGATTTTAACAAATTTGTAAAGAAAATTTGTGAGAAATTATTTTTTTTGTCTGGATAAAAGTCTTAGATCTTTAACCATCCTAAACCAGTGAAAATTGGGAGCAAAAGCCAAAATGTGGCCTTTAAATTTTTGTTCAGTGTATTTTCTCTATCCAATATTAAAAAAGTAGAATAAGTGAAAATGAAAACATGCAGTGGTTTCCTTGGTAGCACGGCCCATTTAATATGGCAGTAATCAGAAATCTTGATGAGGTTAACTGGAATATTAGTTCTGACATTCACATGAATACACTAAGAACCTGGTTACTTGATAACTGGTTTATCCTTGGGCATAGAAATTTAACTGGTTTACAGATTTTTTTATGAGACATATGGCTTAGCAGAAACCATAGAGTAAACCAAAGTAACTGGTTCAGACTTACTGACAGCAGTTGAGTAAATGAGCTGTGCGCAGAGGGGGTGGACGCTTGGAATGGAGGGAGCACAGTGGTCTGAGGAATTACATCTGAATACTACTGCTTGCTCTGATGAATGTTGTGGCGTGCCAGTGGCAGGCATTAACATGTCTTCATGACTCCACCCTATCTCACACAGTGCAGGAGGATGGTGTGAGAAAAGTTTTCTTGACTTACAGCTGTTTTAGAATGAAATTTTAGGCAGAACTGAGTTGGTTGAGGAATAGGACAATGACTGGAGTTCAACCCAGATCTCAACCCAACAGAGACCTTTGGGTGTGTTGTGTAAGTGGGGCAGCAGCAGCCAGGAGGTGAAAAAAGTGGGGTCATACAGGAAGGTCACTGTTAATCCCAGACATTCTGGAAATACAGATTGAAAGCACTACAGTTCTGGAATTTAATTTGCCAGGACCAAAAGATTATTTGGTAAATCAATAGAAACACTTTAAAGAGGACCTATTGTACTCATTTTCAAGTTTATACTTGTATTGAAGGTTTCTACTAAAACATGTTAACATGGTCACTTTGTTGTCCTCATACTGTGTGTGCTGGAACACCTGTATTCAACCCTCTGTCTAAAAAGGCTCTGTTTTAGCACCTGTCTCTTTAAGCTCGGTCTGCTCACCTACACTTTCTACTTTGAAAAATCACCAATAAAAGCTTTTAAACACAACCAGATCTGTTCCTGCAGGAAAATGATCCAAAATCAGGGTGAAATTTACAACATTTGCAACCAAAATTACATGTTTCCCTGATGTTAGCATGTAGCTTCATTTAGCACTGAAGACTACGTAATGTAAACACTTGCAGTAGTGTGGCAGGGGCAGATGACTATACAGATATCCAGCCCACTATGATGTCATACTGTAGCCAGAGTAAAAAAACCTGTTGGAAATTGTATGTTCAGTGTTTTTGCTCACAATGATTACTTCTACATACATTTAAGTCTTTATTTGAAACTTTGGCCCCATTTAATATTAATATTCCTCTATGTAAGACTATCAATTAGGGGTGTAAATCACCAGCTTCATCACGATACGATATAATATTGATACTATGAACAACGATATGATATTTTCCAATACAACAAAGTGTGCCACGATGTGATTTCGATTCCATACGATTCAAGGGTCTGCGGTCAATATTAGGCGATATTAAATGCCCATTTAACACAGTCTGTTACAGAAGAAGATGACACCCCTTTCTTTTTTACTTTTGGCCATAAAACACCTAAACACATAACTAATAAGTTCAGTAAAGTGCACTTTAAACTGACTCCACTGACACAAATAAAAAAGCAAATGGGATAAGTTAACCTTCAGGGCTTTCTGACAGAGAGACCTTTCTGGAAGAAAAAAACCATCATCTTTTTCATAAAATTTCAGGAGTATGCTTTAAGCCCTGAAGGAAAACTTCTCCCAACAGCCATAAAACAGATTAACAACAAGACCATTCAACAAAAATGTAACATTCAGCTCAGTAATAACTGTCAAGGTTCATGGATAAAACAGTTGTTTTTTGCTAATCACCCATTATTAGCGTAAGCATGTTTCCATTGCATAAATTAGCCTAGCGGTCAGCAGACATTTTTCTTCCTCTCATAGCTTAACAAATGACACGGAGCAATAATATTTGTCTTACTCACCATTGGTTAAGTCACTGCGTCTCCTGACAGAACAGCTCGGTTGAATTTCAGCCTGCATGCACGGCTAATGTTGCTAAAACAAGAAGCTAGCGGAGTGAGACCCGCGCCATGTGCTGTCTGTTGATCCTTCTTTTCTCCAAAATCCATAATATTTCCACTATGCTGATTTATTCCCGAGTAAATAATGTTATCCTCATTGTCTTTCTCTTGGCTGCTAACCATCTACCTGCCGCTGTTTGACAGTGACACAAACCTTCAAAATAAAAGCCTATGCTAGAGATGACAATATGGATCGATGTTTCCACTTTGCATCGATGTGATTGGATTGTTGATCATTAAATCGATGTATCGATCCAGATCGATGGATCGTTACACCCCTACTATCAATAAAACACAAAATACAAAAAAGCAACATAGGTCCCCTTTAAGCAAATAATGATTTGGGTGGGAGGACCTTGTAGTATATCTGGACACTTCCATCCGCCAGAGTTTGCTCGTTGCCTGTTATGTTAGGAAGAGTTGTAAAACGTATGACTGTGGAATGGGGGGACAGAGTTGTCTCGCCTTTAAACCGGCAGTAGAGGCAGTAACAGCGCCAAATCGACGTTTGTGTAAGAAGGTGAGCTGGCAGGGCCGCACATAGACAGGACAGAGGAGACATTTTATGCAGTGTTAATTTCATTGAAAACTATGACAAAATTTTTCATCAACAACCTTTTTTAAATGACCAAAACGAGACGACGAGCTAAAAATAAATCTTGATAATAAAAAAAGATTAAATCTATGTTTCATTTTCGTCGACAAGGTGAGACGTGATGAAAATGTTAGTGTTGGGCTATCGGACATTGAAAGCTGAGAATGGCTGTGCTTGGAATTATCTGGCAAACTCCAGTAAATACTTTGCACCAGGATGTTTCATTAGCCAGCAAGAACACTCACACTGCAGCAGTGTCAGCCATTGGTGCGAGTTGTAAGCTGTAATTTAGCAGTAAATAATCAGTTGTGTGTGTCTGACTGTGGATGGTGGAGTTGCTGAATGGATTTGTGGAGTTTGGTAGTTGCAGCGGTGGCTGTTTGCAGCTCTACTTGTTAGCTGCTGAATGGCAGCAAAGCAAGCAGCCACCAGCCACCGGAATTCAAAGCTGATGCCTGTAGGACTGCACTAAGATCTGGACAGTCCCTAGAAGATTTATGGGTTGATGCTGTTTGACAGGCAGGTTAGAGGCTCAGTTACCTGTGAGTGTAGCTGTGCTGTAAATAAACAGTCTGAAATCAGATCAGTTTTCTTTGACAGCAATAAAAGTGTAGTTTTAATGATCAACTCTGTGATACATGAGTTTAAACCTCTAGGCTAAAATGTTGCATAAATTATTATTCTGCTTGTTACAGTGAGATGGATATGTCAGAATGACAATGATCCTGGGTACAAATCCTAGTTGTCTTAGATTAGTTATTTGTGGTGTCAAAGTTTTTAAGAGTATAAATAGAGAGATGTTGAGCTTTTTAAGTGTGTGCTCCTAAATCACCCCTTAAAGCTGTCAAAAATTCCTGGAGAAATGACAGTTCATGTGTGTGTGTGTAGAAATTATTTGTAGCTGTAGAACAAAAATTGTCTAAATGAATTTTCTATACAGCCTGTCAACCTTGATTCTAATTTCTGATACATGAATTAGCCTAACTGGATGAATTTAAAGATAATGGAAAAAATATTGCAAACATAATGACTAAAATGTCATGAAATTTTGTTGAATAAAGGTAGACTAAAACTATGAAGGACATACGTGACTACAATGTGACTAGAACTAATAAGCACTTTTTGTCTCAAGACTAACACTAAATCTAAAACAGCTGTCAAAATTAACACGTGCGACCCACTGCGGGAGATTTAAAAAGCAGCTGGTGGCAGTTGGCAGATGACTCAAGAAAAAAGAACAGTAACCAAAAATGTCAGCAAACTGGAAAACAATGAGACCCAGGAGCTCCTTACCCTCCAACCAGAGGATGAGATAAGCCATCATATAAAGGATATGCTGTTGTTATTGTTTATAAAGCGCTGAACCTCTGTTATATGTCATACTAGAGGCATGATGCGCCTTATGCCTATGTCTAAAATTACACAATGGGACGGCAATATGTAACTATTGTTCGATTCTGTATAAAAAAGCAAAGGCGGCATAAAGATGGTACAGCATAGTGGCATACACAACCTCTATGTGAAAGGGGCTTGAGAAACAAAACCCTGTTAATAAAAAGTATTCCCAGAACATGCTGCTGCTGATGGAGTGTACTGTGAGTGCCCAGTAGCATTAAAAGCCAACCTAGATGTAAGTGTCTGCCTATTTTTAAACACAGGCAACAGAGTGTGAAAGTCACAGTCAGTTTGGTCACATTAGGAGATGGTGTGCAGAATCAGTCACCACAGGATCAATGCAGATCGTGAGGCAGATATGTTAATGCACCTCTCTCCACTAAATGAAGAGAGACTGGAACTAATGGCTGAATTTTGGAGAGCCGATTTTCCCTGCAGCACCACACCACTAGAGATGTGTTGATTCATGAGCTATTCATGTCAATAAAAGTAAAAAAAAGGCCATTCAGTTAATTAATGGAACTGAATTTAAACTTTGGTTTTGTCCACGGTTGGACTGAGTTGGTAATGACTCACTTTTACAAGTATCAAAAAAAAAATTCAACATTTAATCAACTGAAATAAGCTTATCTGCTTCCTGAACATGGAGAAACAGCTGGCCTTAATCTGTCCAATGATAACAAAATTCACCTACCAGCACCTCTAAAGCTCACTAATTAACACTTGTTTTTTCAATTCATAAAAAAACTGTAAAAACATTAATTTGCTGTTATAGAGCAGGTTATGTGCCAGGGGATTTCTTGGCTGGATGCAACTTTCTAAAGACACACATGGCAGCTGGCAGTAGTTGGTGTTAGCATTAGGACAATCCTTTGTTTGCCCTGCATTATGAGTGGGCCCAAGGCCATAGCCATGGACTCAACATTGGAGGGGGACCAAATTTGTTGGGGGGGTTTGTCCCCACCGTGCTCCCAGAAAGAAAAAAAAAAAAATCAACATTTTAAAACCAATTTCCTATTATATTATTTGTAATAAGCAAGTCCAGCTATACAATATACTGTATTAGTTTACAGTAAATGACAGCTACAAAGTGTCTACACACAGTCAATGACACATGCAGTGCAACATAAATGACTGAAACTTTTGCTCAGACTTCATGAGGGCCATCTGACACATATTACGCAATAAAGACATTACCATTTGTTGAATCCGCCTGTGAGCACTTTTGTTAGTTGCTGGATGAATGTGTGGCTAATTAACTGCAGGTTATGTTGCTTTGATAGCTAACATTAATAATGGTTGATTGATTAGCACTCATAAGTTGGCATGTTTTCACCATAAAAATTTGTTTCCACTCCATGCAATTACTGACACTTTTAGCAAAACATGATGTATTGCCACAATTACAGTTCCAACACAAAATTATAAACATCCTGACTGAAATAAAGTGTTTATTATTGGTACAGTGTTACAATGGTAAGTTTGACTATCATCAGTTGAGCACTGATAATAATCAAGGACTGAAATGTTTGCTGCTGGTTTTATTCACTCTACTCACAGGCTGACGTACTGTGGTAAGCGTGTTCATTTCCGGTGTTTCTGTGTTGGTGTCTCTGTGCTGCTCTAGCGAACTCTGACCTGTAGTTTTCTGATTTTCCTCACTTCAGCTGTTAAACATCTACTTCACATCTTAACCCACACTAGTTCTGTTAATCACTCACTCTGCTTCTTTCAACGACTTTCTTGTTTTCCTTTGCTTGTTTACACACTATTAGCCTTGTTAGCTACGTTAGCTTAGCATTTAGCGACGGCTTCTTCTCCTGCTCTCTCTTGCTCGGTGTGCCAGATGTTTTGCTATTCCTCTGCCTCCTTTAGCGACAGTGGTGCGTGTGTTAAATGTAGTTTATTTGCTACGTTGGAGGCAAGGCTTAGTGAGTTAGAGAGTCACTCTGTAGCTGCGGTAGTTAGCCAGCCCCCTGTAGCCGGTGTGGAGCCATGTAGCATAGCCTCTGCTAGCGGTCCTCCCCCGTACAACAAGGAGGTTGGGTGACTGTCCGAGAGAAGCGTAGTACCAAGCCGAAGCCCACGATTCACCACCAGCCCGTTTGTGTTTCCAACCGTTTTTCCCCACTCAGTGACACACCCGCTGAGGAGAAAACTCTGGTAATTGGCAGCTCTATTTTGAGAAACGTGAAGTTAGCAACACCAGTGTCCATAGTCAAATGTATCCCTGGGGCCAGAGCGGGCGACACTTAATCAAATTTAAAACTGCTGGCTAAGGCTAAACGTAGATTTAGTAAGATTGTTATTCATGTTGGCGTTAATGACACCCGGTTACGCCAATTGGAGGTCACTAAAATGAATGTTGCCTCGGTGTGTCAATACGCAAAAACTATGTCGGACTTCGTAGTTTTCTCTGGACCCCTGCCAAATCTGACCACTGATGATATGTTTAGCCGCATTTCATCATTCAATCGCTGGCTGTCCAGGTGGTGTCCAGCAAATGATGTGGGCTTTGTTAATAATTGAAAAACTTTTTGTGGAAAACCTGGTCTGATTAGGAGAGATGGCAATCATCCCACTTTGGATGGAGCTGCTCTCATCTCTAGAAACCTGGACAAGTTTAGTAGTGAACAACCTTCTCACCTTTGAAACTTTTATGAATTTTATGAATTTTAGTACTCTTAAATTGTTCTTTAAATGTAAAATTTAAATAAATTTAAATGTTTAAATAATCACGTGTCACTACTGTTTTCTGAACTAGCCACCAGGCGTCAGAGCTCTCAAAGAGCGACCACACGAGCCTCCACCAGTGGTGATTGTCTTGTCCCAAGATACAAGACTTTATTCTGTCAGTCTGCTCTTTCTGTAAAGGGGGCAAAACTTTGGAACTCTCTACCCACTAATCTAAAATTAGTGACCAACAGTAATGCTTTTAACAAAGGACTCAAACAACGGCTAAAATCGAAATAACATTGTTCACATGAATAGTTTCAACTGGTCGATTGCTTGATCATGTTGCCTTTGCTTTGTAGGTTATGTATGTATTTAATCTGAAAAACTGCTTCTCTTTTACTGCTGTAATGTTACTGTACACTGCATTTTTTTTTCTCTTTCTTTCTTATTACTTTATTATTTTTATCATTTCAAAAGCCTCCTGTGGACAAGTGTTGCGAATTAGCACATGTGCTAAAACACTCAAACAAGGCATCTGGTTTGTGAAATGTAATTGTGATGTCCACATCAAATAAACAATAGATAAATAAAATTTAAAACCATGACAACACAGAGTTGAGACCAGGAATCAGAGTCGCAGTCTTAAACGCTTCTCTGAGCTTCTAGGGCAGTTACCCACAAATGGTGTCTGTCCCCCGACCACCTAAATTATTTAAATCTGAAGTCAAACAAAGAGGAGTTGTACATAACAACCTGATAAAAATTAAAACCTCTTCCATGACAGAAACACAAAACAGGAGAATTAAATGTGGACTGTTACATATCAGATCTCTATCTTCCAAAGCAGTGTTAGTAAACAAATTAATATCAGATAATCACATCGATCTACTCAGCCTCACCGAAACCTGGCTGTGTCAAGATGAATATGTCAGTCTAAATGAATCCACTCCTCCCAGTCATAATAATACCCACATTACTTGAGGCAGCGGCTGAGGAGGGGGAGTCGCAGCCATTTTTAACTCTAGTCTATTAATCAGCACTCAACCTAAATTTTATTGTAGGCGATTTTAATATTCAAGTGGACGTTGATAATGACTCCCTCGCTACTGCGTTTATCACATTATTAGACTCCATTGGCTTCAGTCAAAGTGTACATAAGTCCACTCACCATTTTAACCACACCCTCAATCTAGTTCTGGCGTATAGAATTGAAATTGATTAATTAATGGTCTTTCCACAGAATCCCTCTCTATCAGATCATTACTTAATAACTTTTGATTTCTGTCTACTCGAAAACACGCCACTCAGTAACAGTTACTATACTAGGTGTTAATCTGATAGTGCTGTAGCAAAATTTAAGGAAATGATCCCATCGGCGTTAAATTTAATACCATGTCCCTCTGTAACTGAGGTTTCCTGTACCAACTTTAAAGTCTCCCAAATTGATTATCTTGTCGATAGCGCTGCAGGCTCACTGCGAACAACACTCGACTCTGTAGCACCTCTTAAAAAGGATATCGCAAAGCAAAGAAAGTTTGCTCCCTGGTACAACTCCCAAACCCGAAAATTAAAACAAATATCACAAAAATTTGAAAGGAATTGGCGATTAACCAAACTGGAAGAATCTCGTTTAGTCTGGGAAAACAGTCTCAAAACTTATCGGAGGGCCCTCCGCAATGCCAGAGCAAACTATTACTCATCATTAATAGAAGAAGATAACAACAACCCCAGGTTTCTTTTCAGCACTGTAGCCAGGCTGACTGAGAGTCACAGCTCTATTGAGCCTTGTATTCCTTTAGCCCTTAGCAGTAATGATTCTATGAGCTTTTTTAATGACAAAATTCTAACTATTAGAGGCAAAATTCATGACCTCCTGCCCTCTAACGGTACTAATCTGCCTTCAAACACAGCTATAAGACCTGATACATATTTAGATTGATTCTCCCTGATTTTTCTTCAACAATTGACCTCAATAGTTGCATTTCCATTACATTTCTGAAATTTCAACGAAGTTCAAATGCTACTTGCAGGTGTTTCCATTGAACAGTGTTTTGCGAACTAGCTGTAATTCTCGTAAATTCTCGTCCATCCCGCGAGACTTCACTTTGAGGAAGATGGCTGAAAGTGTTATGCGTCTCGGGACACTGATCATTCCGAATTTCTTTGTTGTTTGCTATCCAAGATAACTGTGACATTTTTATCACGAATAACTGTTAATAATAACTCTGTCTCCTCCTCTCTCCACACATACAGCGCCATCTACCTCAAAATGAACTGGTTGCGTGACCCCCTATGTCATGTCCGTTAACCCCGGTGACGTGTAAATGCGTAGACCCCATCCCAACCAGGCTACTTAAGGAAGTCTTACCTTTAGTTAACACTTACATACTAGACATGATCAATATATCTTTATTAACAGGCTATGTACCACAGTCTTTTAAGGTAGCTGTAATTAAACCTCTTTTAAAAAAGCCCACCCTGGATCCAGAGGTGTTAGCCAACTATAGACCAATATCTAACCTTCCCTTTTTTTCAAAGATCCTTGAGAAAGTAGTCGCAGACCAGCGGTGTGACTTTCTCCATGATAATAATTTATTTGAGGAATTTCAGTCAGGATTTAGAGTGCATCATAGCACCGAGACAGCACTCGTTAAAATTAAATGATCTTCCGATGGCTTCAGACCAAGGACTCGTCTCTGTACTTGTTTTACTAGATCTTAGTGCCGCATTTGACACAATTGACCATCAAATTCGACTACAGAGACTGGAACATTCAATTGGCCTTAAAGGTTCTGCACTAAGCTGGTTTAAATCTTATTTATCCGATCGTTTTCAGTTTGTTCGCATTCATAATGAATCATCTTTACGAACTAAAGTTTGTTTTGGAGTTCCACAAGGTTCTGTGCTCGGACAAATTCTATTCACTGTATGTATGCTTCCCTTAGGTAACATCATTAGAAATCACTCTATAAATTTCCATTGTTATGCAGATGATACACAGTTGTATTTATCGATAAAGCCAGAAGAAACAGATCAATTAACTAAACTTCAGAAATGCCTTAAAGATATAAAAACCTGGATGAGCTCAAATTTCCTGATGTTAAATTCAGACAAAACTGAAGTTATTGTTCTTGGCCCCAAACACCTCAGAAACTATTTATCTGATGATATAGTTTCTCTGGATGGCATTGCTCTGGCCTCTAGCACTACCGTAAGAAACCTCGGCATAATATTTGATCAAGATTTGTCTTTTAACTCCCATATAAAACAAAACTCACAGAGTGCATTTTTTCATCCGCGTACTATTGCGAAAATTAGGCCTATCCTGTCACTGAAAGATGCAGAAATATTGGTCCACGCTTTTGTTACCTCGAGGCTGGTTTACTGTAATTCTCTATTATCAGGTAGCTCTAATAAGTGCCTAAAAACTCTCCAACTAATCCAGAGCGTGGCGGCACATGTACTGACAGTAACTAAGAAACAAGATCATATTTCTCCTGTTTTAGCTTCTCTGCACTGGCTCCCTGTAAAATCCAGAATTGAATGTAAAGTCTTACTCCTAACCTACACAGCTCTAAATAATCAGGCTCCATCATATCTTAGAGAGCTCATAGTGTCCTATGATCCCACCAGAACACTGCGCTCTGAGAATGCAGGGTTACTCTTGGTCCCTAAAGTCTCCAAAAGTAGAACAGGAGCCAGAGCCTTCAGCTATCAGGCTCCTCTTTCATGGAATCACCCTCCTGTTTCGGTCCGGGAGGCAGACACCGTCTCCACTTTTAAGACTAGACTTAAGACTTTCCTTTTTGATAAAGCTTATAGTTAGGGCTGGCTCAGGCTTGTCTTGGACCAGCCCCTAGTAAGGCTGACATAGGCCTAGTCTGCCGGGGGACCTCCTATAATACACCGAGCCCCTTCTCTCCTTCTCTCTCTCTCTCTCTCTCTCCTTTGCTAACATTTATGTCCTGTTACTGCATCTCTCTAACTCAGCTCTACTGCATGTCACTAACTCGGCTTGTTCTCCGGAGCCTTTGTGCTCCACTGTCTCGCAGGTTAACTCATACCGCAGCTGTGCCTGGATGGTGTGTCGTGGTTGTGCTGCTGCCGTGGTCCTGCCTGATGCCTCCCACTGCTGCTGCTGTTATTATTAGTCATACTTGTACTGTTATTATACACACCTGATTATTGTCACATACATATAATATTATATATTAATACATGCCTACCACATATTGTACCACAATTGCCGTAATTATGATTATAATATTGTTACCTGAATTAATGTTGTTGTAAGCTATTATAATTGCTGTCTGTCCTGCATCTCTCTCTGTCTCTGTCTCTCTTTATGTCTCATTGTGTCACATGGATTACTGTTGATTTACTATGTTGATCTGTTCTGTACGACATCTATTGCATGTCTGTCTGTCCTGGAAGAGGGATCCCTCCTCAGTTGCTCTTCCTGAGGTTTCTACCTTTTTTTTCCCTGTTAAAGGGTTTTTTTGGGGAGTTTTTCCTTATCCGCTGTGAGGGTCCAAATGACAGAGGGATGTCGTATGCTGTAAAGCCCTCTGAGGCAAATTGTGATTTGTGATATTGGGCTTTATAAATAAAATTGATTGATTGATTGATTATTCTTTTTTTTTAACTTGGAGCACCTTTTTTGTGCATAGATGTCTTAAATAAATATACTATTTTTGCATTGATCTCAGCTTGTGGACCTTTTAATGGCTTTCTAGCCCAGTTACATTGGTATGAGGGTACTGTAAAGAAAAACTTTTTTGTTGCCTCAAGTGGACACAGTTTCACAGCAGCCAAGGACAATAATAAGTTTCCCATCAACAAATGATGGGAACATTAATTAATTAATGGGTCCTAACTTAACGCAAGATAACAAGTGGAATGTATCAGCATTTGCTAGCTGATGCACAGAATGTAGGCCAGCTAGTTAACCTTCTGAAAGGAATTTAGCATAACATTGTGAGATGATCACCATTTATAAAATTAGCCTTTTCATAACACTTAACAAAAAGTAATTAAATAGAGAGACAGTGTCCTGTTTGACATACCTACCCACAGCAGTCGAGCAACAGCCTCTGCCAGGGTAATGATAATGCCAATTTATCCCCTTTTCCACCAACATTCCCAGGAACTTTTATTACCAGGAACTTATTTACCTGGGTAAAAGAGTTCCTGGTAATCTGTGTGGTTTGCGTTTCCACCGCACCTCAAAGTTCTGGAAAATGTATTCAAATCAGGCTGATAACGTAGATGATTCAGCGTGTGCCCTCCGCCAGCTTGTTGGCTGGTAACATAACATTAGTGCTGGTAGAGAAAGGGGGGGGTGTTTGTCTCAGCCAGCAGCTAAGTTTAAAAGTATTTTAAGATAAGAGTCAAACTAAGTTAGTCTACATACAGACAGCTGTCATTTGAGCTTATTAGTAACAATTCGCTGTTAGCCGAACTAGCGTGTAAATCAGCGTGTAACACACAACGTTAGTGTCGGTGGATGAGAGACTGTGGGCGGGGCGTATTGAATATCGCTGTCTACATATTTACATGTTCATGTTGCTGAACACATGCATTGATAAATTATTGGCTTCTTACTTGCTAAGGTTTAATTCCATTTACAGTAACGAGTGTAGCTGCCGTCAGCTCGAGTTATTTTTGAGTTTGTTTCCACTGCAGCCGCCGCTTGGCTGCTCACTGCTTATCGTGCAGTGTAGGCGTGTGTGTATGTTCAGCGCTGGCACAGAGCGCAGAGGAGAGGTTGCAGGATGATAATGAATTGAACCAAAATGTGTAAAAGTGCCGTTAAAAGAACCGATACCGTTAGCGCTTATCAATACTATGGTAGAGCTGTTTATTTGTAGAAAGTTTGCAGCCACACTGACACGGCAGTGTGGAATGCTGCGTGTGTTCCACCAATCAGCGTTCTTCAGTACACAGCCCTGCCCCTCAAAGTTCAGGGTAATCTGAAAAGTCCTACCCTGCTACTAGGTACTTTTTTCAGGGGAATGTGGGGGTAGGGGGAAATTTTTTCCCCGGGTAATTTCGGTGGAAACACTCTGAGGCTTTTCAATTACCTGGGTAAATGAAAAAAGTTCCTGCGGTGGAAAAGGGGCTTTTGTTGACAAGTTTATCTATGATTATGATTGCATTTAATTAGCAATTTTTTGGCCATTGCAATTCAAATATCAGTATAGACTTTATATCATATACTGCTACAAAGAAAGTGCTGATTTCCTTTTTTTGGCTGCCCACTAATTGTTGTTTGCTTGTCCACATGTAGTGCTCATCTTGTCCCTAATTATGTGTATCAGACTGACCATTTGTATTATGTTGTCATGAACACAGACACACAAGGTGCTATGTGTTGGCTTCTCTCCTTTTTATCTTGTTTTCCTTTGACTGCACTTCTTGTATTATCGTTTTACTGGCAAAAAGTAGATGGCATCATGTCCCCTCAAGATATTCACAGCACTGCTACAGTGATGTTTGAAAGTGGAAAATGTTTTCTAGGACACCACCAATGTCAGGGTCTGTGTGGTTGTGAGCATCAGGGACTGACCAGTTTGACAGGTGCCGGTGGAGGTGGAGTTGGAGCAGGGACATGGTGCACAGGCTTCGGTCAGGGCAGTTCCGGGGCTGCGGTAGAAACCAGGCTTACACTCCTCACAGTTGAATCCCTGGGTGTTGCCCTCACAGTTCAGACATACTCCTGGAGGACAGAACAAAGGTCAGATGATTAGAGAGGCATTTCCTGGATTTGTACACTTCAATCAAAACAAAGGGTGAGCTAAGCTGGTTATATAACTCTTCATTACTTTTTTTTTTGCAAACTCATTCCAACAGTGCTGCTAATAGCTTTTAGTTTAGGATGATATTAAGAGTTGCTATTGACTGAATTTCACCTTTTTATACCAGAAACATTACAAAGTTGCATGAGTTCACTGTTCCACAGGAACGGAATTAATATCATAGTACTAAATCCTCTATGTGGCATGGTATTCATCACCTTCACCTTAAATTAGAGGGTACAATTACCATGTTTTTCACTTGCTTATTATCATAATACTTTTTAATTCAATAAAGAAATCAAAATGACTTTTACTAAAAGAGGCCAGAGTATAGCGGCTACCCTGATAAAATTTCACTTTTTAAGCAAGCGTGAAGGTAGTGGTATCTTGTCCAACTAGACAACTGAAGGGATCCATTGGCACCAACCATGTCAGAATAAGCTGCTAATGAAGGGGCCTAAATGATGCTCCCAAGTTAGGCTATTTTTTTTTTTGCATGGGAGCAATCGGCATTGTCATTTTCCCAGGGGTCCCTTGAACTCTCCCCTTGAGATAACAAAATGTAAAATTGTATCAATTCTTGCATTCCTTGATACTCTCTTGAAATATCACCCAGTTATACAAAATATGATGGTGTTAGTATGCGGCATTATCTACCTAAATCCTCAATTCAGTGAGTTAGATGTGAAAATATGCTGTTTTTTCGCACCTTCTCTCTCTGCTATTGATTACCAGTTGTTTACAGTCCTGTGACATTATCCTCACCACAAGATTTTGAGTGGCCCTACCTGGCCACCACTAGGAAAAATTTCTGGACTTACCTTATCTGTTGAGACTGCATCTCGACCCATAAAGAAAAAAATAAACTTTCTCCATCTCTTATTGTTTCTAGCACTTGAAGAAGTTCAGCATATTTGATGCATGATTCTTGTAATTTCTGGGGTGTACTCATGTGGTTAAATGCACTTTTTGTAAGTTGCTTTGGATAAAATCACAAGACTTATTTTATGTATTTCTAAGTTTAGGAGTTTTTTTTTATTTGCTTACATAAAAAACATTACATTTCCACAGCAAAGCCATTAATTATTATTACTGTAAATATTTGCATTGGTGTTACCACTGCTGTGCTGTTTATAGTTGAGCCTTTTTCTGTGGTGCCTCCATGATCATAGACAGAGGTTATGTAGACATGACTAAACCTGTCCACAGGCTGCCTAGCTGGCTACATCTTTACCATCAGCTATGGAAGAGTCTACAGGTTCCGCTTCCAACCATGTATTAACCCAGTGTAAACAGAGGAGTTACCAATCAGCTGACAGGGAGTCACTGCATCAAAGCCCACAGCACATATTACAGGTTCCATGGTTGGTTAAAGAGGGTTTGACCTGGTTCCCTACCCCAAATTGTGGACCAGTGATGAGTAATAACAGCTTTCACACAGTTTTTGGTGGTAAATTATGGGTTCTATGAGTGAAATGGGACTAAATGAAAGCTTATATTTATTATGATACACTGAAGGAACATGGATGTCATGCATTACCAACATCCCAATTTTACAGAGCAGGACTTAAACATGTGCACTTAAATTCAGAAGTGAATATCAAAATGTAAAAGTGTGTTTTTGTGGAAAAAAACCTTATCTTAATGGTAAAATGAAATGTTCATTTTTCTTAGTGTGCATTTCTGTAGCATTGTCTCAGTGTGGAGACAATCTGCCTCTGCACTGCTAAAAATGATGAGTTCTTGTCATGTTTATCTAAACTCAACAGTGTTTGGGATACTGTATAATTTGCATTTGCACAATGTATTGTTGTGTAAGCGGCCCCAGGGAGAGGCCAGGGTAAGTCTTTAAAGGGAGCTGTCAAACCTGAGCTATGTTAATCCACAGCACTGTGAACACTGAGCCCAGGCAAGGCTACAACACTCCATCTGGCCCTGCATTTTAATGGCAAGACATGTGGCTTCTGAAACAGCCCTTCACCTTCCCCCCTGCCTGTCACTCGACTGACTGCTGGGAGCTGAGCAGCAATTCTCCTTTACATGTGATCGAGGATACAGAAGAGGATAAATCCACCTTAAATCACACATATCAGACTGAAAACTTGATTTGTGATATTCCACGTTCTTAACATTTTATAGTTGCTTTGCTTCTGATTCAGCACATTCCCTGATCTCCTCAAGTTCCTTCTCACCAACTGAATATTACACTTCTGTTGTAGTTCTGCAGTAAATATTTACTTCAGACAAACTGGAGACTTTGTGTACTGCCAGCGTCTCTGAAGTAAACCCAGCAGATTATCTTTAGTGCCAAGGTGTTAACTTGCACAGAGCTCAAGAGGTAAATTTATGAGGAACTTATTGAGCATTTCAGCGACAAAGAGCGGACTGTTAAGCTTCAGCTTTCTTATGCAGAGTGCATTTGCATACTGAAAGGAGCAGACACAGCTGCTCCTTGCATTACAGGTAGCAATAGATTAGCATTGTCATTGTTTGGGTCCTAAAGGGGAAATGTAGGCTATTGAGAAATCAAACTGATTCCTGGTGTTTGAATGGCACAGATCTAGTTAGATAATTGTCACAGCAAAGAGTCTGAAGAGTCTCATTGAAACAGCACACAGTGACATTACATTCATTGGATGCATTATTGGAGCATTGACATTTAAGTGGAGCTAATTATAACAGCTTACTATATTATTGGGCAATTTAATTTATAGCAATGTGTATAATTTAAGAAACAGATCATGTTTTGTACGAAAATCTTTGACTTGTAACAACAGCTAACAAATAAATGTAGAGAAGTAAAAAGCACAATACTGCTGTCTGAAATGTGACAAAGTAGAACTAAAAAGAAGCTCAAAATAAAAAAATTCATGTACACGCACCTATAAATTGTACTTCAGTACAGCTGTTGGGTCAATGCACTTAGTAACTTTCCACCACTTATCTTAGAACTGGTCTCCCTGGATAAATTTGAACCTAGAATCTTCTGTTTTTTAGACAGGTGCTTTAATCAACAAAGCCACAGTGCCTCAGTGACATCTGACGGTGCAAAACAAATTTTAAAGCTTGGTTTGGCTGACTCAAATTAAAGGTAAATTATGTGTTTCTTTCTGGGCCTATGAAAAACCCTGCTGCAGCATTACGTTTTTATTTATCTATTTATTTATTTATTGACATTAATCCTGTAACCCATATAATGAAAAAACATTTTGAAAAAAGTCACTGCATCAAAGGTGACCGGCCCTAACTCGCCCCAGTTATATTTCTTATTAAAGAAGTATTTAACTGCTGGAAGGATGGTCTTTTCATAAACCTAGTCTGTCTATGCAGTAGAAAGACACAAATATTTTTGAAATTGGTGCTACATGACCACAGAAAATGGAGGAATAGGACTGTGGCATTAACTTTTCACAAAGGTAGAAAACCTACAACTACCAAAGTACACTGTGCTTCACCAGACCATTAAACACTCCTGCTGGTGGGTGATGTAATGTAAGTTCCTCGTCCAAAAACAATATGGCGGCCAGCTGATGATAAAAGATCTTATATTACAGTTAAACAGTGAGTCAAAAAAATGTTTCAAACAACTGAGGCAAGATAGGGACAAAGCAATGGCAGAATCTCAGTTCATATTTTATTAGCACTGCTAGTTTTATTTTTGATCTCAGTTTTTTCAGCCTCAATTTTTAAACCACTGGAGACAGTTAGGCGACCACTTCCTGTTCACACACTCTTATTACAGATGAACAGTGCACTAAAATATGTTTCTGAATACATTTTAGGTGAGAAATATGCAATGCGCTAACAGAATCTTGGTTTATATTTGATCAACACTGCTTAGTTTTACTGTTTGATCTGAGATAGGGGGAACCAAGAGAGAGAACGAGACAGAGCGAAGGGTGGCTCTCTCTCTTGATCCACTTACATACTCTTAAGCCTAGTTCACATTACACGATTTTCACCCCGATTTTGAGGTCGCGGAGGATCTTGAGAGCCATTAAGAAGTCCTGGGGTCAGAGGTGAGTCGGCAGATAGCCTGCCATGATGAGTCCTCATGTGTGAACAAGCCTACGAGCAAGTCGCGCCCTGTGACTGGGACTGGATATCTGGCATGCTAGGAAACTGGAGAGGTCTGACAAGACTGACAAAGAGCATCAGCCAATGAGAGGCGGGATATGGCGATGCGATGTACGGCTCTACTAGCCCCAGCAAGAAATCAAAGTCCTCTGCTGTCATCCGCATTTCCCCAAAACCTGTTCACTCATTCAGCTATGAAAGGTACAATAATCTGGGTCAGAATACATGCATAGACTATAACAGACAGTACAATGCAAGCTAATAGGCCAGCGGCACAGTGGCAATCGAGTTTCATTCATAGAACACACCTCCAACTCCCTCTGTAGAATTTACAAGCCGCGCAATCCGAGTGCAGCAACCCATTCCTTCACCCAAATCCTTTCCTTCTCTTCCTGTTTCTTCTCAGCGCAGAGCAGGGCGCAAACGACCTGCAGAGCTCCAAGCTCTCAGACATCCATGTTAAAGTATAGCGCCGGGGTACTTCATAATATCCTGTTTTGTTCACGTGTGACAAAACGTAGTTTGGTGATGTCGCCGCGTTATCTGGGGCTCTGTCGTTGAGGGCTCGCTGGAGAAATCTTGTGGTGTGCACACACAGGTCGTAATGCAGTTGGCGAGACTCCCGATGACAGAAACACGTCACCAAGTATGAACACTCAAAAGATTACGATGGTCTCCGCAACTCAAGATTGGTCGGCCAGTCGTGTAATGTGAACAAGGCTTTAGTGTCCTAATGAGGGAGTATAATCTGTTGTTTGAGCAACATTCCGAGAGCCAGTGAATCCGCGGCATGACACGATTTTCACTGGCAAATGAGCAGGGAGATTTGGACACTGGCTGGCTGGACAGAAGTTCACCATAGTTCATTTACAGATACGCACACTGTTATGATACAAAACTGGTTAGAAAGTTTACCTTTAAGAGAGAAACAGCAGCCAGTTTGTTACATCAGCATTGATACAGTGCATGAGTCTAACACCAACATGTTCTGTGTCCTCAGCAGACTCACCAGATTGTGGATGGCAGTAGTTGGTGTGGTTCTGACACTGGCAGGGCTGGCAGCCAGTGCTGCTGAAGCGGAAGAAACCTGGGTGGCATTCATCACACTTTGGTCCATACACACCTGTCTTGCACACACACATCCCTGAGCTGAAAGAGGCAAAACAGGGGACAGCTTAGTGGACAATAAACAATCCCAGACAACACTTCATTTAATGCAACACAACACCAAGTCAAAGATGTGACAGGAGCTGTGTGTGATTGCTTTTTGAATTGCAGTAATGGCAGCTGTTGTCCAGACTGTTGAGGTGGCTCCACACTTGACTTCCTGCAGGTTCTCCCATTCACCCATCTGCCATCTCTATAACTCTGTTCCAGGTATGAAGCATGTGGGAAGCATCCTGCATCACATACAGTTCACAGCCATGTGAACATGTTTGGCATGTTGTACGGGAGAGTGCTGAAGACTGGCGTCCAGCACCACACTGCATAAAACCTGCTTTCCCTCTTGTGTTTCTTTATTATGTCATTTTGTCTGTGCCTCATCCCAATTGTAACTATGTAAGTAAGAAATCTGTGGAATTGTTTCTATAGCAATGGTAGCTGACTGACACTGAGAATAAATCAGAAATCAGCCATCTGTCTCCCTGTCACATTAAACAGTCAGAAAGAAAGCTGCTCCAGTGATTCTAATTAGTGGCTCTAGTAATTTCAACGCACAACAGTCGTACAAAAAGTGAAGAGTACTATTGTAGCATTTGTCTGATCAGTGCAGCCATGGAGTGATCTGTATGGATAAGGGGGAGCTGAGTGCCCCCTCATGCAAGTCATTCATGTGTTTGTGTTCCTGTTTTCTTCAGTGTTTTTAGCTAGCTGCCTAAACTGTTAAAGCTGTGACTAAACTGCATTTTTGTCAGTTACCAAACAGGTTTAGGTGCATTTCCACCTTGAGATCCTATTGCTCAGATCACATTCTGAGGTGGGTGTGAGGTGGTGGTGACCATATTTGGACGAGAGGTTGGAGCTGCAGAGGAATGAGGGATGGATCCGATTCATAGACTGTAGCATCACCTCACAGACAGCCTACCACTTGAAGTGGCCCCACCCTTGAAGATGTGAAACTTTAAGCCTAATAAAATGGAAATTGGTAAGTCATATAAATATCCACCCCTTGTACAGTTACAGAAATTACCCATAAGCCCCTTTTCCACTAACATTCCCAGGAACTTTTATGACTAGGAACTTTTTTACCTGGGTAAAAGAGTTCCTGGTAATCTGTGTGGTTTGCGTTTCCACCGCACCTCAAAGTTCCGGAAAATTTATTCAAATCAGGCTGATGACGTAGATGATTCAGCGATGATTCCCTCCGCCAGCTTGTTGGCTGGTAACATAACATTAATGCTGGTAGAGGGGGGGTGTTTGTCTCAGCCAGCAGCTAAGTTTAAAAGCTTTTTAAGATAAGAGTCAAACTAAGTTAGTCTACATACAGACAGCTGTCATTTGAGCTTATTAGTAACAATTCGCTGTTCGCCAAACTAGTGTGCTGTCTAAATCAGCATGTAAGACATAACGTTAGTGTCGGTGGATGAGAGACTGTGGACGGAGCATATTGAATATCGTTGTCTACATGTTCCCATGTTCATGCTTGCTGAACACATGCATTGATAAATTATTGGTTTCCTACTCGCTAATGGTTAATGTCACTTACAGTAATGAGTGTAGCTGCTGTCAGCTTGAGTCATTTTTGAGTTTGTTTCTACTGCGGCCACCGCTCGGCTGCTCACTGCTTACCGTGCCGTGTAGGTGTGTGTGTGTATGTTCAGCGCCGGCACAGAGCGCAGAGGAGAGACTGCAGGATGATAATGAATTAAACCAAAATGTGTAAAAGTGCCATTAAAAGAACTGATATCGTTGGCGCTTATCAATACTACGGTAGAAATGTTTATTTGTAGAAAGTTTGCAGCCACACCGGCACAGAAGTGCGGAACACTGCAAGTATGTGTTCCACCAATCAGCGTTCTTCAGCACACAGCCCCACCCCTCAAAGTTCCGGGTAATCTGAAAAGTCCTACCCCACTACTAGTTACATTTTTCAGGGGAATCTGGGGGTAGGGGGAAATTTTTTTCCCCAGGAAATTTCGGTGGAAACACTCTGAGGCTTTTCACTTACCTGGGTAAATGAAAAAAGTTCCTGCGGTGGAAAGGGGCTATTGAGACCAAAACTGTTTTTGTACCAGACTGTAAATATGTTTATTTTTGCTGTAAAGTGGGCACTTTAACATGGGGATCTGTGGGGATTGACTGGCTTTAGGAGCCAACCTCAAGTAACTAATGTAGGAACTGTAGTTTTTGGCACTTCCATGTTGGCCTCCTTTTTCGGCCCCAGAGGTTGCCGCTTGCTAAAACTGTTGTTGATAACTCTTAGGTAACATTAACTATGTGATGCTAACACGTAGCCCTATCACTGTGTGTGTGTAGTCAGGCTCTCACCAACTGTCTGTTTCTGGCTCAAAGCTCACACTCCTGCAGCAGTAGTCTCCTTTTGCAGGGGAGGTGGCAGGACCAAGAGGTGTGCAGAAGAGGCTGAGCAAATCTGTGTACAGCTTTACAATGAAAAAGGATTTTAGCCATTTTATATATGAATGGCTGTAAGTGTGTGTATTGCGTGACAAACTTCCAACCAGTTAAAGGCAATTATGCATTTGGTCTTTACAAATGGAAATGATACAGGTGTTAATTAGCATATAGAACAGGGCAGTGAGATCCACTCACAAGTGGTCACTCGAGACGCATGTGGAGATGCTTTTTAATGCCAGGTGTGAACACTGTGACGTAGAGCTGTCTACTTCACCTATAGCCCTTTTTAAAACAGGAAATGTGCAGATTTGCAGGAAAGCCCAATCAGTCTTCTTTCAGCATTGGCAGTATAAAAACAAAATCAGGGAGGGCAGCAAAATGCTGCCTGCTTACTTTTGTTTATAAAGAATGTGCCTTTCTCGGGGCAATGGGGGCGTGAGCAAGTAACAAAACGTGTAGCTCAGCGTGTGACGTAAACAGTGACGTCTTACGCCTTGCTCCAAGAGAAGCCGCGGCTGGTCAGTCCTTCGGCGATTCGCTCGTACATTGGCCCGTCCTTCAGGGTTCCCGTAATCTGACGGTTAATGGCCTCCTCGTTAGCGAGGACAAGGAGGGCGCGCAATTCTTTATCTCCCCAGTTGCTCATCTTCTGGTTTGCGTTTCCCTAGTGCTGCTAGATACTCATTCCTGCTATCAGCTGTTTCCTGTTTTGAAGTCCACACCAGTGGGTCGCACGTGCGGCATCATCAACAGCCCCTCCCACAAGTCATCAACAGCCCCTCTCGTGGCGGAAGGGCGCCTCGCTCTTTTTAAACCAAAAACTTTCAGCCAATATGACTACCCTACGAGGCGGAAAATTGGGCACCTCGGATCAACTCGCCATTCCGACTCTGTGTGTGTAAACGCTCGCAGCTTGCCGGCAAAACGGCCCAACATTCGCTGAAAATCTGGCAGTGTAAAAGGGGCTTATGATGCATGCCAATAGCCCATCTGAACAGGCTCGCAAAGACAGATATGTGACAATATAATAATACAGGTATGAGAGAGGATGCTGACAGGATGAGCTGGGTGAGATGGTTATTTCAGTATAGGGCTCCAAAAAAGGCTTGGACCAGCTCCATTTTAACAGAACTAGAGCTAGACTGATAAAATGTCTCGCCTAGAATACTGTCCTATAATCTGGTCTTTAGCAACAAAATCAAATCTGAAAAAGTTGCAGATTTCCCATGATAAAGGAGCTCATCTGGCAGCTTTATGTACGCACACCTGGCTTGGCTGGTGGTTGAATAGAAAATGTCATTATGTCTCCTGATGCAACTGCGAAGTGTCATTGCTACCAACTGTCCAGTTTGGCTGATCAGATACACATGGCCTCTGGACATAGTTAAAGTACAAGAGGTACAGCCTCTGGTCACAAAATGCTCCCAGCACCAAGAACGAACATAAATCTACCGTTACATACAGGTCAATAGCACTCTGGAATTCTCAGCCTACTGACATCATGTCTAATGTCAATGACAAAACTAAAGAGCCTACAAAGGAATATCATGCCATATATAAGATTAAAAAAAACATTGGATCAATATCACAGTTGTTTGTTATGTGTTTACATTTAAAAATATTATCTGTCGAAATATTGTTTTATCAGTTTTTTACGCTACCAAATATTAATATCAGTATCTTCCTCAAAACTCCAGTATGAGTGGAGCTATTAACAGAACTAGATAGAAGATGACAGAGTATTGAGCATAAAAGCCTTTTGTTGGCTTCATTGTTTGACATCACAGTAGAATTGTTCTGAGCTGAGAAAAGCTCCTCCTCTTAACTCCAAGAATGTTCCAGCAGAGTCAGATCCAATTATATTTGAGCTCGTCAGCAATAATACACTCATAAATAACTAAATTCATTTGTTAATGTGTCTTTCAGAGGTTGGATTGGCACTCGAACAGTCCTGTGTATCTGATCATTACACACAACAGCTCATTTATACGTGAGGGAATAGAGAGGGGCAGTGAGAGGCTTTATTTCTTCCCAGAGAGAAATCATCCATAGCTCTCTGATCCCACACACACTCAAGGTAATTTCCTAGGCAAAGTACAACGCTAAATCGAGCCTGTTCAACCCTCCAAAACAGACAATGGACTTGGAGACATAATCTGGGGACAATAACTTCAAAACAACTGAAGTAAATCAAGAGTGACTGGGAGCACTTTCAATGAGCGTGTGCGTGGGTCTTTATACAATCCGGGCTTTGTTAAAACAACTGCACTTAATGCAAATGAAGAGGCCCAAAGCGATGCTTAGTGGGGTGTGGGCACTGCTAGGGGACAAGGCTGGGAAATCAACAGTCCTCATTTGTCCAGCTAAACACACACACACATCCAACAATAACAAACATATCCACATGCAGCATCATGACCTACAGTCAGAGAGATAATGTCCAAGTGTCACAGAGAAAGTGAGCAAAAACTCCACTCACTCCCTGTAAAGTGCTTAATTTCACTGGGTGAAATTCAGTGAAGTGCGACTGCAGATGATTCCTTCCTCAAAAGTTAACATTTAGCAGTGAAAGTCTTGAGATCGGGGACAGACTGTTGACAGATCCCTGTTAGATTTTTTTCAGCCCAGTCAGCAGAAGAAAATGTCTGTACGTTTTTTTCAAACCACAAACACATTACTTTGGCATGTTTCATATGTATTATATCAGCGTTTCCCAGTTGTGATTTAGCGAGTCATTGGTGTGTTTCCAGCGGCTTTTTAGGCACCAAACGTAGGTGTTTCATAATGACCTGTCATTGTTTTTCCAGCAGGGATTGCCTCCATGAAACTGGGCATATCAAGCCAAAACATGATCTCTGTCTAACCATAACCAAATGGTTTTTGTGTACAAAGCTAAACATGTGAACCACAGCGTTTTAAAACATAAAGTTTCAAGGTATCGTTCTACATAATTACATGCGAATGTAATGGTTTGCAAAAACATACAACTCTTTTGTGCATGATATCTCAAGAACACCTTGAGGGAATTTCTTTCAGTGTGGCACAAATGTCCACTTTGACTAGGCAATGAACTGATAAGACTTTGGTGGTCAAAGGTCACTGTGACCATAATTATGACAATTTTGGCAGCAACTCAAGAATTCATATACTAATTATGACAAAAGGATACAATTATTATTTATTGTTGACATTATATATCGAAAAGGTCAAAGGTCAACTTAACTGTGACATCATAATGTTTTCTGGTTATTATTTGACATCACATCTCAAGAACACAAGGGGAGACATTTGGTCAGACACAGAATTGGTGGCACTAATCTTGGTTGTGCACCTTGAAGCTGTGCTGATTGTATAGATCTTCTACGCTGCAGAGTGGGAGATGTGTGTGAAGCATCCATGTTTTAGAATATGTAGCTTCTTTGCAGCAACATTCATATTTGAAGCATTGTCTACATGGCTACATATGAGTATGAACAGACATGGACGTAAACTGTAAATGAAATTGACTGGTTCATGGAGGCATACAACTGCAAAGCGGTAATTCTAGGTTTCCATGTTTTTGGCAAATATTTAGTTTAGAAATTAGCAACATTTTAATTTGTTTGTGAACTCCAATGTGTTGATTTTGCACATTAACATACCACTACCTTTTGCACTACCCTCATTCCCACTGTAAACCAAAACCTCACACTATAAATTGAAATACTTATATTAGACTGACATTGCACATACTATACATACATTTTGTGTGTATATGTGTATATTGTTTTATTTTCTTTGTATACAGTACAGGCCAAAAGTTTGGACACACCTTCTCATTCAATGCGTTTTCTTTATTTTCATGACTATTTACATTGTAGATTCTCACTGAAGGCATCAAAACTATGAATGAACACATGTGGAGTTATGTACTTAACAAAAAAAGGTGAAATAACTGAAAACATGTTTTATATTCTAGTTTCTTCAAAATAGCCACCCTTTGCTCTGATTACTGCTTTGCACACTCTTGGCATTCTCTCCATGAGCTTCAAGAGGTAGTCACCTGAAATGGTTTTCCAACAGTCTTGAAGGAGTTCCCAGAGGTGTTTAGCACTTGTTGGCCCCTTTGCCTTCACTCTGCGGTCCAGCTCACCCCAAACCATCTCGATTGGGTTCAGGTCCGGTGACTGTGGAGGCCAGGTCATCTGCCGCAGCACTCCATCACTCTCCTTCTTGGTCAAATAGCCCTTACACAGCCTGGAGGTGTGTTTGGGGTCATTGTCCTGTTGAAAAATAAATGATCGTCCAACTAAACGCAAACCGGATGGGATGGCATGTCGCTGCAGGATGCTGTGGTAGCCATGCTGGTTCAGTGTGCCTTCAATTTTGAATAAATCCCCAACAGTGTCACCAGCAAAACACCCCCACACCATCACACCTCCTCCTCCATGCTGCACAGTGGGAACCAGGCATGTGGAATCCATCCGTTCACCTTTTCTGCGTCTCACAAAGACACGGCGGTTGGAACCAAAGATCTCAAATTTGGACTCATCAGACCAAAGCACAGATTTCCACTGGTCTAATGTCCATTCCTTGTGTTTCTTGGCCCAAACAAATCTCTTCTGCTTGTTGCCTCTCCTTAGCAGTGGTTTCCTAGCAGCTATTTGACCATGAAGGCCTGATTCGCACAGTCTCCTCTTAACAGTTGTTCTAGAGATGAGTCTGCTGCTAGAACTCTGTGTGGCATTCATCTGGTCTCTGATCTGAGCTGCTGTTAACTTGCGATTTCTGAGGCTGGTGACTCAGATGAACTTATCCTCAGAAGCAGAGGTGACTCTTGGTCTTCCTCTCCTGGGTCGGTCCTCATGTGTGCCAGTTTCGTTGTAGCGCTTGATGGTTTTTGCGACTCCACTTGGGGACACATTTAAAGTTTTTGCAATTTTCCGGACTGACTGATCTTCATTTCTTAAAGTAATGATGGCCACTCGTTTTTCTTTAGTTAGCTGATTGGTTCTTGCCATAATATGAATTTTAACAGTTGTCCAATAGGGCTGTCGGCTGTGTATTAACCTGACTTCTGCACAACACAACTGATGGTCCCAACCCCATTGATAAAGCAAGAAATTCCACTAATTAACCCTGATAAGGCACACCTGTGAAGTGAAAACCATTTCAGGTGACTACCTCTTGAAGCTCATGGAGAGAATGCCAAGAGTGTGCAAAGCAGTAATCAGAGCAAAGGGTGGCTATTTTGAAGAAACTAGAATATAAAACATGTTTTCAGTTATTTCACCTTTTTTTGTTAAGTACATAACTCCACATGTGTTCATTCATAGTTTTGATGCCTTCAGTGAGAATCTACAATGTAAATAGTCATGAAAATAAAGAAAACGCATTGAATGAGAAGGTGTGTCCAAATTTTTGGCCTGTACTGTATATGTTCTATGTGTGTGTATCATGAAGGGGCTACAACTTACATTTCATTGTACAACCCTGTGTTGTAAAATGAGAAATAAAAGGAACCTTGAATTTTCCTTTACCATCAAAATGCATCATTCTGCAATATGATTTTAGACTAATGTATGTTATTCTGACTAAGTGGTGAAATGTCAGTTCATTATCAATTAATCTCCTAACTGTCAAGAGTTTATAGATTATTAGTTCAACAGAATGATGTAAAATCGTCATCATAATTTCCCCAGAACCAAAGGCAACTTTTTACACGTATCAGTATTTCTGATACAGCCTCATGTATGCTGCTACATGCCAGAGCGTGCATGACAAAAGGCTATGTCATCAGTAAAGGTCTAGTCTGCCTGATGTAAAAAGTATACAGATGGCGAGAAAATATCAAAGTGCTAAAAGCCTCATGACTGATAGTACACACTGACAATAGTTATTTCTAAACATTTGCCACTTTAGTATTTGCTGAGATTAACTGGGAATCCGAACAAGTGATGCAATTTAGTTGAGAATCTCTATCTCCAAACTTGTCTTCACATTTTCTTCTACATTTAAGTTTTAATGAGAAACTTTATACAGTTAATAGTTATTTATTGATTTCTTTTATATTTAAGGGAATACACCACCCCCACAAATGATTATTTGTATATCAATTACTCACCTTGTGTTATGCTGATATTGTGAAGAAACTGTTATCTCTCATGCCTTCATGGTGGACAAAGAATCCAAAAATGAAGAAAAATCTCAATGAATTAACTCTGTAGGGGGCCAACAACAACAAAACCATACCAAACATCTGTTTACTAACTCTCACAAAACTCATGTGGTATAATCCAAATCACCTTTAACCAGTTGTATGCACAGTGCCTCCCAAACCCATGACATCAGTAATGAACTGAAAGTAAAACTTATCTAAGCTTTCTTCAAAGCCAGACTCCATTGCCAGAATCACTAACTTTACCTCACTGAAAATAGGATCTGCTGCTCTACCACTGCCTCATTCATTTAGTTTGTTTGTGTTACTGTTTGACTTTGGTCTTTTAAATGGCTAGTGTGGATTCACCATAGTCACACAATAACACAAACAAACTACCCATCGAAGCAGTGGTAGACCAGTAGCTTCCGTGTTTAATAAGGTAAAATAGCAGTTTTTGTCGGTGGAGTCTGGCTTTGAAGAGAGAAAAGACATTTTTGTTCAGTTCCCTATCAGTAAAGGCTGTCTGTTTGGAAAGTAGTGAGCATACAACTGGATAAATGAGACTTGGATTATACTGCATAAGTGGTGTGAAAGTTTGTAAACTGATGTTTTGATATAGTTTTGCAGTTGTTAAGTGCCAGCAGCCATGCCTTCAATTCATCAAGAATTTTATCTGTTTTTTTCCTTTTCTCAGTTCTTGTTTTTTCACCATGGAAGCATGCAAGTTTTCTTCACAAATTCAATGTAACACAACAACACAATCTCACTCCAACCTCATCACATATCAAAGCTTGGTCATGTGCTTTCCTCATCACGATATGATGTGCAAGGTGTCCTGGGTACCTTTGGTTGTTGATGTTCTGGGACGCCGTTTCAACTTCAGCCTGTTACATACACTTTCTGTTTTTTTTTTTTTAAAAAATACACTTCTGTTTTCACATGAAATTTACAGTTTCTATAGTCTCTTTCGAAATAAACACACTGCATCGGCACGTCACCGCAAATTGACATTTTTTTCCTTCAACAATAAAAGCATGTGGATATGTTTTGCCAATACACGCACATGGTTGGGTTTAGGCAACAAAAGTACGCAGTTGGGTTTAGGAAAAAAGAACAGGGTTTGGCTTTACAATCTTACAGGAAGCAAACACCTCCCGGGTGAAAGTCAGTGGTTGTTGGACCAAGCCACCACCTCGCTAACCTGCCCTTCTTACACTTTCGCCCCCTTAACTTATGTTGTTGTCCCGCCATGTTTCCCCCTGACACCACCAGGTGCCGTTAAAAAGTAATCAAAACAGACCACGTATCATGCCAACGTGAAAGGATGGTTTTTTTTCATCAGTGTCTGACGCCGGAGGTCACTGCCCAACCGCAGATATTCAGTGACTTCAGAGTGAGACTGGGTTGAACATGGGTTAAGTGACATATAAGTGGTCATTTGGGGGTGAAGTATTCCTTTAAGCAAAGAAATGGTCTTATTCCCTGATCAGCATTTAGAGTAAAAGGGGAGAAGCTTAAAGCTGTGATCAATTCTGTAGTGGGTAGGAAGCATTTTAAATAACCTTCACATATATTTTCTTATAACAGAAGGAGCAGTGACTTGATGAAAAAGGCAACCTCTGGGAATGGTCCTTACCCTTTATGTCCTTGCTGTGGGCCCAACATAAATTTATTTATGATGCTTGAGGGTTTCAAGGCCTGTGTTTGGCCAAAACACCAATGTAATTCTTTTTATGATGTAAAGCATCACTGTTTTTGTTCAGAGCTTGTAGCACCTATTGTGAACAAGAGTGGTGCAGGGAGATAGGAGTGACGTTTAAGCTGCTTGTAGCTGTTTGTGGCTTCACTGGTCTACCTCCTTCCCTGACAGGTAGAGCACCACTTTATGCTAGATAGGCGGGGTTTCTGCGCCATCTAAATTCAACATTCAAACGGCACATGCCGCTTGTGCTGCCCTTCATCAAAGGCTTGTGTGACAAGAAAACAAAGTACCACATGTGCCAGACAATAGGCACTGCCGAACACATGGCCTGGCATGACTAAAACCAGTCACTGTCTCTGCCAACAGCTCACACTGTCCACAGACTGGCAGGACTGATGGCTGCACACATTACTGACAGTGACACTGTCTATATTGCTTATTCTTTTCTAATACATGCCTGAACAAGTGGTCCAGTAAGTAGCATTTTAAAATATTCAGCCACACTGCCACTAGGTGTGGGTAATATGCATTACCATCACAGTATACATGTTGTAATAATTATTATGTATATATATCATGAAAATGTAAATTACCTTGAAATCAGTTCAATTCATCAACAATCAATCAATCAATTGAGAAACTGTTGATGAATAATACATAACCAGACAGATGTGTCTTTTTTTGAGATCAGGAGTTCGATCCCCAACTCATCCAGTCTGCATGTCGAAGTGGCACCTTGTATGGTAGCCTTGTCCGCCAGTGTGTGAATGTGAGTGTGAGTGTGAGTGTGAGTGTGTGTGTGTGTGTGTGTGTGTGTGTGTGTGTGTGTGTGTGTGTATGAATGTGACTCGTAGTGTAAAAAACGCTTGGTCAGTGGTCAGATGACTACAAAGGCGCTACACAACGGCAGGTCCATTTGCGGCGGTAATGTCTCGTGGAGTTGACAAAAACTTTTTACAGCAGTCATAGTAAGGAGCCATTTTACTTTTCAACGTTGCCAAGATTCCTCTTAATACTAATCAAATTACTCATTTTAAAACCGTAATTCTTATTTAGTTTGGATTTAGAGGGGCTACAGAGTTGACCTGTTATGGCTGAGGCACACCTGTTAGCAATATTATTTAATGCATTTATCAAAACATAGAAAGAAAGACAGAAAGAAACCAGTACCTGAGCAGCATGCCTCTTTGGAGACCAGGATGTGTGACAGGAGTCCTAGCTAACTCCTTTTATACCTGATTAAATCAGGTATAAATTAATTAAATCTGACTGAGTATCTGACAGTTTAAAAATATATATATTTTCTAAAACAAAGATGATTATAGCAGTACCTTTTGAGAGAGATATTATCAGTATGTTCTCTTAGTTTTAAATTTTGAAGATTCTGAACACATTTTTTAATTTATTGAGGTTGTGAATTCTTGTCTGGGACAAGGGTGATATCTGACACAGGGCATGTTTAGGAGTTAAAAAATTAAAAAAACAAAATAGTTTATAAATCATATTTATTTCATACATATAAATCATTTACAAATAATGTTTCACACCAAAAAACAAAATAAGTGTGTTGAGGAGTTATAATTTTATGGGGGTTTTTTTCTTGTTTTTGTAGGACATAATTTGCCCTAATTCTCAAGAATGGGTGATGTTATTAGACAGAAAAGTGAATGTGTTTGGATTCTAGACATCACGCCAGGATTCAGGAAATTATGATTTGTCACAATATTCTGACAAGCAATTAAAAAATTAATTGAAAATAAAATTGGCAGATAAATCAAGAATAAAAACATATTGTTAGTTGCAGTCCTAGTTTATATTGTCCTATCGCCCAACCCTGCCCATCACTGTTCATCATCAGCTGATAAAGACTCATTGCACAGTAAAACCTGCTTCCTACAGTGTTTCTACACTGGGATGCTATGCAACCACCAGCATGCCAATGTGATCACATGGTCTGAAGCCTTTGATTTAGTGTTTTTCCTCCAAAACAAAACCTTTAACTTATACCCTATTATCTCTGCTGTGGCATCAGGAAATTGTTTGATTTTACATTAACTTATTTAATCTAATTAGGGAAATTAAAGAAGAAAGAAGAATAAAAGAAAAAGAGGAAAAGGGGCTTGCAAATCATCAGTTGCCACATCCCACTATCATAGAATACAAAAATTGAGACTGGTAATACAAGAGTTTTGCAATAAATTAGCTATAATATAGAAAAAGACACATTATAAAGGCTGGAACAGCATCCAATGTGGTGTAAATCAGTTGGGCAATGCAGGAAATGAGCACGCACCATATAAATCATGCTGCAAGAGTCCTTTAATGCACCACCAGGGCCTGTTCTGTGCTCTGACTGGCTGGCAGTCTGTCAAACACTGACCTGTGGCAATGCAGCACAATCTGTCATCTTTGTCTTCACAGCCTTCATCTTAGACTTTGAGTAGCTCAAAAATAACACTGTCACTTATAAGAAGTTTGCCATCAAATAAGCAGCCGCAGAGGGGTGGCTGGAGGACACATCATTATCTTGGAAGTGCAGATATGAGGCTTGTGAGATGCTACCTTCTCTCCCAGTGATCAGTAATCCTGGTGTTCATTTGTGCCGTCTTGGCCAAGAGGAGGGGGTTGTTATTGTTTTGGAGTGATTTCACTGCATGGTGTCGGCCCAGCCGCTCTGCGTTAGATCTGCATATTAAGTAGGTCAGTATTACATGGGCGACAAAGCTTAACCCCATTCTGCGGCTGCCGCTGCAACACAGGCCATTGGCTGTAATGTGTTGGATAAGAGCAGACAGTCGCAAACATCCTCACTGCAACAGGGAAGTGATCAGCAGTTCATTTACCAGCGGTTGGCAAAAATAAACAGGAAACAACACTAAGCAGGTTTAGTTGCATTGCTGGGTGTGCAGCCAAAGCCTGAGGGTGTGTTAAGTAACAGAGCAGCAGGACTTTTGATGTCTTCTCTACTGTCCTGGCTCATGCCAGGCTCTGCTGGCCTGAGTCCTCAACACAAGCATGGACACGTCCAGATATTTAGGAGAGAAAAAGTTCTCAGACAAAAGGCTAACGACATTCTTAGTCACGTAGTCAAGGGTGAAATCTGGAATGTTTAATAGCTTGTTTATTATCGTTATATAATGGATTTGTGGGATGGGATGTAGTGAAACATCAAATGCAGTGTATGTAACAGGGATCCAGCCAGGTTTGAAATGGAAAATGTTAATAGGACACTGAAACCCAAGCTCTCTTTTCCAGGAAAAACTCTGAGGTGCAGTGAACTGTTTTTCTGCGGAGGTTTGGATAAAAGTAAGGATAATAAAACTGAGGATAAGTAATATGACTGATGCCAGCACCACACCAAGGCATATGGATGAGGTAAGCAATTCCTTATGACATCACATTCTAATCCTTAAGTTTATTCTGCTTACTGCTTCACTATTGGATTTTCTTGGCAAGACCCACCCTACTCTGCCTCTGATTGGCTGCACTGCACTTCTTGACGCATAGCTTATGTGTCTTGCCCATGACTGTATACATTTAGTGTATTTGCAGTGGACACTACAGAAACAGACACAACAAGGGCCAAGACAAGAGCTAGAGAGAAAGAGAATAGTATTAAGAAGGAAGAAAGGAGCAAAAGAGTGACATACTGATGTCCCATGTTATTTGCAGGACATGTTCGTGTTCTAATGTCCCCATAAAGAAAAGTTTTCCTTTGGGTTTGTTATCTTTATTGTTTGTTATCTTTATTGTTTATATCACTGTCTTTTATTTATTATGGTTTTGTTGAGAGAAAAAAACATTTTGGAATTCTGTTTTTGAATGACTGACATAGCCAGACAGCCTACTGAAAGGGGCCAAGACAGAGACATGCATTAAGGAGGCAGAGGAGAGAGAAGGAGAGAGAGCAATAGGCTGACTGATGATGTCATGTTATTGGGAGGACATGTTCAAATGTCACAAAAAAAGGTTTTAATTTAAGGCTGTAATTTTATAATAAACAGTTCAACTGAATATTTTTGCCTGCCTATTTGTTTTTCTGACAGTTTTTCTTATCATTGAGATAATGCTGATTTGACATAAAGTCAAAAAATAAAAGTAGCTTTGCCAGTAGCAAGCTTCCATGAAGAGAAACTTTACTTTGATGTTGAGTAACTGGTGGCTTAGCTCACTACATTTTACAAGTAGCTTGCTCAACATCGGTTATTTTGATGGAGGTTACATTTTATTTTAAGTGTAATTTTTTGTGTTCCAAATTTACACTAAAGTGTTAGACTAAGATCCATCAGTGTCATCTTTCTATGCAGCAGAAGCTTAGCTTTGCTTAGCACAAAGACTGGAGGCAATGGGAAACTGCTAACTCCATTGTAAGTGCCAAAAACACTTCCAACAATTATAAACCTGTCTGATTTACGTGTTGTATCTTGTTAGAATTCTAGTCAGAAATCCATTGATCCAGTCAGTTGGGTTTTGTTGACAGTAGAGTTATAAAAGAGCTCACACCCAGCAACCCTACTGTCTGTACAGACAGGTATGCTGCGTCCAGTCACTGGACAGAGTAGTTGATGGTCAATAAATAGTTCCAGAGTTAACTTCTCCTAAACTACAGTCTCTATTTAAATACATGTTCAGCAGAAATATAATGAATACAATGCTGACACAATCAATACAAAATGGATACAATGTGCAATATGACATTTTGCAGATGTTGAAAATAACTGAATTGTTCACTTTTAGAAGAGCTAGTGTTTGAAGCACTAAGTCTCCAGAGTGTGGCCATCAGTCAGGACTCAGATATGTGGCTGTAACCCTGCAGTCCCACAGCCCTGCAGTCCACTGCTGCTTTCTGTTGACAACAGGATGCAGGGAATGAGCTGGCTGCTCCCACTTGATTAGGTAGAAAGACATGTTTGTCAAATGCATAAATGAAAGAAGGTGCTTTAAATTTCTTATTTAAAACTGCAAACCTGTTTAGTAAGGCCATATATTTTGATCCTTAAAAGAATTTACAGATATTTTAGACATAAATAGTAGTCTCCAAGTAACTTGATATGAAACATTCATATACCTGGAGCACTCATAGCTAATAGGAAAATAATGTCAAAAAGTGAGTGAGTTACACTACAGGGTTAAAACACAACATGTTTTGTATTTTCTCTAGCAATTGTTTCTGTCCCAACTTTTAGTGGATGATATATTGTCACAGACATAACTGCGATAAATGATGTGAATGTCATTTTAAGACCATTTAATGCCACTGATATAATATGCATAATAAACCAAGTACACACTTTCAAAGAACAACAAACATTTCATTCTTAAGGATACTGCACTGGAATATCAAAAAAATATTTAAACATCCTCAATAAATAAAACATACATAAATGTGCGTGTGTGAGTGTGTGTATGGCGGAGCTGAGTCCCGCCCACAGTGAAACTCCGACACAGAAAGCAGATGGAGCTGGAAACAAAACCCCCACTATATATATTTATAAAATGTTGGAGACATTCTTATGCAAACAAACACAAATGTAAAAACAAGGGCAATAACATATAATATATGGACGTGACTTTGAAAATTTTTGCTTTAGCTTAAAACGTAAACGTAAACGTTAACGTAATTATCAGCTGATAACGTAATTATCAGCCTTATTGTAGCAAGTACTCACATTACTGTTCAGTAAATAAAATAAAATAGTATCACACAGGCACTCCAATCAATGCAGAGTAAAAATACATCGATGGTAATGATGCATCCACTGCAGAGACACATGATGCAGAGGCGGAAACATCTGCACCCAAAATCAATATTTCACTACAGACTGTGGCGCCTTCCATACAGTAATGTAAAAAGAAATGCCTTACAGACAATGCCCACAGGAGCTGACCCAAATACAGCGCTGACAGAAGTGTGACTATGACAGATACAAGTGGTTAATACAGCTCTTTTGCCAAATACTGGCATGACCTAACCCAAGAAATTGTCCATTTTACATGACATGATCTGTGGAAGGATTGCAGGCAGGATGCAGTATTATGAGCAAACAAAAGGGGAAGATCTCATTAGGGCTGTTAAGAATATTGAGTCGGGATGCAGTTACAGATTTTACTTCATTTTATTCATTTTTAAGGGTGATGCACATTAAAGCAACAGTAGGTTAATTTCATAAAAAAAAGAGCTTTTTGCCACATTTGCTGAAACTGTCACTCTATCCTGATAGTAATACATGACAGATAAACCATGAAAGTCCGTTTTCTTCTGTGAAAGTGAAAGCTTACGGACCATCATCAATCTTCTATTTACTTGTCTAATGAAAATCAATGAATATTTTTTGTACTATTTTCAATAATTTAATCATTTTGCCCACAATTTAGTGGGACTTCTTCACCCTCAAAGACAGAGACGGAGTATATATTTCTCTCTCATTCTGTGTATAGTCTGTAAAGATCATTTACACTGTATGTATCTTGTTGCACATTTGTGATTAATATGTTTCTCTCTGTTTGTATAGAATTTGTGGAGACAGTTTTCACTATTTGTTGCACAGTTTGCAGTTTTAAATCTAATTGATAGTATATTTCTCTAATAAAAATTTGCTTTTGCCTCAGTCTCCTCTGTTTGTTTATGATTTAATAGTCTTTCTATTTACTCCCTGAACATTTCTTTTACATATCTACATGGTCAATAAATAAAATATAGGAATACACCTGTTTTTCACTAAAAAAAAAAAAACAGAGGATAATCTTATAATAAATGGCTGTAACTTGCTAAGGGAAAGTTAGGTGCAAATCAAAGTTCATTTGGAAGTCCAAAACATCTAACTACAACTTCCTAAATTAAAAAAAAAAAAACAGAGTTCATGAGGTTTTGTTTGTGTTCACAGTAAACAAACACCATTTTACTGGTGTTTTTCTTTTTTAACTCTGTTGAATTCATCCATCATCAGACAACAGAAATGTAAAATTGTAAATATAATGAGTTCGACTGAAACTTCAGGTTCTCTTGAATACAATGATGTATGGCACTCGATGCTGACTGCTAGAATAAGTTAGAAAATCAAGATGAATACAGGAGAGTCGGGTGACCCCAAAATTGTTCAAGTACTTTATGGGTTCATTTGTAAGGGAGGCAGGTCATGTGTTTCACACTTTTTGTGAATGTAGACCCCTTTAGTGTTAGCATAGTGTTAGTAAACAGTGTGACATTTTTTGATGGGCGTAGCTTAGCTGGAGGTAAAACAATTTTCCACAGACATTAGCTAGCACTATTTAGCGAGGTTTTTTGGCTTGATTTAGACAGTGGAGGAAGATGACACAAGTGTTGCAGTCAGAAATACTTAATCTGAGTGCTGAAGCCCACTTTGGAACAAACTGGACCATTGATAAATTCGTAACGCTGTCTGCATGTACCGTTCAGTTATTCAGAGCACCGCACTCTTGGAGTGGCAGAACGCAGTCTGGGCACTCTGTCTCGGGAGACAGAGCGACGGAGCAACAGCACACCGAGCAAAGGGAATGTGTGATTGACTTAACTGTTCGTTAATTAATGTAGAAATATAACGCTCAGTTTCTTCTACTAACAGGGCTCACATTTTAGTGTAGAGCATCAGACTGAATTTACAAATGCACCATGTCAGGCCACTCACTCTCCGGGACTGCGAGTGTTACTTGAGTTAAGTAAACACTGACTGACAGGACCAGACTGGCCGACCCACATGCTCTCACTCAGTAGATGGATGATGTCACAGGAAGCTTTGTGGTCGATCACTGTGCCAATCTTACAAAGGAGGACGACACTTGAACGGTTTCCCCCATTTTGTTTTGCTACCAAAGCTTAGCTAATGTGCTAAAAAGTTAGTGTTATAGAGAAATCAAATATTCCTCGTAATATCTCCCCAATTTCTGATGAGGTGGACATGATAACCCTAAATACACATAACGTTATTCATCCCTACAACAGATAATGCATTTTCCCTAACCTGATATGAAGTGTGCCCAGCACGTGAGCATTTTAGATGATCGCCTCCGTCCAGTCCTCTGGTCGTATCACGTTTAACCATAGTTATCTTTGTTTTTGTTGACAGGTGTGGGCAGCTGGTATGTGTTCAAATTTAAGTTTTAAGCCATAACTCGTATTCTGGCTCCCAATAACACCACAAGATGACACTTTAAGACTCCTATGTGGCCTATAGCCCTGTGGTGGAGAGTCGTGTTTTGCCGCCAGCTAACAAACTGACATCATTGTGACGTTGGCCCTAAAAGGGTCTTGGTACCTAAATCTTATTTTGAAAAGTGGACGTAGTAATCAATCACAATGAATGATGTGAATTATAGGTGTTAAACAGATAAAAGCATGACTACACTTAGCAACAAATAAACACACTTGGACTGCCAAAAAAACCTCATTGCCATCTTTGATATATTTCCCAATGACAAGCTGCATATTAAAGTGAGCAAGCTTTTCTCTGCCAGATGCACAGTATACTTCCCCTGTATGACAGCACCCTGCACTAGCCCACACCACACAAACACTGTACACTGCTGTTGGCTGCAGACAAACCCCCACAGTGTGGCCAGTGAGCACTGGTTGTGTCATTATCAGCAGTTCTTGTGAAAGGTGAGTTAATCATCAACCTGAGGCTCTGAAATGAGTTTGGTGGTTGTTTGTGCTGATGGATGGCTGCTTGCCCATTTGATGTACCCACTGGGATCTATGCTGTTAAAGAGCACAGCAGGACTTTCAGCAGCTTCAACTTCATTTTACAACACTAACAGGGCAAAGTGGAGTCTAAATGCATTGTGAATAAAGTCTGATCCATAGTGTTAGGATACTGAGTGAGCTTGTGGCTTCTGTGCATTTTGTTCCTTTGAGGTTAGAAGACAACAAATCGATATTCCATAGGCTATTTCTAAATAAATGATATGGCTGAATGATATTGCAAAATACTTGCTCTAGAGGCAAGGTCTCGCTCTTTGATTAGAAGGAACTGATACAGAACTCTGACGTTTACATTGATGCTTCAGATAGCTGAAAATAAATAGTCTATTACAGTCAGTCCTAGCTGCTAGAAATATCTCCCTGTGATGTCATGTCATCTATATTTGGCCGGCTATCCAGACAAATGCATCACTACACAACAACAGTGACTCAAAAATGTGAGGGACATTCTTAATAGTGCTCAGTATGTGTATGAAACAGAGTCAGCATTAATTCATAATAACCAAAGCCATGCACGGCCTTTAAGGAGAGCTCTGTCTGGCTTTAAGCTAAATATTGTACTGCAGTTAGGTAATGCTACCTCAGACAAACTGTGGGAGTGCTTCATCATAGCAAACACTTCCCAATGGCTCAGACTGAGTTGCACATGTGTGACTTTGGGTTTAGTGGATTAAAATCAGAACTCTACAGATTTTCCCTCATGCTTTGCCATCAGGCAGCTCTCAAGAATCTGGCAGTGAACCTGCCTCCACCAGTGTGAGTCTATCCACACTCCTGAAATCATAAAAGATTGTAAACAAGAATGATGGGAGTGAAATCAAAGGCTAAATCAGCTCTTCTCTGAGTATAAATCAGAGGTTCTGTCATTTAAATCCTATGACATTAGGAAACAGCAACTTAAGTGCAAATTAACTATGTGCAGCTAAAGGCTACCTGCTGCTGGTACTACAGAGAAGCAAAGTCCCTCCCCTTCCAGTGTCGAGGTAGTCAACGGTGAGAGACAAATAATTATCTGATCCCATCTGAATGAATGCCATGATTTACACGTGATGTTTGTCAATATAAAAGATGATTCTGCAAATGAAGAATGCTACAGTTTGTTGTGGGTTTTTTGTAGCACCATTTGTTTTGTGTTAAACCGCTCAGTGAACTGCATCTCCAGTCTTGTGCAATATACGGCACCCACACCAGCTAGCTAGCTAGGTAACTTATACACACAACTTTTTCTACCAGCTTTTCTACCAAAATTAGAGCATGTATGTATGTTTTTTAAACATGAGAAACCCCACTAAAAATAGGCCATAGACTCCTTTTTCACTGCCAGTTGACCAGAGCTGCAGCAGAGAAGTATTTCTTTGTGTGTGTGTGTGTGTGTGTGTGTGTGTGTGTGTGTGTGTGTGTGTGTGTGTGTGTGTGTGTGTGTGTGTGTGTGTGTGCTTTGGTGTGTCATGTTGCTGCTGGAAAACAGGTAGATAAACAGTAGAAAGCAGCATGGAGGCCTGTGGGAACTTTATTTGTGTATTTTGTGGTGGTTTGTCATTGCATCTCGCTGTTAAAGGGGCTATAGTTGGCATGGCATGTGCTTTCCATCACTGCTGGGGGCGAGGATGGTGTGACACCTAGTCAAAACACCTGATAAACTGCAAACCACCACTGTTAGAAACTAACAAACAACACCACCGGTTATATTTTGGCAAATTATTGCTGTGTTTCCAGTGGCTTTTTGGCATCAAACATGGGTGTTTTTAGAGACCTTCTGCTGTTTTCCCAGTGGGGTTAGTGTCACAAAAACAGGGTATTTCTTAGCCACAACTTAGCCTAACCACAGCCAAGAAGTACTGGTGCCTAAAGCTAACCACACCTTGACCACAGCATTGTTGAAATGGAACGTTTCAACGCATCTGCTACACAATAACATACAAATGTAACATAAACATATCCATGCTTTGCAGAAAATACCAACACCGTTTCTGGCGAGTGGGTTGCAAAGGGATTGTGGAGCACTGAATGAAAAATGAGAGCTGACCTGAAGGTTTAACCAGGTGTGACGACATTGCAGTGTTCCCGTAGCAGTGGTCACAACTAAAGCCCTGACTGGCTCTAACTCGGCCAAACTGCTCATTACTTAATGGGAAAGATACTTTAAGCAGCAGACTGGGGGGTGTAAAAGCTGGCTAATCTGTGTAACTGGCAGTGATAAGCTCCCATGGGGGGCTAGGCTAGGCTAGCAGGGTTAGTAGTGGCCAGGCTGGGCTCAGACTGTCTGAGAGGGACTGTATTACTGTAGGTGTGTTACTGTGTGAAAGCTCCATGCTCTGAAATAACCCTCCTGCCTCCACCTTCACCTAAATCCCACTGAACTCAAGACACAGCATTTCAGCGTTCTTAAACAAAAAAAGGCCATTCTGTATTTCAAATAAAGGACTACACCTATCAGGATTGAGCTCAAGTAGCTGACACTATGACATATTTTTCAGAGCATGACAACACAAATCCCCCACACACTGGACACCAACTTAAGCTTTAGAAAAGCAGCAGCATTCCTTTTCATGGTTAGAGGCAGAAAGTACTGCCGCTATTTTTACCACGTTCCTAACCCACACACGCAGCTTCTTTTCTAAGTCACAGCTCTTGCGACTTGCTGAGAAACAGCACGTAAGGTCTGTTGTATGTTTTCTGGCTGGGAATTTGAGAAGTAAGCAGGGCCTGAACATTTTGCTGCCTTTAGGGAGGCCTGCGGGATGATGGCCTCACTCAATGGACTGAAATAATGATTCTGCAGGGGCTAGGACGTTATGATGAACACCATGTCTGAGCAAAGCTGAGGCCCAGAACATCTTGTCTTCGTCCTTATGAGATAACAAACACTAATTCACAGTAGACAGTCTGTTTGGGCTTGGCAGGCTACAGCACTTTTGCTGCTAAAGATAGCACTCCTTTAAAGCTGCAGAGTCTTTGCAGGTACATCACATATATCCCAGAGGCCATGTCTGGTTCTGTAATTGTCATGCAATGCATAAAACCAGGCTACATATGAGAGATACTTGAAAATATTTTTTAAAGTCTGATAAACAGGATTTGTCTCCAAGTTTAGATCACAGTGTCACAATTAGCTGTGCTGTTTCCCATGCTCTACAAAATGCTGTGGTAGGCTATCAGTCGTAAACTGCAGTCCCTCTGTGGTTGACCCGTTGGATCTTGTTTACTCATGAAGGCTAGGTGACCAGTCAGTGTTTGCACACTTGTGCTCTTGCATAGCATTTAAGGTTGGTGTTTGTCTAATCATACACTTGCAAGCAAGTTTGTCCAATGACATGCACAAGCCACATCACAAGCCATACTCCAGTAAAACACTCAAAACCAAACAAACGTGACAACACACTGGGACTGGGTGATATGGAGAAAATTGAAAAAAATCAAGATTTTTTGCCCAAATACCTCAACATCAATACTGCGATAATATATGGGGTAGACTATAGTGCTTTCACAAAATACTGGCATGATGAGAATTTGATAAATAATCATCAGTAATGTGGATATAATGAGTAAATGGGTAAAGGCAGAACAGCGAGAACAGTCTGGGGAGTTCAGAAAATGACATCACTTTACTGTAATGCAGCCTTTAAAACCAGGAAAATACAGCACTTATCAATATAATCATTAATCGTTATCAATAAAATATTGATTATATTGCCAAGCCCTACAACGATAGAGCTGGGTATTGTTTAAAAAAGTACAATACCAGTACCAATACAAGTGCCCTCAAAGTGATACTGATACTAATAGGTAGGCATTTGATACCCATCATGTGAATGGAAGCATTCAGTTGCATAAAATACCACCAGACGCCACAGTTCCGTAGTATAACCACACTTTTAAGTGTTTTAGTGGCATGTCACCAAACTGACCTGCCACCTCAGTCAAACACACCATGCTCGACTTCACCACACCACAGACTGTATGGGTTAGCTGCTGCAGTAGTGGGCCAATCACACCACATATTAAACTGAAGAACACTTGGAATAACTGGCTGCAAGCAAAGCCATTCAAATGGTCACCTTTTTGTAGATCAAAAAGGATCAAATGCAGATATTGTTTAACTGTAGTTGTTTCGATACTTCTTGGTACACGGTTATATCAGTCGATACCTTAAAGGTAACGAATACCGATACCCAGCCCTACCTACAACACACAATAATGTATTAAGTGTGGCTACATTAACCATCTGTAACTTTACATCTATAAATGCCTAATACTAACATTAGAACCTAACTTAACCACAAGCTAATACCTAAAATAACTTCTGTTTCTTCATCTATGCTTGGCTGCCAGACGGTTTCGATATCTCAAACTAATCACAGGGTTTCTCAGTAAATTTGTATGGAACCCATCTGCAGCTACTTGCCACAGTTAATGCTAGTGCAGTTGAAAGTGTGGTTTCACTAATGGCTGCTGGATGCTCCAAATATTGGCCATATTATAATATATATTGAAAGACTACCAACTTGATTCTAAAAAATCATTTTTCCCTCATTGACAAGAGTGTATTTAAGTCTCATTTGTCATAAGATTTCTTTGAAAGCATGTGAGAGGTTAGGCCACAGGCCAAGGATAGAGCTTTAGTAGTTTTTAATGCAGTGCGAGGAAAAAAAAACCCTGATTGTTACAGCTATATTAATTGCTTTTTGTGCCCTTTGAGTCAGTGAAACAAGCTGTCAACACCTGACATATTATTACCTTATAATGTTGTTATGGCAAAACTGTTGGCAAACAGTTGCCTATTCACACATCCAGCAGACAAGAAGTAACATTAGCCTATATGGAGTCATGTTTTTGCCACCAAAAGAATGGAAATCTTATATTCACTCTTCTTTAAGCTCAGTTTTAGTCTCCACCATCTCCTGAGGGACATATCTGTCTCTTAAGCTGCTAAAGCCATAAAACTCTGTTTTCCCTGTCTACGTGGCAACACTGAAAAGCATGCCTGAAAATCTTCAAGCCAGATGGAGTTTTACAACAAGTTTGTTTTTAGTGACTGAAATGCAGTTTGCGTGTTGACCATTGGCGAAAACGTATAAAAAAATCTACATTTACAAAAATACCCGTGTTCATGTAGACTATGCGTAAAACAATGGGCTATAGCTCTACACTAAACACTACCTACATGACATGGTCAGTTACCCGACAGGGTTTATGTTAGCCGGCATATGCTGGCTTTTGGCCAATATCAACGGCCTAAATGTCTGGTAGGAAATATGACAAATAAGATAAATTCACTAACAGCATATCAAATTGCCTAATATTGAGTGACCTATAATGTAAATTGCCAAAAAAATTAAATATAAACTTTTATTATGCAACGGATCTACTTATCCACCAAGGCCATACAGAGTGCGTCCCTGCCTCTTCAGAGCATACGCCACATCCACAGCGGTCTCTGTCAGCATGCTCAGTGTAGTAAGGTGATGGCATCATGGATCACATTCCCCAGAAAGACCTCCAAAACACTGGTCTCCTCATAGAACAGACCAGAGAAATGCTTCACTTCACCACGGCTAGCCAGAAGGTGGATAGCGAGCTTAGTGGTTCTCACTGGGCACGGCAGTGCTGCAAAATGCTAAAGCTTACAAAGCAGGACTTAGTCAGCAGGGAGAAGTATAATTTTTTGAGAAGTTATGGTTAAATAGGTGATGAAGATCCGTATGAGTGGTTCCTTCATCTTGAAATGCCGGCCTGAAAATCCTGCCTATTGTTTCCTATACTTACATAGTGAACCGTCTTGTTTGTAATATAGTATATATTATAATATAGCTTTTGAAGCCGCATTTTAGAAAAAAAAAAGTAACACACTACAGAAGTCTTGCACTACTGTGCAAGATGCTCAGAGCAAACTAAAATTTTGTCAAGATTCTTGCCCTGGTGATCCTGGTTCAGTATGGTCAACCACACATGCCTCCTTTCCTCAGTCAATTCTTTGCACTGTTCTCAAAGATTTGTAATAACTTCTGGCAATCTGTAGTACTATGTGTTTTCCGGTTCAACTGATTAGGACAGTCAACAACACTGCAATATTTGACCACTTTCAGCAACAATAATCTGGAACAGTTGAACATTAGGTTGTGTGTTTACATTCAATATCTTCAAAATGGCTGACTTCCAGATTGATGGCATGCCATGAAAACACACAATTGAGTGGAAGTTCTCTGTGAGTTCATCACTACAAGCAACTCATTTCACAGAACACAGTCACTTGATTCAATGTTAGTATAAAAAGTGGATTATTGCAGCTTCAACCTTTCATATACCACATAGGCTAGCAAACAAGTTTATGTTATCTAAATAGAAATTCAATCCAATTTATTAGTGTAGAGACGACCACTTAACAGACAAATAGAGCACAGAAAATAACCATGACACTTCATTTACAGTATGTTGACACAACAGTTATACACCACTGATAGGGCTACCAGAGGGTGTGTTACTTCATGTGGAAACACAAGAGAAAGCAGGGAAAGCAGCCTGACCTGTCACAGCGGTGGTTCACGGCACCGAAGGAGTCGCAGGCACAGGGCAGGCAGCCGCTGGTGCCGTTAGTGAAGTGTCCTTCCTCGCAGTCCTCACACTGCAGACCGGTGTAGCCTGACAGACACAAACACTGCCCGGTGCTCGGAACACACTCGTCTGGATCCAAGATCCCCTCACCACCACTGCTGCAGTTACAAGGACCCTCTGGGTGGATGAATGGGGGCATTGCAGTGAAAGGGAGAGACAAGAAATGGGAAATACTGCATGAGATGCACTGGTACTGTACAAACTGAACAAAATATGATTGTGCTGACTTTGCATTATACACAGAATCGAATGACGGCAGCATCATGCTGCTCCAGTGTGTGATTTTAGACAACATGCCGGCATCATTGAAGCGAAACAGGCGTGATGGGCATGACATGTAACACAACAACATTGGCTTCTAGTGTGACATATCATCGGCAGTGCTTTATTAACAATTACAATGGCACTGACATGGTAATAACAATCATTTACCGTCCCTGTTATATGGCAGCTGATCTTGTCCTCTGCTCAGAGGATAAGGAGCTCCCTGACCTCATTGTTTTTACCCAATTTGTTAACATTTTTGGATGCTGCTCTTCTTCTTTCAGTTAGCCACTAATCGCTACTTTTTAAATCTTCCACAGTGGGTCACACACATAACACGTCATCAAAACGTCACCCCCCCTCCCATCCATGGTCCCGCCCTGCTGACTGCCCTTTTTATGCAGACGTTGTTTGGTTCTGTTAGTCCCTCTGCTGCCTGAAGGCAAGACAACTCTGTCCCCCCATTCCAGGATTGTACCTTTTATACAGAAACAGCAAGGTGGCATAACAGCATGAAATTCCCGCCTTGAAGGGGGAGTGTAATCTAGTGTAATTGTGTAATTGTAGTATTGTTAGCCTGTAACCTATCTCACTAAATGAAAATCAAAATAGAGATCACATTTTTTTTGCAGAATATTACAGTCACATTGAATAATATTTTATTGTAGTGTTCTTAGTTCTGAAACAGAAAATGTACCCATATACTAGAACATTCTCCTGGGTGCTTTCAGTGTCATCTAGAAGAGTGATATCCGACTGGTGGGTCGCGGTCCAAAAATGGGTCACGGGTCCATTCTGAATGAAGCACAAGTGACTCACAAGTGTGTCAAGCAAAAAAAAAAAAAAAAGCATTTTATTTTTAAATACAGTGATTTTCCAGCACAGAGCTTTTATTTTTAAGTGTCATTATCTGCTGTAGACTGACTGACTAACAGACAGCTACTTAACAGAAAGAGCAAACTAGCTCAATGACATGGCCAAATGTAAAATTGACGCTGAATATATATATATAGTTAGATATATATAACTGTGTGCACTTTGAACTAATAACTTAAGGAGATATCTGGACCCCGTGGCTGGACCAGTTGGGAACCACTGCTCTGGAACATCTTTCACCATTCATTGTCTATGGTGCCGCTACAGACTTTACACCCTATGACATCACAAAATTTAGTTTTAGCACTCTAGTTTTTTTGGATTTGGGAGAGAGTTGTTAATTTTCACTAATATTTTTGGACTGTCTTACACCATAGGATTAACATGTATGAATTTTGAAAATGGCACAGCATTTTGAACTGAAGGAAATCCACTGGCAACACAATGGACTCAGTTTATCAGGTTTATCCAACATGGAGCTCCATGAGGTGAATTCATCATAAACAAAAAGACATCAAGTTGTATAAAATTTACCTGATGTCAATGTGGTCTTTTTGAAAGCATGAATGGTATTAGAGAAGCAGGCTCATGACCGAAAAGTATGGTTTTTTTTTTATCAATTACAACCATCCAACAGGTAGAGTTACAGCTCAGTAGTATTTTCCAGTGACATCCTACTTGATGTTCATACAGTCAAATGTGGTCACATTAGAATCAATCTATATGAATTATTTCACTTCACCTGAAGCCCGTATGCCTAAATGTACACCTGACTGATTCACGACAGTGTTTCCTGTTTGGGTGTGATCTCCAGGCTGGTGTACCTTTGCCCTTTGAAATTTGCACAATAGAAAAAGTGATGCACTGTGTTTGAAAATGGAGAAGTCATTATGCTTCTCTTAAGTACCCTATCACACTACCAGACTATGAACTGCAGCATTGGTCCCATAGACATATGAACACTGCTTACATTCACTCATTATGCTCAATATCAAAGCATTACACACACTGACACTGTGATATGACATCCTGTTTCAGGGTTGAGTGATGGGAAATTTCATTTGAATGTGTGACCATACCAAGAGACAGCAATAGTGGGAGCTGTCCAGCCCATCTGGCCTTCCACTATCACTCACTTAATCTGCTAGGTCCATTCACAGTTGTCTTGTATCATTGGACTATGGGAGATGCCTAGTAGAACGTGACAGTTATAAATTCCCTTTCCCTGTCCATATTCATCTCACCAGTCACAGCATTAAAAAAAAAGCGGCTTCTCAGTCATGAGCCTGCTTTTATATCATGATGAATGCATTTCAAAAGACCACATCAGGCATCAGGTCTGTTTCATGCAACTTAATGTTATTTTTGTGTATGATCAATGTAACTGATGTCAGTCGAAAACAAATATGGTAAACCAGATCAAATTAATCCTGCTGTGGATTTTGTTCAGTTTAAGCTGGTGCACTTTAAGAAACCAAAGAATATAATGACAGACATGTGGATGACCCCACAGAGCACAGAGTGGCAATCTATTATTTATCTGATCTCAGGTTAGGTGTGGCGAGAGACGACTGAATGCCCGAATATATGTCTCCATTCTGTGCTCAGCAGTCAGACAAAGAAAACTGACAGACAGAAGAGAGCCGTAAGGGCAAAATAAAACTTTTTACGTTTTTTTTCCCATACAAAGTATGCACAGATTGCACACAATACCTCAGCTAGCAGTAAGATAAAGAGGAAAGGACAGCTGAATTTTAATGTATTCCTGTCCTGGCGTCCCACTCAGATTATGCTCCTCTTCCACTGATGCTTTGGACTTTTACGTAACTAACAAAAGGTCTATGGTTATGCAAGCCTGTGGAGTATACTGTCAGGCCCTTTGCTACAGTGAGGTCCACTGAAGAACTGTCGGCCCCTATCATGCCTGAGAATGTGGGAGATCCAGTGAATGCCTATCACCTCACACACTGCAGTCAGGCTTCCTCTAGGTGTGGAACAGAAGCCCTGTGGGGGGATCTGGAGAGCCACACAACAGGTTTGATGTATATTGGAGTAGACCTGTGTATAGTGGAGAGAGAAGGGGGGAAACTGAGGCAGAGTTCACCTCTCTCCTATCTATCTGACTGCTGTAAAGTGGTGTGACAGCATGGCTGGTATTCAGACACAGGCAGCAGCAGGCTGCTCAGAACAAGTCATGTCTCAAAACTCTTCTCTTGGCCAATTCACGGCTTGTCTCTCTGTGCTGCTACAGAGAAAACAACAGCGCTGGGAGGCGCCCCTGCTCAGAAACAATTGCTGTACTTTCAAGTTTGGTTTGGGTATCAAACCACATTATCAGCTGTTAGAAATTACCGGCAGATATTTCAAAGGAAGGGAAGCCTTAACTATGAGTAAACATACCTTATATCTGTCTACAGGGCCCCTGCCCAGCCAGAGAATGTATGTCGGTAGCTGGGCGTTAACCCAGGTGACGCCTTTGTTGACGTGATATTATCATGCAAGTGGCCTTTGCACTAGAACAATAAGGAGTGCTGAGGTTCCTGGAGATGCTTTCAGTAAGGTAGAGTGAGGCTTTTATGTATGACCTCACACAAGGGTGCAGATTTCGTTTTGACTTCAGGGTCCGAATGAATGCTATACACAATACTGAATGATTTACTGAGAGAGCTGCCTAAACATGCCACCATTTTAGTTCAACTCATTCACAATACTGGCCCGCAATACATAAACTAATATAAATATGTACATTAATACGAGGGCTCCAGTCCCTATTTTCTTGTTTGGTCAATAAAATGTCCAAAAATGGTGGAAAATGGCCAACACAATTTCCTAAAGTCCAACATCGGTTCAAAACCCAAACATATTTACTTAACTTCCAGATAGGACAAAGAAAAGCTGCAAATCTTCACAACTAAGAGGGTGGAAACAACAAATATCATTTTTGCAATACAAAATAAAGGCTTAAATGATTAAAGAGAACAACAACAAAACTGTTCAGAAGGATGTCAGCACCAAATAAGATACATCAATAAAATCTTTTCACAAACATCACACCTGGCTTTATAACTATTCCATTAACATCTGGATTTATTTAACCAGACACTCAATGTACATTTTAAGCTACTGGGATATACCATGGAGATCAGTCAGAACCCTGGCCCTGCTTCTTTCTCTTTAACATAGTCCCAGACATTTATGACTGCAACAAACCAAAAACTACTCCTCTTTTTATTGCGGAGGTTACTGTTGACAGTAAGAACAGAGTGTGGAGAAAAAAGGGTCAATGTAAAAAATATGACTGGACTGGGGGCCTTTTTTTTTTATTTTAAATCATTATTTTTAACATCTAATAAATATAGTTAAGGAAGAACTAACACACTCCATCTCATAAAAGCAAGGGGGAACATTCTCTTATGTGCTCTGAAATCCACACCTTTGCCTCCAGAAGACTTTCCCAACCATTAAAGAACCATTTATGACAGGATCCTTTAACCTGTGCTCCTGGGCTGGCTGGAGAACAACACATCCACATGGATACTGGGATGTGTGAGGTGTGAGAGGAGGGGCTCCGCTGTCATTGCTCATTCATGGCTTGGCCTGCCTGGCCATTTTGGTTGGACGGCCTTGTTCTGTGGATGCGCCATGCAAACAACAATGGAGGAGCTGAAGCAGCTATTTGCGCAGCTTCTTGGTATTTCCTGACGATATCAAACATGTTTGGTTTAACACAAAAAGGATCGCGGGTCTGTGTGTGTGCTATGTGCACTGACGGTTTGGAGAAATTGATTGAACAGGATCAACCTTGCACCCCCTCATAGGCCCCCTTTCCCTGCTAACTGTAATATGTGGCACACTCATCCTATAATAAAAACCCTCTGGATTATTTTACGGGCCACGCAGAAAATGCATAATGAAATATTTGTGCGTTAATTGTATTTTTATAAGATCAGGATGTGGTGATTTCCCGGTTATTTGAAGGGGTACACGGTGCTATCTGAGGGGTCTGCCCATTGTTGCAATCTGGTTTATTCGGTCGTTCTCTGCGTCAAAACCACCGTGCGACCAGTCTGCTACTTCTGGCAGCCTAAATTAGACATGGATGTCTTCTTCACAGACTCGTTTTATGAAAATGAATGTGCTAAAAAAATTATGCAACCCACCATTTTCCCCATCAGTTTTGTAACGCGTCTTTCTCAAAGGCTAAAAAAGCCCTGAGCTATTTTATTCGACAGGAACATTACTCACCTTGACTATTTTCTATTGAGGTAACAGATGTGCCAATATTATCTGCTGCCAAGGCATCGTTTGCTGTGCGCTGGGAGACCATGGACACCATGGTCTGCAGCATTTTCTCCGGAGTAAAAAGTGATGTTTGTGCATCCGTGGATCTTTTGCGTGCGCCGGTTAATCTGGAACTCGGCGCTGTTATTTGTTCTTTAGTGGCTGAAATTATTCCAGTATCAGGGGTGGTGGTAGCAGTGTGGGTGGTGGTGGGGTCCGTTGTTGGGAGCTGGAAGGTGGTTGCAGTTTTAGAAATAGAGCTTGTAATGGTGCTCAGGCCGGCAGAAACAATGGCAGGCGACGGTGTTAGTCCGGTTAGAGGCCCGAGAGCTAACCTGCTCTCGGGTATGGTACGAGGCATGTCGGTGTGAAAGGTCTCCCAGGTGTCGGAGGCTGAGCCGGGCTTCCTGGAGATAGGCGACGCATCGTAGGGACTGATGCGAGGTGCAGCTTGAGAAAATCCAATATATACATACAAAATAAATAGCAGAACCGGAGATATGTACATCATTAAGGACGTTAACCTCATATCCAGTTTCAGCTCTCCATGTAAGCCCCAGTAGTGGTCTCTCTCAGACCTTTCCCTGAATGGACGCGTACTCCACCATTGATGTCCCCGGCGGCGTACGCTGCTGTTTGTTGCCCCATGAACCACAGTCATCACTTCATCTGCTCTGCAACCTACCATGAGCCGCCCGAGACTGACGTACGCGTAAGCCAATGGGAGCCCTGGAAGACTACCCCTAGTCGTTTGTTTATTCGCTGGTAGGATAGCCGCTGTAACACCCTATAGAACGCAATATATTGTAAATTATCAAAAGTCCTGACTCCTCTGGAAATTATCAAAACATAATTTAACCGGTTTCATTCATGCACCGATCATCTAGAGGAAGCAGGTTTTGTAAAAATAGTGTGTGTGAAATTAGAACTTCACAGTGTGTGATTGAGCCACAGCCCAGGTATCCTCCTCAGTATGGAAATGCGCGGTGGCAGCTTGTTGTTGAATTTATTTCTTTATAGTGAAAGACCCTTAAACATTTCTGACCTGTATCTGTAAAAAGCCATTCTGGAATCAGTCGTTTAAAAAAGCAATCTAAATTATAAATAAACAAATACGCGTTCTTCTTCTCCCTCTCTGCTTTGTCCCCCTTATGGATTATTTTATCTTTTTTTGTTTGTTTTGTTGTTGTTTTTTCTGTAAAGCGCCTTTGCGTATTCAGCAAAGTGCTGTATAAATCTAATGTATATTTTATTTTAGTTTATTTTAATTTATTTATTTTTATTTATTTATTTATTTGTTTCATTTTTGCTTCTTTTTTTTTTTAATAGATCTCTTTATTGACTTTCCATGACAAGGGCAAAAATATAATAAATGTAGTAAACACCACAGAAAATAGAACCACCCAAGCCCATTCCTCAAAAGTTCGACCTCTTTCATTATTTAAATAATATACTTTAATCAGAATCTGGTTTATTGCCAAGAAGATTTTCATATACAACGGATTAGCGTTGGTGTATCAGGAGTGATCGGAAGCGTAAGTACAGGGACCTCGTGGATGCCTTCAGGGACTGGTACAGTAAGTGCTGTCTCCACCTGAACACAGCCAAACCCAAGGAGATGGTGGTGGATTTCAGAAGAAAGAGGTCACACCAGTCTCCATACAGGGGAAGGACATTGAGGTGATGCACACCTACAAATATCTGGGGGTCCTCTTGGATGATAAGCTGGACTGGCCCTCTAACACTGACGCCCTCTACAGGAAGGGGCAGAGCCTCCTGTTCTTCCTGCGGACACTGAGGTCCTTTGATGTGTGTGTGGAGATGTTGACCATGTTCTATCACCCAGTGGTGGCCGGTGCACTTTTCTACGCTGCAGTGTGTTGCTGAAGCAGCTTGACAGACAAAAACACCAAGCGTTTGGACAGGCTGGTTAAAAAAGCTGGCTCAGTGCTCAGCAGGAGACTGGACCCACTAAGAACTGTGGTGGAGAGGGACTCATTGAACAAACTGACAGCTATAATGGACAATAGCAGACACCTGCTCCTCAGCCTCCTGGAGCGAGAGAGGAGCAGCTGCAGCAGTCGGCTCATCTCACTGCGTTGCAGAACAGAGCGTTTCAGAAGATCCTTCTTCCCCGCGGCAATAAGACTGACTCCAGTCACACACACATGAACACACATCACATTAGCCACAACTGACTGGACTGTGAAATGGACAATTTTATTTTAATATGATTTCTCTTTATGCACTTATTCTTAATTTATTTTATTTTATGTCTATTTTACTACTGTATTGTTGATGAAGGGAAGTGCAGTTGTTATTTTGTCTTTTATGAGCTGCTGGACCGCTGAATTTGTCTTCAAGGATAAATTAAGTTATTTCTATTCTATTCTATTCTTAACATAAACATAGTAGGCCTAATAGAAATGAAAAAAAAAGAATAAATAAAACCAAGTATTGCAAAAATCGAGACATAAACATGGAATAGAATTAATAAAAATATGAAACCAGTACTTAAAAATGATGTACAATATATCTGAATAAAAAAGGAAAATTCTGTGCAGTTCTTAGAAGTGGTAGTTAGTGCAGAAATGTGCAAAAATTGTCAGAGGACTGTGCAGGGGTTCACCGTACAAAGTATAAAAGGAATGTGCAATATACAGAGCTATAGTCCTGAAACCTAAGGTAATTGCATTACTTTTTGGTAAATTTCCAAGAAAACCACCTAAAACTTTGAAGACTACCTTAAGTGTTACTTTTAGAACCAGTAAAATAATCAGAATTCTTGGACCTTCAAACACATAAGGTACCCCTGCCCTCACTCCATGTTCAGGTAAAGTGGGACAGTCATGTTTGTTTTTTATAAACGGTTAAATCCATGTATTACTTTAGCCATTAATCCATTAAATCATTCATGTAAGCTGTGGCTAAAAGACTGTCCAACTTTTCTGCCAATCTGTCCCTGTTCTTTTGCTGCCTGTTTCCTTGGTGCCATTGTCTACAATGGACATGTGTATGTGTAACAGTAATGGCTATTGTGGACTATTGTGGCTGACATAGACTCACTGCATCATCTTTAATATTTTTAAGTGACAAAAATACTAAAAATGTCTGTAATATGACAGGGTGGTGCACAATCACATAACTTTTATGGCAGGTGGTGTCCTAAAAACATGCTGGTCTCATTTCAGAAAAATGTCCCATTTTAGCTTATAGTTTCCTGTCCCATTTTACCTGAATACATTAAGTACTCACTCAAAACCCTTTCCCATAAAATGTAAAGTGTATTGTGAAAATATTGTGATTATAACAGTGAATAAATTGCAACCTTCTACTATTTTCGTTGTCATACCCTTATTGTTTTAGCCTCAGTGCTGTTATTACCAAAAACAGAGCATGAGCATGCCACGTGACTCACCGGTTCTGGGACCATTGATTTTTTTGCTCTTATTCTGTCAATCCTGCTTATCTCAGACATATCAAAATGATAATTTCACGCACATGATATTTGTATTAACAATGCAATAACATGGTTGGTGACTGGCTGCCAATATTTACAGCACCTAAGATGTAAAACCTTATTTGTTCCACTTAACCTGATGTCCCACCATACAGGACCTGAACATTTGTATATTTACCTGTAGGCGAAAGTTTTTCCTTGAATTTGTTTGGTAGCTATTTACAGAAGGAGTTCTTTGAGGTTTTTGCCTATGAGAACTTAACTGAGTTCTTATTTTAGGCTACAGCAAATGTGTGTACCTCGGATTGCGTAAATGCGCCTCTTTTTTATAATAATAATAATAATAATAATAATAAATCTGTGCCTGCCTTTACGTTTGTGGTTTGATGGTTTGTTGTCGTGATGAGTGTCTTATCGTGAGTGTTTATTGTCCTCTAGTGGTCACAGTGTGTAATGCCACCTCTGTCTTGTTTCCAGTGTTTTAAGAGTGTTTACTGGGAAATTCGGTATGATATCTTCTGTTGTTTGCTTGAATCTCGGTCATCCTCTCGGAAGTTTTGATGCGGGTTAATGGTTGGCATTTGGCTTCATATCACTGTACACCGCTCGCAGGTGGTCACGGTGTGAAACTGCGTCTCGGTTTAATAGAATAATTTACAGTTATTTATTCAACAGCAGAATTATTTCTTCCTTGGCTGTTTGCTTTTCTTTTTAGCCCTTATCTAATTACATCTTGCTTTTATTTTACGTTGCTCTTTAAGTCAAATCTGTATTACAATTACCAAAGCGCAGTGGTTACTCACTATAAACATCACCAATACACAAGGTAACAAGTTAGTCACAATATCACGGTAAACTTCCAGTGGAAACAATCAAAATAATACTTCCGCAGCAGACATAATTCTAATATTTATTATCGGGGTTAAAAAGACGGCATAGACATGCCTTGTATTTTTATTCTATTTGTGGATTTGATTTAAAAGTTGAAGTTTGGTTTTCAACAGTTTGGCGGTCGTAAGTCGAAATAATAAACTTGGAAATAAGCGCTCTTCGTTAAACCAGGCGGTAGGTGGCAGTAGCGGGTGAGGAACGGCTGTGGAGCTGCCCAGTTGTTGCAGGAAGTTGCGCAGACGACTGGCCAGGCACCATGGCGCCTCTAGACTTGGATAAATATGCAGAGATTGCAAAACAGTGTAAATACCTTCCAGAAAATGACCTCAAGGTAAGTGTGACTTTATAGGAATTATTTAACACACGTGATGAGCTTGCAATGGTAACGGTAGCTCGCTTCTACCTTATGCTGTAACAGCGTAATTAACTGTTAGCCAACGTTAGCTAGCTAGTAATGTTAGCATGTTGAGGTAATCTTAGCCAGGAAGTCAAAACCGCTAAGTGAAATTGTTCAGCGTAGCTGCATTAGCTAAATACAAGTGCAGCTATCCTATAAACTGTTATCGAAGCAGAAATGAGAGAGCTCTGTCTTTGGATGCTACTATCTGTTGATGGTAAAATGACCAGATATCCACAGCGAGCTAGCTAATGATGCTGACTGACTGTCATGATGGTGGGATGACAGCTGATTGTTTATTACAAATCTGGTGCTTCTAACACTGTCCCAAACGGCCACATAAGGCGTTTTCTCCGATATGGCAAGGCTGTACCTGGTAGACCAAAGGGTCATGACAAACTACACAAATGATTAATAAAGTCGCATTTAGCCTAATTCCTATCTGTTATCAATTCCATGTTAACTGTCGACTTTCAGCCGATGCGTCTATGGTTGTCGTAGTGACAACAGCGGTTTTCAACCAACACATAGCTGTCTTCGTGAATGCCTCTTTGTTCAATTTTTCATTACAATATCAAAACAGCCAACCCCATTCGTCTTTGGACTCTTGTTTGAGGAAACCACTCATGCACTGACACTTCTTGGCGTTTTGAATCGCGTTTGTGACGGAATGTTGAAAACAGGAAGAGAGTTGCTTTTTCTGTAAATCTAACTCATATCTCTAATACATTTTCTAAACAGGCCTACACATTTACGCCCTTGGTGCCTGTTTTAATAAACATTTGCCATATTAAACAACAGTTAAGCCCTTTGAAACGTGATAAAGAGAACATTTTCACTCCGTAATGGGATAATTAATGGAATCCACATGATTATCTTAGTGCGCCACTATCCCGACAAACTCAAACTGTCATATACCCTAAAATCCGACAGCACAGTCAGCTATGTCTTAAAACTGGGAGGCAGCTAGATAAACCGTCCATGCACATTTTAGTATTTTACTGGTTTCCTATACAAACAGCAGCTGTTGAAATCCAGTTAATTAATTAATGCAAGTTTATGGTAGTGCTACAGATCAATAAAGCCAATATTTATGCAATCACGTGGAAATAGTTTAATTAAAAAAGGGAGCAGCCATATAACATATTTATCTCTAAGATAAATATGTATTTATATTGTTGCCTTCAGGCGATTTAAAGTGTACAAATATGACAAACACTAGTTAGTCCAGTTTTTGAAGAGAGTTTGTCGATGCATTTTCTCCATTCATCACACAGCATTTGGTAGTGTCAGTACTATCGTAAAGTGGGATAATGGTTTAAGTGCGACAGTTAAGCTTAATCATTTTTTCTTTATGTGTATGTACTTCCATCATTCAAAATCAACACTGAGCTCATCACAAGCAACTATGTGATTTAAAAAAAAGTAACATGGCTGTGACATCACTTCCAGGGGCGTGGCACATCATATTTACAACGTTGCAGTGAACCGGCAATGGAAAGTAAAATGCCATAGTGTTCTGAGGTGAATAATGTTAAGGTTATAAAAATCAAACAACTTATGGATAGTTTGTAATTGTTACATGTTTTGTTTCTTTTGTCATGTAAATAAGTGGGAAGAAGTCTTTATTGGCCACAGGGCATCACTTTACGGAAGTTGTAATTCCACTGTTTGGCCACTGTAAAAATTGGTTTCAAAGCCTGGTGCACTTCCTGGGGGCCTGGTGTTAGCCCAGCAGTAGACTGGCAACATGTCAGGATGCTTCTTGAAATTTCATGGTCACATCAACACTCCCAAAATACAAGTTTAGATTTTTGTCAAATACATATAATTATTAATTTTTAAAATGAGCTCAGGCCTCTTAGTCATGTAAAAATAATAGCTCCTCAGTGTATTTATAGTTTAAGGAGAAAAAACTCTTAGTTTTGATGATACTAAAGCCATTCCCCCCCAACACCCTGCTAGAGCAGCTAGGCCTTGGCAGAGGGCTTGCATTAGTATAACCTGAAAACCCTGCAGTGAAGTTTGTTTTTCTTTGGATTCATTTTCTTCATCAAAAGATCTGTAACATAATCGCACAATTTTACTTGTTTCATTGTCACTGGACAGGTATAGGGGATTACCCTGCCATAAAGGTTGGTTGCCTTAAAATAATCTCACTAGTCTGGACTCACAGGAGAACAAAGGAAACAGTGTTCCAGTGGCTTTTTCCTGACAAGGAGAACATTTTAGGGAAAATGTTGAACACCTATAATTCATAAAAGTTGTCCCATCCCATTTTAATGCATGAACTACCAGTGCTGAATGATGACTGAACTGTCATTGCTTATTTCTGTGTATTCTATGTTTTCATGTATACAGAGGTTGTGTGACTATGTGTGTGACCTTCTGCTGGAGGAGTCCAATGTTCAGCCCGTTTCCACTCCTGTGACAGTATGTGGTGACATACATGGACAGGTAAAAAAAAATATGTATTGAACATAGTCTGCAGTTTACATTAGCATGTGAGATCTCTATTTACATGGGGTGTTGATTTTGGTCTGTTGTACACATAAAATGTAATGCCTCTACTAAATTAGTATCCCTTTGTGCCTCAGTTTTATGATCTGTGTGAACTCTTCCGAACTGGTGGCCAGGTTCCAGACACAAACTACATATTTATGGTTTGTACATTGAAATCAGTTAAACTTGAAAGACAGTTCTGTTTAACTGCTGTTACGGCAGAGTGTTGTTAATAAACCTCTGTCTGCAGGGTGACTTTGTCGACCGAGGATATTACAGTTTGGAGACGTTCACCTACCTGCTGGTGCTGAAAGCCAAATGGCCCGACCGCATCACACTTCTACGTGGAAACCATGAGAGCAGACAGATCACCCAAGTTTATGGCTTTTATGGTGAGATATGATTGATGGTAGATGGTGATCAGTTTTTGGCCAGCTGCACACAGAATTTTCACCAATCTCATATCCTGGACAGTAATCACACCTTTCTGTTTGAAGTAAGTAAGTAAGTGCTTTTTTGTCTTACAGATGAGTGCCAGACCAAGTATGGGAATGCAAACGCCTGGCGTTACTGCACCAAAGTGTTTGATATGTTAACGGTTGCAGCTGTAAGTATTGAAGTGTTACTGTGCTGCTGGGCAATGTCGAGAAAATCAAATATTACAATGTTTTTGACCAAATACGTCAATATCAATATTGCAGGGTTGACTAGTGGTGTTCTTGCAAAATATTTAGACAAAGAAACATTTGATAAATAATCATCAGTAATGCTGATATAAAGACTAATTAGGTAAAGGCAAATAATACAACATCTATAACAGCCTGCTAAGTTGAAAAAATGACATCACCTTACTGTAATGCAGCCTTTTAAACAAGGAACACTCACAATATTACAATGTCCAAAATCTAAGACGACATCTAGTCTCATATCCACCTATATTGCCCAGCCCTAGTGCTGTGCATTTATTTGTTGTTATTTCAAAAGTGACATAATAAATAACAGTTCCTTATGCTTTCAATGCCTGAAACAAGGCTTGTGTTTAGTTATTTGAGCAGCTGAACTACATATGCGCAGTAGCTTTTGGTTATTGAAATGTTATGATACATTTTGAAATGCGGGTTCTTTCCCTGGTCTTAAAGGCTGCATTGCATAACATGATGCTGTTATCTGAGCTGCTTTAGGTGAAAGAAATGAATAGTCTCTACTTGCTGCTTGGCCACCTTTTTACTTAACTGTTTTTTTAGAGACTAATGTATTGTTTAGATTCAGTATTGTGTGAAAGTAGTAATTTTGTGGCATTGCTTATGTACATAAGTCAGTCTTGCATCACTAAAGACAGATAGGATGGACTTAACTCGGATTCGTATCCTGCCCTAACTCTTCTATTTTGTGATATTTTTTGTCAGCTGATGGACGAGCAGATCTTGTGTGTCCATGGAGGTCTCTCCCCAGACATTAAAACTCTTGATCAAATTCGAACAATTGAGCGGAATCAGGAGATCCCCCACAAAGGAGCATTTTGTGATCTGGTGTGGTCAGACCCTGAAGACGTGGACACCTGGGCCATCAGCCCCAGAGGAGCCGGCTGGCTCTTTGGTGCAAAGGTCACTAATGAGGTAGGTTGCTTTTACTTTGATTGAGTTACATGAGTACACATGCACACTAAGGTTAAATTGTGACTCGATCATCAACAGTATTTATGAAAGTTACAAGGAATGAAATAATTAAAGCTCTAGAGGGAGCAAATACGTACCTGTGCTGCTTAATTTCATTTTATTTTACAATGGAGACACTCAAAAGAAAGTGCAAGGAAGAAAAAATGCATTTCTGTGAAACTGCAAATGGTAACATTTTTATGTACAAATATCTCTGTTGTATGGGTACGTTTACCTACACAATGTTAGGGTGTTAATTTGCACACCTTTCTAAAAAATCTATTAGTGAATAAAAACAATCCATACAAGTTTAAATTTCACTCCACTAAATTATGGTATTTATTTCATTTACCCTTAAGTAGACTTTCTCTTTCTTAATTCATGTGCAATAACATTTATTCAGCCAGTTACAACAAGCAATGTCACTCATGACAACAACAGCTATGTGGCAGCGTAACAATAGTGTTGGGTCACTGCATTGTTAATGTGCAGGTGCTACTTAATAAAGCCCATAAACAAACTCAGATATTGGCACTTGACACCCAGTAAAATGACTTGTATGGGTAAATCTCGTAGATGCTTACAGTCCGCAAAGGTACGCAGATACTGGTTTAAGCTTCTCTCTATGATTAAAAACTCAAACGGCTATTGGCTTGTTACAGCTTCTGTCATTGGATTCTATGGCTGTAGAGTACATTCATCTGTGCAGGCCAATGCTACAGAGCCTTTTGATGGTGACAGCAGACCAGTCTCCCTCCTGTCCACTGATACATATTGAATAGGTCTGGCTGATATTGGAGTGCTATTATAGGATGACTTCTCTGAACCAATCGCACACCTATCACGCCGCAAAATTATCTTCTGTTCGTCCTATCAATGTGTGCTCTGGAAAGGTAGTAAGACACAGGGTCTCCTTTTGCAAAGTGTTGTCTGTTTGTGGGTTTAAATCTCTGTGCACATATCAGCATGTTTGATTGGGGTGCGATTTGTTCTTGTATATCCCCATAAAATCCCATTAAAAACCCTCGTTAAAAAGAAAGCAAGAGAAAACAGTGAGTAAGAGAAAGGGGCAAGCATAAAAGTGAAACTTAACGGAAACCGAGACAGCTTTAGTTGGTGTGTGTTTTACTTTATTATAGGGCCTAAAAAAAAATCTCAGATTTTTTTCACAACATATCCGATTCACGATTTAAATCGACGCCCCCCCCCGCCTACTTAAACTCAATTTGCAGATGACAAAGAAATTGTTCAAAACAAGTTTTAGCTTTATTTTGTTTTGATTTCCCCCTCTGGGGTTAAAGTGCAATCAGAAACAAGCCAAAAAGAAGAGATGGCAGGCCCTGCCTGCCGTTGTAAGCAGTGAAAATGTAACTTTTCAGTAAGCTTTCTCTAGTTTCAAAATGACTGTGACACAATGCACCCTCAAACTAACTTAAAAAATAAGTAAAATATAAAATTATGTGACCCTTTTTTGACAAAACATTTACACAAGTTTTTAAAACACAAGTTTTGCTATTCAGTATGCTTCCCCTCTTGAGGTTGATAAAGTAAGTGCAAACATAACTTGCAGTTACCTTAACATGTTTTGTATAATAAAAAGGTGCCTGTGGTATACAAAAACTATTTGGTCACTATGTTGATTCCCTGAATCATGTAAACAAAATTAAACATCTGCACAATCAACATCATCAAATAGCAGCCTTCCATTGTAAACAATAGTGAAAATCTAACTTTTCAGTAAGCTTTTCTAGTTTCAAACTGACAGTGACACAATGCAAAATATAAAATGTATGTGACCCTGTTTTGATTGGGCACCATATCTCCAGCAATATACATCGCGACTGCATCCGTGATCGCTTTCCACCGGGCCCCTTTCTTATCATACGGGATACAGTTTGTAAATGTTTCCAAGACGGCGGTGCTGGGGCTGCCGTGGTCTTGCTCATTTCGTAGGGAGCAACACTCTCCCACTCGGCAGCATGCCTCTGTTTGAGGTGCTGCAGTAAATACGTAGTTCTGCTACCTTTGGTTGCGACAGCCTTCAAACATACTATAAATCGATAAAATCGATTTATCGCCCAGTCCTACTTTATTACTTACTAAAATAAAAAGATGCAAATGTAAGACTTAACAACACTCAGGTTATGTCTACGCAGCAGAGTTCATGCACTGCTGTGCGCCGAAATGTCCGCAGTGACTGAATCTGCAACCACATCACAAATATCAGCAAGTTCATTTTTCTGTTGCTCAGAACAGCAGGGTATCGATCACCTCTGCCACGTGTGTATTCAGGCTACCTGCCTCCCTGCCTTTGGGACTGGAATAGCCCAGTCAGAATGGCTAGTGGGAGGCCACTGTTTCCGACAAAATTAGTGTGTGTACACAGGTTTTTAAAACATGGGTAACCCTACTAAGAATAGGCTCTAGACTCCTTTGCCATTGCCTGTAGACCAGAGCTGTGCACACGGCTCTGCAGCAGACGAGTATGGTAAACAGTAGACAGCAGCATGGAGGAAAGAAAACTTAATTTGTCATTTGACCCAGGTGTGAATGCCTATTTAAACCACTCCCATTGCATTAAAAAGCCAGAAGTTAGGGTGTTAGTGGGATTTTTGTGCAGTGGGAAAGAGGCTTTAGACTTATTCCCAAACGGACCCTCAGCTTGTACTTAAATGAAAAACTGTGTTGAAATAACTTAGTCATTGTCTTTTAATATGCATCATAATTTAAATCGAAATGCTTTTTTGATGAGGATTACGGTCAGTGAATTGTTTGCATTTTCCTGTAGTTATTTTCATATCGTGCAAAATGTAAAAGAGCCTTAAATAAATGACAACCCTTGGCTGCATCAGTGGAGCTGTTAATATAAAATAGAATTTATTATGGGTCAACAGTTTTATCACTTGCAAGGATTGTTTTCCATGTAGAAATTACAAATGGGAACTTAAGAGAGGACTCAACAACATCTCCTCAACCACATAGAAAGTGCTCTGTTCACCTGTTTGGTATCATCTAGTATGGATTGTCACAGACTGGCTGGGTGATGAAATTGGAAACTATCACTGATTAGGTTACCGATGACATGATCAGTCGTAGGCAAAAGGTTGATGAGTCACTGGTTTTGACATGATTTAAAGGCAACACATAATAGTGATAAAGGTGATAGGGACTTGGCTTGGGAACCGGAGGGTTGCTAGTTCAAGCCCCCGACCGGACAAAAATATGGAGCGTGGACTGGTAGCTGGCGAGGTGTCAGTTCACCTCTTGGGCACTGCAGAGGTGCCCTTGAGCAAGGCACTGAACCCCCTCAACCGCTCGGGGCGCCTGTCCATAGGCAGCCCCCTCACTCTGACATCTCTCCATTTGATGCATGTATAGGCCCTGTTTGAGCATGTGTGTGATTATCTTCAGGCCTGTGTGTATATGTAAAACAGAGTGAAAATGTATAATTTCTCCTCGCGAGACTAATAGGGGTATATAAAATAAAATAAAATAAATAAATAAAAACAACAACACGGTGTACACTATCTCCCCATAATCAGGTAGGTGAGCCCTCATGGCAAAAGGCATGAAAAACTAATGTTGGAGCTGCACAAAATGTTAAAAGGACCTTTCATCAAAAGTTGCAATTTCGAAAGTGATGCTCACAATTTTGCAGATCGGCATTTGCAGTGAAATCTGGTATTTTTTTAGGTAGCCAAACCTTATCCTGCAGTGATACAAATGTTGCTTTGGGGGCATCTTTGAAAATATTGTACTTCCTACAAGTAGAAACTGCTTCGAGGCACACTTTCATTTTCCTTTTGTTGCTGTTTGTGACTTCCAAGATGTAGAACGTAGGTATGCACATATGCAGCCCCCATAGTAATAGCAGCAATGAAAACCACTTTGTGGCTGCTTTCAGTGTAATGTAAGAATATTGTCTAGATTCCATACAGAACTCAAGTATCCAGCCTGAGCCCTACAAGCAAAGAGGATTTCTTCCATCTGGTTGGAAACATGGCTGCAGGTCAACTGGTGTTAACAGTGTGATGTTATAATAGGTTAGCTACTGAAAAATGAGTAATAATTGCTGTCTTTTGTTGTTAATTATATATTCATAAATATAATTTTACTTAGTATATCAAATTCAAGTTAATGTGACATGGACAAAGCAATTGTTTACTGATGTTACTTTATGCACCTCTGTGTATTAAAGTCATTTAAATACAGACAGCTGCCTCTTACTGACCTTTGGAATCACCAAAGGAAATAAGAGGCGATGTGCATTCACACTGAGTGTGTTCTTAGGCCTACGCACCGGTGATGGCCGTGGCCAGAGGCATTAAATTTTCAGGTTGTTCCTCCCATTCTTGTTCAGTATCTCAAGAATGCCTTGAGGGATTTTTTTCAAATTTGGCATAAATGTCCACTTGGACTCAAGGATGAACTGATTCGTTTTTGGTGGTCATGAGTCAATGGTCCAAGTCATTGTGACCTTGTCTGTCTCTACTCAACACCATAGCTTTGGAACAACTTGGTGAGCCTAATCTTGGGCATCCACCTTAAAACTGTGCTGATTGTATAGAATGTCTGTGCTGCTGGGGGAAAGATGTGTGTGAAACATTCATGGATGTAAACTGTAACTGCAACTTTGCGGAGGCATACAACTGCAAGGTTGTAATTCTAGTTAGTTTTTTTAAACACATTTTTCTCTTACTCCCTGTCTTTTGTTTCTTTCAATCTTCCAAACTGCAGTTTGTTCACATCAACAACCTAAAGCTGATCTGCAGGGCCCATCAGCTCGTCCACGAAGGCTACAAGTTCATGTTTGACGAGAAGCTGGTCACAGTGTGGTCAGCTCCCAACTACTGCTATCGCTGCGGCAACATTGCCTCCATTATGGTCTTCAAAGATGCGAACACAAGAGAGCCAAAGCTCTTTAGAGCAGTGCCTGACTCCGAGAGGGTTATTCCACCACGAACGACAACTCCATATTTCCTGTAAGCACATAAAAACCAAAACAACGCAGCCATTTGTTCACTGCACTGATGGTGACTGCGACAGTGGCATCAGCACTTGTGAACCCATATGAATTTTGTATTGTACATTTAGAGTATTTACAGTGCATTTATTGGTGCCAACTGTAGAATGTTGTTCCCACTTTGGCATTTAATGCCATTATTCTGCAGCTAAGATCACACTGAGATATTACAGCTATGTAAGTTGGCTTAACAGTATGGCTGTGCTGTTGAAGTGTTTTGAAGGAAGGATTAAAACAACACAGAAGTCAACTTACCCTTGTAAAATGTTCATATTTATAAATCTCAATTTTACTTTACTATAGAAACTCACTCTGCTGAGCAAATTGCAAGTGCAGTGTTATATACAACATTTCATTTATTTTGTAATGGTAATATATGAAAGCTGGGTGTAACATAATGGAGCAATGCACAAAAGCAAAACATACATCTACTCTGACAAATTTCAGTTGAGGTATACACTTAGTGTTATCATGTGATCTCATAAATAAACATGTGAATCTGAGAGTTGATGTGTAAAAAATGACTATATCCATTTGTTAGATTTCTGTACTGTTATGCCTGTGGTACCTTCTCTGATTTCCAGATTGAAATCAAGATCTTGTAATTATTATTTTCCGTGTCGCCATACTGTTTTTAAATAAAGAAATACAAAAAATGGAAAAAAGTTAACATCATAACTGGGGTGCAAAAACAACACTATGCTTCATCATAATAAATAATTGATATTATTCGGTAGGAAATGGCATTATCTTTTGACATCAGCCTATTCATGATATAAAAACAATGACAGGAGTTGCATTTTATGATATTGTAATCAGATCATATTACTTGATGTACTGTACTCTTGAGAGTTGCATTTAAATTCCACTTTGAAATTTTGATTTAATACCTCTTAAGAAAACTAAAGAAAATTGATATTTTTAAAGTTTGGATTATTATTAAGATATGAACTATAACAAAACATCTCACTGTATAGGGGCATGGTGAGGAGCAGAGTGTTTGTTATCCTCCTTGCCTCAGGTGGGTTAGGTGATCTCAGGTGATCTTTGTGGGGCACTATTAAAAGGTTCTATACCATTCACATAGGTTTGAGGTATTACTTATCATCAGCATATACTGGTCACCATAGACTTTGCCGCAATCCTACATGAAAGCATTTGTTTTAGCACAAAGTCGAGCAGTTCGTTCACCCAGCTGTTCAACAACATAAATGTTAGGAAGTGGGGACAGGAATATATGCATCAAAAAAGGGAGTGACCTCCATAGGCTGGTGGGATGTAACTAAGTATATTTACTTAAGTACTATTTGAGGTACTTGTACTTAGCTATTTCCATTTCATGCTTCTTTGTACTTTTCCTTCACTACACTTTGAAGGCAAATATTCTAGTTTTTCCTCTATTATATTCATGTGATAATTTAAGCAGAACTTTTTTTTGCACAACATACATAACTAAGTATAATCCAATAATATAATGTATATGATTCTGATTTGAGCCATTCTGCATAATGAGTTAAAGTATTTTAGTGCTAATACTTTTGTATTTTTAGGAGGAGGACTTTGCAGGACTTTCAGTTGTAACAAAGTGTTACTATTTTTGCCTAAGCCAAAAATCTGAGTACTTCTTCCACTGCTGTCCATAGGAGTAAAAGAGTAACCCTGATTTCAAGAGTTAGTGAAACTATTAATCCAAAAAACTGTTGGAAAGAGATTTGCCTTCACATGCAGGGACAGGAAAGGCAGGAACTCTACTTGTCCAAGCCACTGCTGCATGAAGCATTTCTCAAACATTGATATTTGTTGTTTGACCTTTCTATTAATAAACATGTTTTAATTAATGCCATTAAGAAATCATAAGCAGCTAAGAAAAGATATTGCTAGTATGCCTACACCAACAGCTTGAATCAAGGGACCTGATCCCTGCTAAGCCTATCTCCTGAACTGAAAGCTGCCACTTATCTGAGCAGACCCCTCCTGGAGGGGTGGAGGACTGCTCTAAAGGGGATCTGACCCACAACAGGCCAGCTGCCTCTTACAGGTCTGGAGGCAACTAAAGCAAGCACAAGCAAAGAAAGGGGGAATAAAACAACACAGATAAAAAAGGAACTTTTTAATGTATAAAAAGAATAAATAAATACATTAAAGTCTGCCTTAACTCAGCTGTCCTGACTCGCCCCAGTTCCACGCCTGTGCCTCTTCGACCTCAGGAGCGTGATATATATTTTTCATCCCCCTTTCTAACTTCCTTTCTCTTCCTCCTTTCCTCTCTTAATATCTATTTTTTTTTAATCTTCCTTCCCTACTTGGCTCGCTTTCCCCTCAATACCTGTCGTTCAGACACTGAACTATTATTACTTGTGGTGCCTGTAGGCGGCGCATGTTGCCCGCTGCACTCCGAAACCTCTCACTTCTTATGACCAATGAACAGTGGCGCTGCCGTGGCGTCATCAGTCATCTGTGTTGGGGTGATTACGTGTAGCTTTCCAACTAGCAGCACCTAGCCTGTCAGAGAGAGCATTGGCAAGTCCATATCGACAGCCACAACAATATTACTATTCTTTGAGGATATACGGAACAAAGGCGAACCTACAGCCACTGAGCATTTGAAGACGCCATGGATCGATACTTTATCGAAGTTAATATGGTAAGAGAAAGACGACTTCAGTGAACGAGCAAGCTAACGACAGCTAGCATCGCCCGGTGGTGGTAACGTTAACTCTCATTGTTATGGCTAGAAGAGCTAGCTGGCTAGCCGTCTGTCAAAACATAGTCTGACATTGTAATTGCAAATTTCCTAATGGGATTAACACTGATAAGACACAACAGACAGAGCATTACTTTGTAGCAATGTGTGAAAGTATTTATCCGCACATCAGTAACAAGGTTGAATTAGATAGAATACATTGTAGCTTAGCCACGGAAACAAATTTAGTTAAAAAGTCAAAATCTGGTTACTCTACAGTGTAGTCATTTATGATAAATTGCATACTGAGTAGAGTTAGATTTCCTGAGCCATATAGAGAGCACATGTCTTGGCAGTAACTCTAATATTTATGTTAGAGGTTTGGTGCAGTTTGCATTACAAACAAAACATTCAGAAGGTTGCCATCTGCTTTAAATAACACAATAATTATCAGCAAATATAAGACAGCTCTGAGAGACATTTTGTCTCACAAGTAAGTCACATATGAGTTTAACAAACACTTGTTGTTTTTCCAGTGAAGAATAATTTATCCGTCTGCAAAAGACTTCAGAATTATTGCTGGATTCTCTGATCTCTCAGTGGCCTGCAAAGAAGACAGACTTAACAACCACAACCAAAAAGTTGCAGCATTTGTCTGTTATTAATACATCAATATAGCCCATCGGTTTTTTGACGTTAATAATGGATGCCACCATGTCAGAAAGACCTTGATCTTGTTGTTGGGCTCATTACTGAAATGTGACATGTTGCAGGCAAGCAGCCCCTGCTTTCAATTTTGCTATTTTCATAACTGTCTGTTTTCTCTTTCCAGCTGTAGCAGAATGGAGTTACCAGTCCAAACTTGTTTTAAGGGGTACTGCATAAGGACACGGCTCTGTTTCAGCCCACAGGACACAGAGCCATAAACTTCATGCATCGTGTGAAGTCAGTTACTCTCCAGAAACTGCAAATTGCACTCAAAAAGAGACACTTAAAGGACAGACATGTTTGCCAAGTTAAAGAAGAAGATCGCAGAGGAGGCTGCCACAGCACCCCGTAGTGGTGTTCGAATACCGCGAACCATCAGCAAGGAATCCATCACCTCAGTGGGGGCAGACTCGGGGGATGACTTTGTAAGTACTTTGTGAAATCATCACCAGTCACTACCCTAATGCTTTGAAATTTTTGCATGTGGTACATCTCTGTGGTATAATTTACCATTGTTTGGAGGCTTTATTGCATTTGGTTTTGTTTTACTTACTATGTGGTGTAAAGCTGTGTCACACTTTTGTGGTCTAGTTCGCAGGGAGGAATAGGGACAACTATAAAGAATTAATAAAACAGGACAAGCCTTATTGATTAAAAAAAACAATATTAGTTGGTCAGTTCATTTTAAAATAGTTATTAACTGTTAAATATTAATCTAAAAATAAGGAAGTAATGGTCAGACTTCTTCTTGGCCATCATAGAGACAAATCTAACTTATTATCATTCTTTCAATAGAATATCTGTGTATTACATTACTTATCTTAATGTAGTCTTAAACTGGTTACAGGAATGTGTTTATTCATAAATGAAAAAAAGACAAGTAATTTTATTTTTTGATTTCACAGCACAGTTGATAGTCATGCATAAAAGGTCTGAGTGGAAAAGTTGACTTTTGTGAAGAAAGACGGACTGTGCACTGTGCTCTTCTTCTGCAGGGTTCAGATCACTGATGAACACACTGCTGGTTATTAAATAATCATCTGTCTCTATACTCATATCTTCTTGAAGCAGTTTTCTGTAGTTGAGCAGGATTATGTTACCTCCAACAAGCACTAAGAACTAATTCTGTGGATTTTAATGGGGCAGCCCAGTGGAGACTTGCAAGAAACACTTTTTTAAAAAATCAGTATTGTCAAAATCGATGCAGAAGTGGGTGAGATATCTTGACTCTTTGTCCCCAGTGTAGGTCAAGCTTATGTGAATCGGTTGCATCTTTAAAACTCAATTCCCCTATTTGTAATGTAGGTTTTGTCATAAATGTGCAGTCTCCCTGATGACATCATCAAGACTTTTTTTCAGACTTTAAGAAGCTTCTGCAGAGGTGCACCAATCTTGGAACCCATTTGCTGTTGGTCTGTGAATGATAAGCTTTTGGAGGCAATGGCAGATATTTTCAGGGGTTCCAGTGTAGCCAGTGGATATCTGGGCCAAGACTTCCTCATCTGTGCTTCACTCATTTTGGCTAATATCTATAAACAGATAGCCACATACAAATGCAGACAAAAGAAAACCTAATAAAAAGCGAAATCATTTTCTAGGGTTCAGTATCAGTACTCGGCATCTTTAGGATATCGACCAAAAAAACCAAGTACCAAGTAATTTCTCCAGTCATATGATACCTGCATTTGATCCATTCTGTACCCAGATCTAGAAAAAAATGTCTGTTTTTATGGTTTTACTTGCAGTCAATCACAGCAAGCGTACTGCGATTTAATTCAGTATGATTAGCCCACTACCACAGCAGCTACAACCCATACAGTCTGCGGCGTGATGAAGTCAAGTGAGATGTATTTAATGGAGTTGGATGTTCAGTGTGCTGAGATGCCCCCAAAACATTCAGAAGTGGCTACACATGATGACCTTACATGTACAGCATGGCTATCATACTATTCAAATGATGGGTATTGAATGAAGTAGAAAAAAAAGATACCAAATAAGGTACTCTGTTGGTAATGGTGTCACTGTAAGGGGCTGTACACATACTGCATTTTTGTGCCCTCAAATTCATTGTTTTTAATGTAGACGTGTGGTAGGTGCACTCAAACGCCAGAACAACGCTGTGGTGGTGAGTATGTGTTCTCGAGCACCTCTTTTTTAGGGCACTTGCCCTGAGATAAACGGAGTAAAACTTTTGGAACGCATCAGAGTGCATCGCATGTTATATGATAATGTCCAACCAATCACAGCTGACTGATGATGCGGCATGTGTACAGCCAGAGACTTTATTATGAGGAGGCTAATCACTAAAAAAATGTTCCATATAAATGACTGAGGGTAGTTCGTAATGGCAGTATGGCCGTTGTACACACATGTCCCGCCTCTTCCGCCACTCACAAAGCCAATTGTTTGGTGATTTTTTTTGTCAATCATGTTGTAGTGACGTAAGCCCGCGTAACCACCTTTACGACAGTTTGGTCAAGTTGCTGCATAGAGGACTCCGGAGGGAGGGACCATTGACAGTGGTAGGGAGGGTCATGGGGAAAGTGTGGTTGGAAAGCTACGCCTCACCGCCTTGCTCCGCCTGTACAGTATGCTTTCAGTCAGAGCCCGTCTACAATCTTTGACTTATGGAAGAAGTGAAAATGATTTCCGGACAATCAAACGTTCTTGGTTACAGTCGGGATGAAATTACAAACAGACACAGTTGAAAATATAAGTTGTTTTCCCTTTGTTTACATGTCATCTCGACCGCGTCGCTGCAAAGATCCTTTGCACCACCTGTATAAGCCACAGGTATCTGGGTGTGCGCTCGCTTGCTTCCTCATGATTATTAAATACGCTGCGCTCCAGGGTTCCCCACCCCTCAAAACAAAGCTCACGCACCGGTGACGTCTTACGTTGTTGGAGCCGTATATTGAAACGGTGTCGTGAAGCTTCGCGCGTGCGCAGTTGAATAACCCGAGGAAGAAAAAAGCGGTTTTAAACCTTATTAAGGAACATAACTGGCAAGTCTTCTCATCGATTTGGATCAGTCTTTTTTGCTGATGCCATTCATATAGTTTTTTATGTCCCAACAAGCTCTGGAAGTAGAGAAACAGACCTTCACCCGTTCATTTTGATAGTGCTTGGTCTTGTTAATTTCAATAGCTGCCCTGGCGCGTATCAAAGATGGCATCGGAGTGTTACGACTTGCCTTAGAAGGACTTTGGTACAGCCCCTTAGAGTACTAGTATTGGTACTCATATTGTAATTTTTTAAATGATACCTGGCCCTTTCATCGCCAAAAGACAGCTGATGGGTTCCGAGATGGCATTTTGGCCAATGCGTTCTGCCTCCGTGCAGACTGTTAACCTCTCGTGCAAACGTAGTTGGCGAATACTATTAGGATTACATACTGACTACAAACAGAAACCAGAATGCATCTGATTCCAGCTACACAAAAAAATGTACAAATGCTTTCACTATTTGAGGAGTAGAAGGATTAACTAAACGTTATGCGTAAAATTGGTGGAATGACCCTTTAAAAATTTTCAGGATATTTCTTCCTGCTCTCTAAAATAGTTTGTATGACTCTATAATCATCACACCTGTAGTGTAACCAGTGATCATCTTTGATTGGTGTTGTCCTCAGTCCCAGAGCTTTGTACGGTGAGACAAACAGCCTCATACTTGACAGCACAGTCCGGGGAAGTTTTTCGCTAGGACTGGGTTCTCACAGGAAGAACAAGAGTTTCTGTTATCTGCAGAAGCTGTAGCCAATTAACAAATCAACCCCATGTTATGTTGAATAAAATAGCTCACTCTCAACTCAAGGAATGTTTTCATTATATTTAATAAATACCTATTAGTTTTTACTTGTTCTAATCTGTTATTTGCAGACGGGTTCCTCTGTGAACTGCACTGCATTGTGTTCTTTAAAGGGAAGCTAAACAGAGCATGCTCAGTGTAAAAACAGCACCTTGAATGTTCAGATACTTTCTTAGTCCACACTACAAAGCAGCACTGTGATATTAAAGACAGGTGTCTAAATGTTAGAGATACTCTGGCAGCTCCTGTTGATGCTGATGGCTTTGAACCAGCCGCATTAGTAATCCCCTTTGTGGCACATCCCAATGTACAATTTACTGCCAAATGTATAGATGTCAACAGTATCACATCTCTCCTTTCAGTGATGTTCTCAGAAGAATAAACAGCTCTGTGATGGAATAAATAATTTAAACTGCAGTACTTAAAATGCAGTAAAACAGCAGGAGTTTAAAAACACAAGATAAATGCCCAATAATTTTTTTCCGACAATTTATTTGTAAGTACTCATGGTGATAATAGAAAGTAAGGGAATTTGATACTTCTTTTGAGGATGTCATTGAATGGGTCTGGGAACGGGACGTAGTAGGTTTTATTTTTCAATATTGTTCACACATTGATTGCATTCCACTGTTTCCAGCCAAGCCATAATGGAAAATAGATTGAAAAACAACCGTGATCAAGGATGGATTTTATGTCATATCATTTCTCACGTGTCATTTGTCCCTCTGAATTAGTTGCAGAAAGTCACACAGAAATGTAAGGTATTTGATTTCAGTTCAACGACAGGAGCACTGGCTGACTTTTGGAATAGTCACCGGTCAGGGCAGTTCTACGTAACAGGGCTTGGGTGTGGCTGACATTGTATGTATTGATTACTCAGTCTTAAGACCAGCCAGTCTAACATGAAACCCTGTTGATTCATT
>JAGQAX010000007.1:4223466-4464960 GCA_019142605.1 Cephalopholis sonnerati | reverse complement strand
TCCCGTGTCACAGCAGAACACACTCACAACTGACTTAATTTGTGTTTTTTTCCTGAGTGTTTCTTCTTTGTGGTTGTGGCTGCTAATTTCACCTGTTCTTGTGGGTTTCCTATATTGTTTTCAAGAGAAATGTTTTTGTCATAGATTTGTAAAGGAAATCCATGTCTGTGGTATAGCTCTGTTCATTGGAGCTAACAGGGGAGTGAAGCTAGACTCCTGAGGCTGTTGTGCTGTCTCAGTTGCACTTGGCTAAATTATTTAGTGCAGCCACTGAGTAGCAAAACTGCCAGCTAACATATGACACTGTGTTTCTGGAACAAAGCCGTGTGGGTGACACAGTTTAGCCAACTCGTTTGCATGACAGGAACGCGCCACCTTTCCTTTTGTGCATCCATTTCATATATATTTTTATTATTCCTGTAGTGCAACAGCAATGGAGTTTGAAAATAAAATGATTTTCTGTGATGTCAAACATCAGACTTAATGTCCAGGAATTCCTGAAAATTTCGGACTAGTCACCAGATTAGAGAGTAGCCAGTAGAGCGATGCTATCTACAGAGAAAATAATGAGTTACCACTGAAATACATTGGACATGCTTGATGATTTCTGACTGTGAAAGAGCAACTGTAGATGGATATTTGCTTGTGTGTGTGTGTGTCTTCAGGCGTCTGATGGCAGCAGCTCCAGGGATGACCTTCCAGCACAGCTTCTTAGAAGGAATGATCAAATCCGGAAGCTGGAGGCCAAGCTATCAGGTAAGACAAGTCAGACTGGAGCGATTCAGCCTGTAGCTCTCAGTAGCCAGGATCAGAGAAATTTAAACTCTGGTGTAGCTTGTGATGCACAGGACTGTAGGTAATCGATCCTATCATAACTGTGTGACGATGAAATAACATCAGAATCATGTGGCCAACTCTGAATGACAGAGGCTGAAGCATCACTAAAAATGTCATTGCAGTGTTTATACATATTTTACTGGCAAATTATGTAATTAATTATCAATTTATTATGTATCCATGCATTGGGCTTATGCCATGTGTGATATATAAAATGACTATATCGCAAACGTGAAGTATAGATTGTCACAAAATGTTTTTAAACCACCGGTATGATACTCGCTTTGGTGTTTCAATTCTCTCACTCTCTCCTATAGCTCTCTTCCTCATACAGATACACATACATAAAGAAAGATTTACAAACATGATACCTCTCTCGTCTCTGTGTGAGCAGGCAAGGCGAGGCATGTTGTTATATCACAGCTCTAGACCACGACTATTTTGCGATCACGGAGCATCAGTGCGACTTGCACATATATTAACATATTAACTGGAGAACTGTTTGTTTCTAGTTTCCAGTGAATAAATCATCCATGTTTAACTGTGCCATTGTAACATTTTAACTTAATGGCTTTGCGATAGTGTGAATAGGTGCAGTGTGTGTTTTTGTACCTGTGGGGCTCTGTGACCTGCAGTCGCATTTTGCGACCACGGAGCACTTGTGCCATTTGCAAATACTATTAATGTATGAGAGCTGTTAGTTTGTTACCAGTTTACAGTGAGTAAATCCTCATGTTTAAATGTGCTGTGGGAACAGTTATATTTATATTATATGACATGACATTATATGACATATATATATTATATTATATGACAGTAGCCACTTTTTAACTTTTTGTAACTGTAGTTCGTTTAATAATTTTACATTTTAGTATTCTATAGTAGAGGAGATGTCAAAGTATCGCGATATTTTTTTTAAATCCTTATTGCCCAGCCCTAATCTGAGGCAACCATTTAAACAAACACAACCATCTAGAAAAAATATTGCACTCATAACTGAAACTTTAATGCCCCCAGTCTATGAGACTGGCACCAGCAACTCAAACAAATTGTCTTTGCCAAAGGAATGTGACTAGAGCCTGTCAGGAACTGGTTTGAAAAAACTGTAATTTGTAAATCCTGGATTAAGTCTTGTGGTGCAAAGCAAATTGAATTTAATAAGTTCCGTGCTTCAGTGCTTTTATCTTCACATAGCACAACTACAAACACTTCATGAGCGTGACCACATCACTTTTAGTTCAGTCCAGTTTAGTTCAGTTCACCCATAAAATGACCATTTTTACATTAATTACTCACTGCGCATTACCTTGAATTTGTGAAGAAAACTCTGTTTTTCTTGCATGCCTCCATGGTGAACGGCAAATACAAAAAAGGCAAACATTCTGCATGATTTTAAAGTAAATGGGGACCGTGTTAAACAACAGCAAAACTGTATCAAACCATCCCTTTCCAAACTCTCACACAACTCATGCAGTATAATCCAAGTCTCATTTATCAATTCGAATGCTCAGTACTGCCCAAACACATGCATTTTCACTAAATATTACAATTTAAAACATGGCAGTATGATCAGTCTCATGCACAGCTGAGTAGCGTGCACTGGCATGCACATGAGTTTGAACTCTATTCACGTGGAGCTCATACACGTGCCTACTCAGGGCATGCTACCAGGACCCCGGGTAGTTCGCTGGGCTCTGAAGCCAATTTTTGTAGTGGCCAAACAGGTACTGCAATTTCCGGGGTCTGTCACATGAAAAGACTTTTTCCTATAGATTTCTGCAAGGAAAGAGATGTGTGAATATCACTGGCTAGGTTTTTTAAGCATCACAAAAACTGAAAAATGACTTGTTTCACTATCAGGATTTGATCCATTTGTTCTGATAACATTTGGAAAGTCTTGCAGAGCTGAGTGATAAAATAATTTTATCCCCATTTAAGTTAGCAGAGCGCTAAACCAGAAGTTAGCCGTTCAGGCGGCGGAAATAAGATGCTCAGCCACACTTGGTTGTGCTCTGCTGCTGTTAGTCACTACTGTGCCTGCTGTGTGGGAGGCACAGTGCCGAAGTAGTCTTGTTATGTGCCGCAGTTGAACCATTTTAGTTACATGCGCCACTGACCAACTTTCATGAGAATGAACAGAGCCCTGCTTTCATTGTTGTATCCAGTTCTCCTAATGCATCAATGTGCGCTACTTACAGGCGGAGGTGTGTTATATAGTAACATTTTTGTGAAAATGCATGTGTTTGGAAGGTCCTGAGCATGCGGGTGGATAAATGAGACTTTGATTACACTGCACGAGTTATGTGAGAGTTTGTAAATGGATGTTATGATGTAGTTTTTCTGTTCTGAAACGTGGTCCCCAGTGACTTAAATGAAGAATGTTCGCCTTCATTGGATTCTCCATTTGTCATGGAGGTATGTGAGGAAATCAGAGTTTTCTTTAAAAAATCAACCTTAAACGTGGTGAGTAATTGATATACAAATGGTCATTTTGCGAGTGAAGTATTCTTTTAACTGACTGTGTTTTTCAGATTCTACTCTTTAGTGAGTAAATTTGGCAGTAAGATGGTGGCGGCTTATCAGAAATGATAACACACTTGTGAAATATCTATATATTAATGCCAAGTTAAAAGTGATTGTGTCAAAAATTATTTTTGCCCTTCACTTCCTCAGCTATGTACCGCAAAGACTGATAGAAGTTGTGTTCGCTTTCTAACAACAGTCCATTCTCTGTTTCTCCTTTAAAGTGGATTCCCCAAAACCTACCAATGCTGCACAGAGGGTGTTAGCTGTGCTTACAATATCTGCCTTGTTAATGGTGATTTTATTGTCTCTGAATGAATACTGTTACTCGCTGTTTAGATGCTTGCTTGGTGTTTTTTTTCTCCTCTACTCAGTAAAATAGCTCATCTGTCCTGTGAGTGGTTTATGTGACTTTGCACCCTTAGATAAAGTTAAAGGTCACACATTTTCATGTAGCCTTTTGACCAGTATGGTTTTCTCAGATAAGAAAATCATTAATAGTTTTACCTTCCATTATTTCTCAATCATGTTTTCCCTTTTGCTTTCTCCCTCTTCTTATGTTCACTTTCTCTCCTTCCTCTCTCTTTATCGTCATCTGCCCGTTCCTCTTCCTTGTTTGTGTTTTGTGTGCGTGTGGTTGTGTGTTGGTGTACATGTGTGTGTGCGCGTATGTGCCGTTGATACCCCATCCCATCACCCTACTTCCCAACACTAGACTACGCTGAGCAGCTACGAATTATGCAGAAGACGAAGGAGAAGCTTGAAATTGCATTAGAAAAACATCAGGATTGTACGTACCTCTACTCTCCTCCCAATTAGCTTCTTTTTTCTCATCTGTCTGTCAGCCGTAATAAACCATCACCTAGTGTGCCATCACTTCCTCCCACGAAGGTGATTTTTTTCCCCCAGAAGCTAATATCATGGGCTTTAGAAGTTTGCTTTGGGAGCGCTGAATGCTTTGTCCTTTCACTCTGAAAATCCACCCTCAGATCTTTTACACTGGTATTCTTTAAGTGTATTGGTTTCAGAGTTATGTATGCATTGTCACTTTCTTTTTTGGTGTACTCACTTTCTTTCAATTTGAGCAAAAAAAAAACGCAAACTGTATAATTTAAGTACAACTCACTAGCTACCCTACCTTTGCATAAGAACCTTAATACCTTTTTTGCAGCCACATCTGTTATTTAATTATCACCATGTCTTGTGGTTGCATTCTGGTCTGTTGGGCCTCCTGCCAGTAGAGAAACTGGTATATATGCCTCTTGATGGTTTTGTCCATGTGCTTTTAATTGTTTTTGTGACATCAGTTGGACTGTGTGTCCAACGCTGTGGATATCTGTGGTCCTGAGTATGAATTCTAATGTTTTTTGGGGACCTTTTCATCTGGCCGACATTTAGATTTGTGCAAAAGAAATATCACACTCTAACCCCCAATGTCCACTGGACAAGGCAGTGTCATGTTCCAGCTCTGTCATGGCTGCTGGGAAAGAGCCAATAGCATTCCTGTTGATGCGTGAGTCAAGCTTCTGTTTCACTCATAGACTCTCTATAAAGATGGACGACATGGCAGCTCCCCAAAAGTGATACCAAAACATCTTGATCACAAGTATAGGTCATAAATCCCGCCCCCTCCAAGTTAATGGATGGGACATGGGCCAAACTAATAACATCACGTCAAACATTTTGGGACATTCTTATTATGCTGATGTATGTCCAGTGTTGGGTTTTTTTGATAAGTTTGGTTATAACTAGTAATTTAATGTTAAAAAAAGGGGGATTGAGGTCATGATTGACAGCTGTGTGTGTCAGTTGGTATGCTCCCAATAAAAGGCGCCGCTCGTGATTAGTTGGATGTGTGTGTGAGTGGGAACCCGATACTAGCGGAGATTGCGAATTCTCCAGATGACATCACCAGTGCAGGATATTTTGGCTTCATTTTTCTACAGTAGGAGGAAGTCGAGACATGGCGTCCATCTTTATATAGTCTATGGTTTCACTCTAAAGTAGGCAGTTCACTTGTGAATGTACACTGATCAGCCAAAAGAAAAAAAAACACCGGCAGATGAAGAGAATATCATTGATTGTCTTGTTACAATGTAATGTTATGCTGGGAAACCTTTGGTCCTGACATTTATGTGGACACGACTTGATGCCTTACACCCACCAAAACACGTTCAAGAGCAGACCAGGCGCACCACCACCATATGATGGCAGTGGAGGAAAATGCACCACCTGCTCAGGAATATCCCAAGTAACATGACAAAGAGCTCAAGGCATCAACCTGGCCTCCAAATTCGTCAGATCCCAGTCAGATCAAGGAGTTGTGAAATGTGCTGGTACCCATTGTCCAAGATGGGGCCTCTTTGGATTAGACTTCGCTGTGACCTGTCGAGGCATGGACACAGGACCTCTGGTGGGTGTCCTGTGGTTTCTGACACCGGGGCACTGGTGGCAGATACTTTGAGTCATATCCCATGGATGCTCAATTGGATTGAGATTTGGAGAATCTGGAGGCCAAGTTGACATCTTGAGCTCTTTGTCACGTTACTCGGGACATTCTTGAGCAGTTTTTGAGGTGTTGCATGGCGCATTGTCATTTGGGGGCACTGCCATTTTTGAGGGCCAATGCCATGAGGGGGGTACTTGGTCTGCAACAGTGTTTGATAGAGGGTGGAGCATGTCAGGTGGCATCCACACGAATGCCAGGACCACAGGATACTCTCTGGAACATTGCACTGTAAGAAGGAGATCATTTTAATCACTTGGTCTGTCAGCGGTTTTACTGTTGTGGATGATCGGTGTATGTAAACTAATGACCAAGTGACATTGAATTAATGTCATACTAAGTAATCTCTCATCACTTTTTCAATATGCAGTGCTGACAAATAGACTGTAAACTTTATTGTAGAGGCAGCTGCTGAAGAACAACCTGCTTGAAGATGCTCCAAAACCCTTCTAGTGCACACTGGACCTACAGAGATGTAGCACAATAATGGAGTAACAAAGCTGCATCCATTGGAGATGTGGGGTTTCTGGCAGGTTGCCATGAAATTTGCAGAGCACATTCATGCTTCCCCAGAGGATGAACCATTTCTATGTGGGGCACTTTACAAGTCTTCAGTGCCACCATTAGGCCAAAGTGTCTATTTGTCTCTCAAAATAACTCAGATTTAATAGATTTTATAGCAATAAACCTTTTGATTTGAATGACTGCCCAGCTCTTTCCCCAGCACCCTCTCAGAGCTGACTTTTAAGTTATAGTTTGTGGTAAAGAACCACTGATAACTGAGACTTACTTTTAAGTAAGACGTATCACGACTCCAAGAATAGTGAAATCTTCAGTTTGTTGTTGGTTCTATCTGGCGCTGAAGTATTGTGAGTTGTAATGAACAGTGAAGGACAGTCAAGGAGATGTAGACTTTGGGGTGGATTTTTCTTCTTAGTTCACACACAGATAACACGCAGTGTAAGCTTCAATAAACTTTTTGTTTTTGTCAGTTGCCATGCATCGCTTGTCTTTGCCTGTCTTTGCTTTTGGGATGAACACACTTCTTAATCTGACTCTAACTTTTCACAGCTACTAACGGTGCCACTGTCTGTGCTATTTAATATTTCTGTTCTCCTTGGTTGCATACAAACCTCTTTCTATGGTTTCCACCTTTCCTTTCTTTTTCTCTTTCTCACTTTCACTGCTCAGCATCTATAAAGAAACTTCAAGAGCAGAATGAGTCTCACCAGGCCAGCCGAGCCAAAATGGCAGAGGGGATGGCTTTAGCACTGGAAAAGAAGGATCAGGTAAAAGCGACCCCGTCTCATCTACTGTATAGTCCTGATTTGTGGCTTGTGTACTAATCTCTGTCTATCCTTTACCTGCAGGAATGGATGGAGAAGATGGCTGATGTAGAAAAGGTAAGTCTTTAAATATATCTTTTGGACTCTCTAAACAATACACAATTTATGATGATATTATCTTTAAATGTGACTGTTTTCCACACCTAAAATAGAAGGATAAAGGACTTAAAAAACAGTGCAAGACTTGACAACAATTAATTGCTTTGACACCCAACGTGTTTGATGTGGTTCAGTTGAACTTGCAGCCGGGGCTGGGCAATTTATGGATACTCTGATATTGTGATCGTCATAGATTTTGGATATCATAATTAGGGCTGGGTATCAACCGAAATAACTTGGTACCAAGTAGTATCGAAACATCTCTAGTCACAACGTACCTGCATTCAATCTTTTTTGTGCCGGTGGTCTGATCCGGGACCGTCGCGTCTCCACGCCAGATCAGCAGAATGCTGTTACAGCCATTTCCAGAACTGCCATCCCCGTCAGTTTAACATCTTCCCATTAAAGCCCCATTTCCACCGAGCAGTACAATATGGTACGGTACAGTTTGGTATGCTTTTTTTTTCCGTTTCCACTGCAAAAAGTTGTAGATGGTACCAATGGGACCATTCCTAACCATTACCATTTTTGGTCTCCCTCCTATTGGGGTACCTAGCACACAGATCTGGTACTTAAAGGTGGAGCTGTGAACACTGCAGTCTGTTGATTGGTCAGTAGCAGACGTTCACTCCGCTCAGGGCTTATCTGTGGCTGGTTTTGAGGCAGAAGCCACTGTTCATATTGTGGAGAGTGTTATTGCAGTAAACTGTAATTATAAATGAAAAGGATGTTTTGCTGCCTCTTGCAGCTGCCGGAGTCGGAGAAAAAAATAACGGGATTTTTAAGGTTGGAACATTAACTTGTAATATTACGCAATGCACGAACTGACGACGTGACTTTATCAGAACACCTTAAATATGTCATATGACAACTTTGACAATTATTTTAGTTTTTATATGACATACACTTTAAGTAATGAGTGGATCTTGAAGCATTTATATATATTAATTTTGGCGGGGTTATATGAACTGCATATATTCTAATCCTCACTCAAAGGAAAAGGAAAAGGGTCACGTAGCATCAGGCTACAGCGAAACTAAACCCCCGAGCTTGCCTGAGAAGGACTAAATGCACAAACCTGCTATTTTTAAATATCTCATGGAGAGAGACTCTCACTGCAGTCTGTTTTATTCTGTTATGAAAAATGTCGGCGTGCAACCCCGCTCTGTGGACGATGAACGAGGTGCAGACTGTGTCACCGGAAATAAGGAAATACAGTGAGTGCCGGACAGAGCAGTGAGTGACAACAACCCCGCCCACATTTAAGGGTACTGTTTGTGGTGGAAACACTAGGGTCTAGATACCATATCTGAAGGGTACTTTTGGTTCCAAAGGTGACATACCGAAAATGTTTGGTGGAAACGGGGCTTAAGAATGAGCTGCACAGCTGCAGCAGCTAACTTCCAACACCATGCCGTTTAACGATCGCAACAAGCTCACACCGACACTAACATGGCTCCACTCTGTCATTAAACCCGCTGATGAAAAACCGCGTGATGCTAACATTTAGCCCTGTGATTGTGTGTGTGTGGCTGGGCAGACTCTCAAACAACTCTCTAACAACATGGGTGGCCAGCTGGGTTGTTTTTAAAAGGATAAAGAGAGGTGTTGTGTCGGTATACCGAGTGCCATCATCCTCGTTTACCATTAATCGAGTGTCATTACTCTATCTTGCTCTCTCTCTCTCTCTCTCTCTTTCTCTTTCTCTCTCCCTCTCCCTCTCCCTCTCCCTCTCCCTCTCTCTTCATGTCTATCTCTCCTGTGATTGAAGCAAATAAAAGCCCAGGCTATTAATGTTTACCGTGTACATGCCACTCCATTCACCAGTACCTTGAGGTACTGGTATTGTAATTTTTTTAAACGATACCCATTCTTAATCTTAATATTGTTGGTGTTGTCTTTTCCTGGTTTTACAGAGAAGTGATGTAATTTTCTGAACCTACCAGGCTGTTTTGGCTGTCATAGTATTTGCCTTTACCCACTTAGTCATTATATCCACATTACTGATGTTTATCAAAAGTCTCTGTAAATATAGTATGAAAGCACCAATAGTCAACCCTGTAATATCAGTGCAATACTCATATCGAGCTACTTGGTCAAAAATATCATATTTTATTTTTTTGCCCAGCCCTATTTGCAGTTGGTGTGTTTGGCCCTTTAGTTCTGTTTTCTTGGGCTGGTAGGAAAGTTATCTATTGAAGTCTGGTCCAGACTAAACAACTGGCTTGAGGCCCCCTGCAAGAGCCCCCAAGGTTGTCAGTGTGGTTCCAGTCAATCTTGAGCAGTGTGTTTTGGTTTTGTTGAGAAAGCAAAGCCGACCAACCCCAGGATTTAATGAGATTTTTAGGATAAATTCAAAATATTCCCGCTGATTGTGAACAGTTTGGTAAGTAACCTTCTCGTCTAGGTTTTAAACAACATATACTGTAGCCTGTGTCTGCAAGACTATTTGATGACCCTTGTGTCACGTATGTGTATCATCTTATGATTTCAGAAAGTGGAAATGGGTTAAACCAAAAGTGTGCTGAGCTTGTGTCTTATACCATCTATTTGAAGTACATGAAACAAGTGATCAAAGCTAAAGGGAAAAAATATATAATTTTTTCCTTGGTAGGGACCAAAACTGAGTCACAGGTGTTAAAGTACATCTACACTGAACAAAAATATAAACGCAACACTTTTGTTTTTGCTCCCATTTTTCTTGAGCTGAACTCAAAGAGCTAAAACGTTTTTTTTATATACACAAAAGACCATTTCTCTCAAATATTGTTCACAAATCTGTCTAAATCTGTGTTAGTGAGCACTTCTCCTTTGCCGAGATAATCCATCCCACCTCACAGGTGTGGCATATCAAGATGCTGATTAGACAGCATGATTATTGCACAGGTGTGCCTTAGGCTGGCCACAATAAAAGGCCACTCTGAAATGTGCAGTTTTATCACACAGCACAATGCCACAGATGTCGCAAGTTTTGAGGGAGCGTGCAATTGGCGGGATGGATTATCTCGGCAAAGGAGAAGTGCTCACTAACACAGATTTAGACAGATTTGTGAACAATATTTGAGAGAAATGATCTTTTGTGTATATAAAAAAAATGTTTTAGATCTTTGAGTTCAGCTCATGAAAAATGGAAGCAAAAACAAAAGTGTTGCGTTTATATTTTTGTTCAGTGTAAATTTGGTTTCTTGAAGCCTGCTCATGCACGTGTCCACTGGTATAACTGTTGTATTTGTTTAGGAGAGGGATTCCCTGTCAGCTCGGCTAGAGGAGATGATGGAGCAAAGCTTAGCACTCTTCCAGAAAAGGGATGACCTGGATGAACTGGAGGGCTTTCAGCAGCAGGAACTGGCTAAAGTTAAACACATGGTGCGTACATGTGGAGTTGGAGGGTGGATTTGCAGCATTACTTAAAAACAGTGATGCAGTTTGCTAGCATCTTTTTTTTATTTTGCGATTAAATTGAAAATTGAAGAAGGAAAGTATTTGCTGTCATTTAAATAACTATGCTTTAGAGTAAGTGCAGTCTGCAAGCCTAAGTGCAGGATAGAAGAGACTCTGTGATGGAAAAGCAGTTGGTTTGTTTAGGTGTGATTTAATTTCACATGGGTTCATAGCAGCACATTCTTTAGTGCCCTTTGAATGTAATTTATTTCCCATTTATGTCTGTCAGTTACTGAAGAGGGAGGAGCAGCTGAGCCAACGCGATCAGGAGCTCGAGCAAAAGGAGGCTGAAGTTCAATCGGCAAAGCGAGGGCTGTCGGAGGCTCGAGGGAAATTCCAGATTCTGAAACAGCAGCATGAGGAGAGCTGCAGACTCAACTCTGAGCTGGAAATAGAGCGGTAAGAAGGAATGCAACAGGCAGCAGGATGTGATTTTTATGCTTTTTTTTTTTTTCCCAAAACAATTATTTTGGTCTTTTGGTTAAGCTTCTGAATTAGCTGTGCTATCAGACGGCTGAGCTTGCCTAGACAATTGAAAAATCAGTTAAAAGTGCAAACCTTCTCCCCCAGGTATTTCCCCATTAGTTACATTGGCTATTTGCCTGTTAACTTTAAAGTTAAGGAATCCAAACAAAAAGTTAAATTCGTACCCTAATCTATAAATTAAAAGTTTACCTTTGTTGTTGAACCATGAATTTTGTGAAAGAACAACAGAAGACAAAGTGCATGCCATTGAATTTGTACAGAGAGGAGCTGCTGCTGCTCAAAGAGGAGGCAGACAAGAAGATCAGTGAGCTGGATGGACGATGTCAGGAGCTGCAGTCAGTCATCCAGCATGTCTCTGAAGATTTCCAGAAGGTTAGTTCTGAACACAAGCTGCACAAGCTATACTCTGTGACTGTACTTCTTTCCAGAAGTTACTATCATTTTTCAAGGCAGCTATCTGTGAATTGAGTGAGTTTGTATATTGTTTGTATTTCAGTCACAGAGTATGGTGTCGACCTTAGAGAGGTCCTTCCAGGAATTACAGACTGAACATGACGCCCTGAAATTACAGCAACAAAAGGTCAGTACAGCCTCGAATTTCAGAGAGTCAGGGAACAGGACAGGTTAGGGCTGTCACTTTGAGTGACTTAAAAAACACATAGTATCATCCTAAAATTAGTTGTAGTTCGACAGTGTTCCACTAAGCTTTACCTTTTTCCATAATTTTTGGCAAAAGCCCAAACTATACTTCCCCACTTGCTTTGCACATGCCTAGTGTTGTGATCATCCATTTGTTATCCATTGCAAGTTGTTTTTATCTTGCATTAGCAAGGTGAGCATCACAATCATAGTTTACTGGGCAGTAGATTAGGGTCACACTGCATTTTATCAGCGACCCCTGATAGAGAACAATGGGAACCCAATTCAAATAGTCTGGTGTGCTTGTTGACTGAGTTAAAATTTTTAAACATGTTCCCATGTTTGAATTATTGCTAAAATTTGACTAATGTAGCACATGATATCCTTAATATTTCAGTATACAACATTTGTAGTTGTAAAGTAAGCGATCAACATCTGATCAGGTTTTCATGGAACTCCTCAAGCATTAATTATTCAGAATGACAATGTATTCAAGGCAGGCACATTCAGAGAGTTTCCCATTGTTTCTGGAGCAGACAAGTTTCCAATATCTTACAAGACTTTTAGAATAGCAGTATTAACAATTGAGGTGTTAAAAGTGAGGTTTTAAAACTTTTTCTTGAAAAAAGTTTCATGTACTCCTTTGAATTTATCAGGCTGCTGTAACAGAGGAGGACAAGGAGCGCTTGTTAGTGGACCTTCAGAAGAAAGTGACATCTCTGGAGAGACGGTTACAGGGTAACCTGAGCCAGGATGAGCATCTGCAGGAGCTCCTCCAGGAGGTGAAGAACATTTGGAGCAATGCTTAGTTTAGGCCACTGTTGGCTGGAACCTACTGTTTTATGTGGCAGATGTTGAAAGATTCCCTCCACTCTGTTTTCTGTAGAAAGCATGAACAGCATTCCTCTCAATAATGTTTATATAGTAGTATGTACACACCAAATGAATAACTCTCCTTCATTCTGTCATTTAAACTTTGTTAATGCATAGATAATTTGCATTTATCATTCATTTAAATGAAATGGATTAAATGCAGGAGTAAGATAATTTACAGGTATGTTTATGTAATGATGAAAAATTAGCATTATGTAAATTATGTTTGGTTAGTGATAGTAATAGAAATTACAGGAACATTTTACCGCTGTGTTTACAAACAGTCAATATCATCTGAAAGTATTTTCAAAGTAGGTTTAGTTTTTGTCTGCTGTTGGTCTTTTTTATTAAAAGAATAGTCAGTCTCTTTCTAGAAGCTTCCAATACTTTAATCATCTGATCAGTTTATTGAACATGTGTATTAAAACTATTATATATAATGTGGAGCCTACCTTATATGTATTAGGGGATTAAACAGAAGCCAAACAAGCTATTTATCAGTCCACTTGTTGCCTTTTCAGAAGTCCAGCCTGGAGCAAAATCTGGAAGAGACCAGAGCAGAGCTGCTGCTGGTTAGGACAAACCATGCTGATACTGTCAGCTCTCTGGAAACACAGGTAAACCACTGCATCTGTTCACAAAAGCGCCTGAATCCATCAAATTTTCAAACCCGTGATTATAAATACATTTCTGTGAATTAAGTAGAATAATAGTTGCTATAGTATTTCGTCATTGGGCTAAATTATGATGCATAGATCACAAACAGGTGATGCTGTGTAGCTTTCAGGGGAACAAAAAGAGGGTTCCTTTATTTATTTCTGTTTTCGCTAACATGACTTTAGTCATTTCAAATCTCCTCATTTTAATTTCAGTCCATGTCCAATCCAAAGGATCGGATGACTTTGACAAAACTGCTGCAGGAAAACAATATGTGGCTTTCTCAACTTTGATATTTAGAACAAGTGTTGTCATGTTGTCAGCAGAGAAGCTGTCTTAGCAAAGGTAATAAATCAGTGTGACAGAATGCCCCTCCAGCTTTGTGTTTTCTGTCTGATCTAGGTATCCAGAATGAGCTGCAGCATTACTGAGCTGCAGACCCTTCTCCGACACAAAGACGACTCCTCCAGAGCCTACAGAGAGAGAACAGACACACAAGTAAGCATACAGACATGGTACTGCAAGAATAACTGATAACGACATTATTGCATTACCTTAAGCAACTTCTTGATCTTTTTGAGGCATTGTACATTTACAAAATCACATTGTTATGGAGACCAAGGAAGCATACAGTGAAGAATGTCTGATGACAGATGATGGCAGTGAAACATGAGGCAAGAGCCAGGCAGCTGGGCTAACTTATAATATGCGTATGATACACTAATATGTCGGCTTCATCAAATTAACAGGAAATATATGGATTTCTTTTAAATGGCTGATGATGTTGCTCACAGTGTGGAAGTCAGTGGAGTGTGATTATAAAGTGCTTCAACAGTCTTAGCAACCCCTGAGAGCGCTTTAAAACAGGTACCATTTACACACCTGTGGCTAAGGCTACCATGCACCGTACCATGGTGCCACTCAATAAACCCAAACTTGCACACCAATTTGGTGTTCAGTATGTTGCCCGAGGACACTACAACATAAAGGCTGCAGGGGACAGGGATCGAACCACTCTGACTGCTTTACCTCCTGAGCTACAGCTGCCCTGCTGAGCCACAACCACTCCAGCCACAATCAATCATTGTACTTCTTTCTGTTTCAGATAGCTAATTTGGAGCAGCAAGTCCTGGAGAGTAGTGAGAGACTGAAGAGTGCAGAGCATCAGATCACAGAGAAACAGCAGCACATGGATAAACTGGTGAGTACCACAACAGTCAAGAGCACGAAATAAGTTGTTTTTTGAGATAGAAATTGCTAGATATTTCCCAAAGTGGCTGAGAGAGTAGACGGTCTCACTGAGCCTGTACATTTGTGGCTGCAGGATGCTCTCTGAGCCCTTGTCAGGTATCATTCTCAGCAAACTGAAAAAAATGACCTGGAAAAGTAAACAAGCACCAAAAATAGAATATAAAAGGGATCTATGGTAGTAAAACTTTAGCACTTGCTTCAATGAATTATTGGTCAGGTGGCACATTGGTGCAGTGGTTAGCTTGTCAACTCACAGCAAGAGGTTTCCTGGGTCGAACCTTGGATTGGGGGTGCCCTTCTATGAGGAGTTTGCATGTTCTCTCAGTGTCATGGTTTTTCTCCTTGTACTCCAGCTTTCTCCCACAGTCCAAAGACATGCAGGTTAATTGGTGACTTTAAATTTTCTGTAGGTGTGAATGTGTGTTTGAATGGTTCTCTGTCTCTACGTGTCAGCCCTGTGATGGTCTGGCGACCTGTCCCGGGTGTACCCCACCTCTCACCCAATGTCAGCTGGGATAGGCTCCAGCCCCCCTGGGACCCCTAACAGGATAAGTGGCTACAAAAATGAATGAATGAATTATTAGAAAGTGATTAATAAGTGGTTAATCATTAAAAGCATATTAAATGTGATGCATATGGAAGGCCTTCGATGTGACCTTGCCAAAATGAAATCATCTTCCTGATAATATGGAAACCGTTTCTCAACAAATGGTCTACAGCCCAGCAGAAGTGAATTGACTCACAGCTTATGTTCTTAACGTTTGGTTGCTAAGGGGTGTAATTGTTTTTTCTCCACTGTATTTAGTTATTTACTTTTTATTGTTTGTTACGTTCTTGTTCTCATTTGTCTCAACTGGACATTACTTTATCTTGCCTTTGTGTTGCATTCATATTGCTTCCTTTGTAATGTATAAAATGTATCTGTCCTTAAAAAAACTAATAAAGAGATTTGGAAAAAATAATCACGCAATTTAAAGGATTGAATTGAAATGAAATGAAAGTAAAAATTGCTGCTCCTGCTCAACATGTCAGTACTCATCAAATGAAGGCAAAAGGAGAGTCAAAATATTACAACTACAGTAAAGGATTTGAAAATTCTTTACTTTGGTGTCATCTGGTGGTGATATGAAGAATAACACAGTTGCAGACAGCAGTGTACACTCCTTAATGTTCTTACTGTGTGTGTGTGTGTGTGTGTGTGTGTGTGTGTGTGTGTGTGTGTGTGTGTGTGTGTGTGTGTGTGTGTGTTGTGATGGTTATGACGAATTTTGGTTCAGGTCCAGTAAGTAAAATGTTAACAGAAAACCTTAAAGGAGCACTGTGTAGCATTTAATGGCACGTAGTGGTGAGGATTGCGAAAGTGCAACCAGCTATAACTTCCCCTGTGTGCCAAATGTGAACTCCCAGTTAGGATTCCTTCAGTGTTCATGTTCAGAGGTCTTCCTCTCCAAAACAAAATGACTAGGTGATTTACACCAGTTAAACTCTGCATAAAGCAGTGTCATGTCACAAGTCAGTGTTTCATCTACGCTGCTTGGCATGTTGCAAACGGCCTGCTCGTCCAGGGCCTGTTCTGTGTGCTCACCTTTTTTCTCTGATAACTTAATGTGTGCTCACCTTCTTTTGGTTTCACATGTTCAGGAGGTTTTTACTGTGAGCTGAATTGTCCACAGAGGTCTCTTCCTCCCCAAAACAAGTTAACCAGAGGCCATATTCACAAATATTTTGAGAATACTCTCACAGGGCTCCTAACTTAGCCTAAAAAGTTTTAGTATGGAGTCGTGATTTTAACTGGTAAAAACTCTGAATAAAGCAGTTTCATGTTTAAAAAAAAAAAAACACAACTCAAAAAACACATAAGGCCCTCTATAGCCAGTGTTTGGTTGATCTGTTCAGGGCTACTGTAGAATCGTGGCAGTGCAACATGGCAATCTCTGTAGATGAGGAACTGCTCCCTATATCCCTAGATATAAATGGCTCATTCTAAGATGACAAAAATGCAATGATTCTTATTTTCAGGTGATTATACACTCAAGAAAACATACTTATTATATTCTATTTCTGCTAATATAGCCTCCTAAATCCACACTGGACCTCCAATTTCTGGTTTGCTATTTCCATGATATCCAATTTTGTATCTCTGTTAATTAATATTGAGTAAAACAACCATATTCACTTTTGAGCGTAGTTGATTGTACTGAATGAATATAACATCAGTTGCAAGTGTGCAGTCACAGCATATATAAATTGATACAATAAGCCATTGATCCACAACCTGAACCCATTTGTCACATATATAGCAAAAAAAAAAACCAAAGATATGTTGCTACTCTGAAAACTGAAATTGAAAATATTTCTCTGAAAATTGTTCATATGCACTCAGGTCCTTTTTAAGTGAAAATATTGGATTTCAATCTTTTTGAAATTCAGTTAAAGTGGGTTTTGTATGCATATTTTAACAATGCATTTGTTTGTGTGTTTTGATCAGCAAGGAGAGTGGAGTGCAGAAAAGGCCTTTCTGGATCAGCAAGTGTGTTTGTTACAGCAGCAGAGTCAGGAGAAGGTCAGCTGCATGGAGGAAACCATCACCTCTTTACAGACAGAAAGACAGATGCTGCAGGATGCAGTGGTATGCTCTGCTTCTTATTTTCAACTTAATTTTTTTTAAAGATTTATTTGTAATATATAATACTATGCTGTTACACTGAGAGATGTGGGTTAACGGATCAGTCGTTTATATAAATGTATGTGTTGCAGTGTAGAGAGAGCACTGCTTTCTCTATGATGATACTTTCCCATTCCGTTTTTGTGTGCTAGGCTGATCTGGACAGGCAGAGGGGTGAGGTAAACTCCACTCTGAGCCAGAGGACAGAGGAGCTGGAACAATGCATGGTAAGATCAACTACAGAGAGTTAATAGTCTCTTCTGATATGCAGTGTTTTATAGAGGAATATGTAATGAAAAAAAAACATCTGTTCCAACTATTCAGGATCAAAGTCTGTCAGTGTATCGAGAAATAAAAAATATGTTGCTCAGATATTTAACACATGCTCTTCCACATTTTATACAGTTGTAGTCTTCACATAATATGACACAGCTTCACTGACAACAATATTGCAAAGCTAAAAGCTATATATTTAGTACTGAAGCTGCTGCCAGTGCTGAACCAAAATTGTCAGATCCACTAGAAACAAATAGGCCTGAAGACTTAAAGGGTTAATAAAGGAAAGCAGAGTGTATTTGTAGTCCTCTTGTCTTTGTGTATTCCTTCAGGCGGAACTGAACAGTCGACAGACAGTGAGCACGGAAATTGCCAAAGCTCTAGAAGAAACCAGACGACAGAAGGAGGAGCTGCAAACGCAGGTCTGTAGGCAAAGACACATCACGCCAGAGGCGATTTCTCCAAGACTGCAAGGGAAGCTCAGCTTCCCCTAAAATGTCAAAAATTGAATGGTCAAATATGTACGGTTGTGTTAACATTTCATTGACTACAGATGCGTTAGAACATGTTCATCTCGAAGATGAGTTCTTTCAGAATCAGCTACTTATCACAAATCGACTGACTCAATGTTGTTAACTTCTCATACATTCCTGTGGCGCCGTTTTCTTATACGGTCTATGGTCAATGCATTTGCCCGTAGAAGCTGAGCATCCATGCACTTCAATGGGACTGCATGGAACAGTTTTATTCATTGCCTCGAAACTCGACGGTCATTGGATAAATGCCATGATTTTGTCCCACCCCCGGACGCTCAGCGTCTCTGGGGGTGAATGGAGCTGTGGGCAGGTCTCGGCTGGGCTGGACGCTGAGCTTTCGCACGATGATTGGAGGATCAGGCGAAAGGCTGAATCCCGTTTTGATTGACAGCTATTTTGAGATATACACCGTCACTTGACAGCTCAGCTCAGTCCCATCGCGGATTTTGCAGGTGAAGTTGAAAGACAAACTGAAACCCATTTGTTGGTATTTGCTTGGCGAAATTACTTGTTCATTTCTTACACTGTAAATAAAACACACTCATAGTATTTCCTTGTTTCAGTTTAACATAATTTCAACATTTCCTTGTTGGAGTTTAATATCGTTTCGTTAGATCGTTCAATCAGTCATACTGTTCAACAGTATGACTGATTGAACGGAGGGCAGAATTTACGTATAAATAAATTGACAAGTTTTATGATGTAAGCCGACAATGAGCTTCCCCTCTTTGAAAGACCAGCAGCCGCCACTGCATCACGCAATATTCACAACAATAGGAAGATAACAAGGAGAGTTGTTAAGCAGCAGGCTTTACCTTCATTTGATCACCCACAGATTGTAAGACACTGTCATAGAAATCCAGAGCTGGTTGTCTTTCTGCATGTGAAATCATGTACTGTGTAATAAAAAGTGTTTGCCTTTGCTTGTTGTCAGGTTGGAGAGCTGACCACATCTCTACAGACCTCCCAGCAGGAGCTGTCCAATGTCACTGAGAAGTTAGCACTAAAAGAAGAAAACATCAAAACACTCAAGGATGGTATGCACACACACACATTTCAAATCCTTTAAACAAATAGGATCCTGTGCTTCATTTCTTTAATGATGAGTTAAAGTATTTCTTCCCCATGTTTCAGTTTTTCATTTCTTAAAATGGTGAACCAAGGTTAGACCAAATATCGGCTTACCATTTTATTACAAATAAGATGTGATCCATACAGTGTGTGGTTCACCACCATGAGGAGGAATGTGATGTGATTACTTTCTGTTGGAGGCCTTGGTGAAGAGATTACAAGTAAATATGCATTTTATTCTAAAGGTAGAATGACAGAAAGGAACAGACATTGTTAAGTGATTAACATGAAGGTTACATGACGGTCTCACTTTGCGGGCTGTTAGCATCTTTGATCTAAAAGAGTGGTAGTGGCATTTTAGCATCAAACAACCACACAGGGAGTAGCCAAAACAGAAAAAGTGTACTTAACTGTAGTTACAAACATTGCTAAAATTATTAGCTGTATTATTTATTATTTCGTATTTTGAATTTGGAATCTTTGAAAAAAATACAAAGGTTGCATCTTTTTTATAAAGTTGTTGATTTTGTTCACCCACACTGCGATTTTTGGCAGGAAAAAAACGTTTGTGTGTGTTGCAGAGGTGCAGCGACGGCAGGCATCGTTGGTCCAGCTGCAGGATGAGGTACAGCAGCAGCAAGCCCAACTAGAGCAGATGGAACTGGACAAAGACTCCCAGCTGAGCAGCCTGAGGGAGGAGCTACTCAGCCAAACACAGCAGCTGGACAGCTGCCAGGCACGGGTCAGTCAGAAATACCTACATACATATATGCTCTTGTTTGGTACTCACAGTACTGATGCAGCAAACACCATTAGCAAGCTTTTAGGGATTAAAGTCCAATCAGTGTTTCTCCTGTTACTGTTGTTTTATTCAACTACTACCCAGAAGTCAACAAGTCACCAAGCTGTCATCTCTATTTCATTTTCCATCACAACAACTATATCCAGGGAAGACCAGTATTTCATATTTTACACTTATTCTTGAGAATTGAGACAGAGAACCTTACTTTTGGAGGGGGTTGATTTTTACTCTTCAGTCAGGCTGGAAAATATATTTTAAAAGATCAAAGTCTTGACTATTAAACCCTGTAATGGGCCAAGCTCCCAGTGACTGATTTGAGTTGACAAAAAGTTATTTATTATTATTAGTCATTTTATTTGTCGAAGTTGCCAAGAGTTCTCTTAATGCTAATCAAAATACTCATATTTAAACGACAATTCTTATTTAGTTTGGATTTAGAAGAGCCACAGAGTTGACCTGTTATGGTTGAGACACACCTGTTAGCAATATTATTTATTGAATTTATCATAAAATAAAATAAAACTTCCCACTTCCAGAGCAGCAATCCCACCTTTTAGAAACCAGAAAGTGAGACAGGAGTCCTTATGATACAGCTAACCCCTTTTACATCTGATTAAATGATGTTTTTGATCTGATGGATCATCCGATGGAATTGACAAAAATCTGGGACACATCCTAAAAGGGCCAACATTTTCACAAAAAATAGATTTTAAAACAAACAGGGTTATAGCAGAACATTTTTACAATTATTATTATTATTATTATTATTATTTTAAGTTGTGAATTCTTGTCTGGGACAAGGATGTTTTCTGGCAATGGGCAAGTTAAAGAGTAAAAAAAAAAAAAAAGCAGATCCAAATATTTCAAATCCTAATTTTTTTCTATGTATAAATCCTTTAAAAATAAGGTTTCTCCTCAGAAATCATAATGAGTGTGTTGATAAGTTGTAATTTTCAGGGTTTTTTGGTGGGACATGATTTGTCCCCATGGATATTTAACTAAAGTTTGACCTTAAAGAATTGTCATATAATTCTTTATGATGTCTTGTGTGTTGTACTGCCAATGTTATGCACGCCTTAATTTCTATAATTATTTTTTTATTTTTTAAACATGTAATTAATCTTTTTTTCTCTTTGTATGTGCCACCATCAGTTTGCCCTAATCTTCTTTTTATATTGATTTACCATAGGACTTTTAAATGAAAGTTGAGCCCCAATTAAATGCTGAGCCCCTTTTACTAAGTGGGTGTGGCTACACATTCTGGCAAATAAACGCAGATCTCAATTAGATGCCGGAGCTGGTTGCCATTGACTCTGCAAAGCAGTTCATTTTTATAGAACTTCTTTGGATGTGTAAAACCTCGTAAAGTCCACCAATTCGTCAGTTACCCTTTTGAGCTAGCTCTGAGCTGTTTAGATCATGAATACAAATATCAATGTTTTAACATGCAACACATTGCTAGCTTGGTTAGATTCTCCACAAATCTATCATTCACATCATTTTACTGATAACAGGAGCACCAAAGTATAATTCATTTAGATATACCGGCATGGTTAAAAGAAATAAAATAAAATAAAAAGAGATAGCTCCCTACCTTTGAAGCAGCCCTTAAGTCTAAATATGCATCTGTTCCTCAATTATTTATATCCCTTTAGTCAGTAAGCATCCGCTGATCAAAAGAATCAAAAAAGTTTATCATGAAAATTAATCCAAGTTGTAAATATTGTCAAATAAAGTCCATTGCTAACTGTATGATAACTGTGTTGATCAAACAGTATTTTCTCTTCTTCCTGCACTGTGTTGTTGGGTATGCTTTAAATGAACATGTTGATAGTATTTCTCATGTTTGCCCACCTACAGTTTTGTGCTAAAGGAAACTAAAGGCCCATTTCACACAGACACCCCACCCAAATTTAGACCGGTTGAGTAGCATAAATGTAACATGAATTAATGATCAGTGTGGTTTGATGTGTGTTGCCCAGATCTCATACCTTGAGGTGGAGGTGGAAACCTTGACAGAACAGCTTCACAGCCCTGAGGTGTGTGAGGAGGATCAGAACGGCAGTGTGACAGTGGATGATCTGGATCACATTCAGAAGGTCAACAGAGAGCTGGAGCAGCAGCTCAGCGACAAGAACAGGGTCAGATCCCTTTATCCTCCGTTCTGTTATTCTAGCTTTGAATAAAACATTAATTTCTGCTGAGAGCAGATGCATTCTGCAGATACATACATAGCAGCAGATACACCCATCAACACACATAAAACACGCTGACATTGTTTTGCAGACCATCAAGCAGCTGCAGCAGAGACTAGCAGAACTAAAGAGGACTCTGCAGAAGGAACTGGTGAGACACACTCTTTTGTTCTTACAATATGTCTGCAAACTGAACATTTCTTGGTAAGGGAGCTACTCCACCCTGTTCTTCACACTTAGGCAAAACATCATGAAGCTATGTGATTTGGGGTAGAGCTGTTTATGACATGTACCAAAGAATGTTTATCGACATATTTTAAGTGAACTCACTATACTGAATCATCATTGTCACTGATCAGATCAGCAGCTTTTAGACTTGCCAGTGGCAGACATCTCTATGGCCAAAAACTGCAACTCACACCAAAACCATTTAGATTTGGGCTGAAATGTCTCTTTAAACCAGGAGACAAAAAGTATGGATGCCATTCTCCAGATTACATTTGGCAACTCACAACAAAACTAGTTAGATTTTAATAGCACTAACTACAAGTAAGAGGAAAAATGTGTTTTTTTGATTTTGGGATCAACTGCCCTTTTAAGCGTAATGTCAAGCAAAAGCTGCTATAAATACAAATTCTCAGCAAGTGCACTTTCACCAGCTGAAGCAATTCCAGTGTAAATACAGTGTAAATGTTGCATGTGACTCACTGACATTGAAAAATAGTTCTATTTCGTTTCTACTGACCGCCAGAGGTGGTGCTTTCAGCACCTGGATATCCATCACACGCACGTGCAGGTCGAGTGTTTGTATCAACAAAGTCACCTGTGACCTGGGTGACATATGCCCTCCAGCGAACTTTCTGTTTGTCATAGATTATACGTAACGCAGCAGTGGTGTCTCGCTCTAAACGCGTTCGATTGAGACTCCCAGGGAGTCATCCAAGGCAATTTAAGTTAAGTATTTTTAAGTTGTAACTAGAATTCTCTAGTTTGTTGTTATATTTGTTAGTTGTAATGTGTTAAGCTGAAGGCCAGTTCGGCTCCGTTTTTTTTGTTAAGACGCTAGTGCTAGTTAGTGAAAGAGAAAAGAGGGCATTGGCGGCAGGTGCTCGTGAGCCAAGCCACCCCACAATTGAATTTATTGAGAAGCGACCTTTTGTCGCTCCCCTGGGTTAATTGATCTTCCTTTCACACACACACACACACACACACACACACACACACACACACACACACATATACAGTACAGGCCCAAAGTCTGGACACACCTTCTCATTCAATGCGTTTTCTTTATTTTCATGACTATTTACATTGTAGATTCTCACTGAAGGCATCAAAACTATGAATGAACACGTGGAGTTATGTACTTACTAGAGGTGCACCGATTAATCGGCAGTGCTCGGAATCGGGCCGATTCTCACGTGATCGGCCATGACCGGTGACCGGCCGGTCAGTCCAAAATATGCCGATTTAAAACGCCGGTCAAATTCCCGTCGCGCCACATGACTGACATCGTGTAACACCAGCAGCGCACACACACGCGTATGTGCAACTCACTCCTTGGGCGATGTGAGGAAGAGGACCTCAGGATCCTTTGGATAGGACAACTATGGAGTAAATGATTCCGGCCGGATAATCAGGTTCGAGGGGATACTTTCGTTTTCAACGCAGGAGGTTCACAATACGCGTGTATGTGTGTGTGTGTGTGGTTCCGAAATAAACAAAAGGAAAAATAGCTTTACACTCAATTCTTACCAATATGCACAGTGTTTCCCCTATATGCAACTAGCAGCTGCTGAAATATGACCGCCGCTGCTGAGTGATTTTTTTTTTTAGTCTCAGCTCTTTAGAAACTGCCGTCATATTATTTGGCGCTATGGACGCTTCATATCCAGGTCAATTCACACAGCTGTGAGTAAAGCATATAAGAGAGAGCAGACAGCTCTGTCTTATCTCTTCATAAACTAAAGTTATATTATTTTGCGCGACGGACGCTTCATATAATAATATAACAATATACTATTTATTGTGTTATACGGTGAAACGTTTCACCTTATAACGTGATGACATATTGTTATAATGCGAGACTTACGTTTGAATGAGCAAACTGTGTGCGGAGAGCGGATACATTGAGGAATATTGCTCATTTACACGAATGGTTTTAAGTTGTACTCCATGCTTGGGTTGAGACACGGCGAGATTCCGCTGTTAGGAGCACAGTGGTTGATACTGCGATAAATATATACTTCTCACCTTAATAATTACGCACACACATCAAAAGAGAGGAGGATGAAGACTGTCCGTGTTAAACTTAACTGCGGTGCTTTCACTGCTGCGCTGAAACTTACAAGGCGCGTGTCCGTGTGTGGGAGATGCGCGTGTCCGGGCTTTGATACAGGCGACCTGCACAATGTCGGCCGTGTGGAAGTTTTTTAAAGTGTCTGAGGGGGATAAAAAGTTGGCAGTATGCAATATTTGCAAGGGTAAAATAGGGCGTGGAGGAACACTACCGAAAACGTTAAAGACAAGACAGAAATGCTTCTGTTTGTCAAAAAAAAAACTTGCCATTAATGTACAAATAGTCATGTAAGTGACCACAACATGGGCTGTAATACTGTACCTAAAGTTATATTTGAGCAAAAAGGAAAATGTTTCTTAACCTGTGTCACTGTTTTTGTTTGTTTCAGATGATTACTGAAAAGCTGGTTGTATCTTGGTATTAATAAAGGAAAATATTGTAATATCTTATGTGCTGTAAAATGGTTTGAAAAAAATGAAATCGGAATCGGCCAAAATCGGTATCGGCCATCCAAACACTCTGAAAATCGGAAATCGGAATCGGCCCAAAAAATTGCAATCGGTGCATCTCTAGTACTTACAAAAAAAGGTGAAATAATTGAAAATATGTTTTATATTCTAGTTTCTTCAAAATAGCCACCCTTTGCTCTGATTAGTGCTTTGCACACTCTTGGCATTCTCTCGATGAGCTTCAAGAGGTAGTCGCCTGAAATGGTTTTCACTTCACAGGTGTGCCTTATCAGGGTTAATTAGTGGAATTTCTTGCTTTATCAATGGGGTTGGGACCATCAGTTGTGTTGTGCAGAAGTCAGGTTAATACACAGCCGACAGCCCTATTGGACAACTGTTAAAATTCATATTATGGCAAGAACCAATCAGCTAACTAAAGAAAAACGAGTGGCCATCATTACTTTAAGAAATGAAGGTCAGTCAGTCCGGAAAATTGCAAAAACTTTAAATGTGTCCCCAAGTGGAGTTGCAAAAACCATCAAGCGCTACAACGAAACTGGCACACATGAGGACCGACCCAGGAAAGGAAGACCAAGAGTCACCTCTGCTTCTGAGGATAAGTTCATCCGAGTCACCAGCCTCAGAAATCGCAAGTTAACAGCAGCTCAGATCAGAGACCAGATGAATGCCACACAGAGTTCTAGCAGCAGACCCATCTCTAGAACAACTGTTAAGAGGAGACTGCGCGAATCAGGCCTTCATGGTCAAATAGCTGCTAGGAAACCACTGCTAAGGAGAGGCAACAAGCAGAAGAGACTTGTTTGGGCCAAGAAACACAAGGAATGGACATTAGACCGGTAGAAATCTGTGCTTTGGTCTGATGAGTCCAAATTTGAGAGCTTTGGTCCCAACCGCCGTGTCTTTGTGAGACGCAGAAAAGGTGAACGGATGGATTCCACATGCCTGGTTCCCACTGTGCAGCATGGAGGAGGAGGTGTGATGGTGTGGGGGTGTTTTGCTGGTGACACTGTTGGGGATTTCTTCAAAATTGAAGGCACACTGAACCAGCATGGCTACCACAGCATCCTGCAGCAACATGCCATCCCATCCGGTTTGCGTTTAGTTGGACGATCATTTATTTTTCAACAGGACAATGACCCCAAACACACCTCCAGGCTGTGTAAGGGCTATTTGACCAAGAAGGAGAGTGATGGAGTGCTGTGGCAGATGGCCTGGCCTCCACAGTCACCGGACCTGAACCCAATCGAGATGGTTTGGGGTGAGCTGGACCGCAGAGTGAAGGCAAAGGGGCCAACAAGTGCTAAACACCTCTGGGAACTCCTTCAAGACTGTTGGAAAACCATTTCAGGTGACTACCTCTTGAAGCTCATGGAGAGAATGCCAAGAGTGTGCAAAGCAGTAATCAGAGCAAAGGGTGGCTATTTTGAAGAAACTAGAATATAAAACATGTTTTCAGTTATTTCACCTTTTTTTGTTAAGTACATAACTCCACATGTGTTCATTCATAGTTTTGATGCCTTCAGTGAGAATCTACAATGTAAATAGTCATGAAAATAAAGAAAACGCATTGAATGAGAAGGTGTGTCCAAACTTTTGGCCTGTACTGTGTGTGTATATATATATATATATATATATATATGTATGTATATATGTATACATATACACACACACACACACACACACACACACACACATATATACACATATGTAGAATCAGTTATTGTAATTCATATGGCTGTGCAGGAGTGTGCTCGCTCCAAATGGCACTAGATTGTAGCCCAGTAGCATTAAATTATTCGCCTAAAGATAGAGGGAATTGGCTACATCCTGTCTCTGGAAGAGAGCTAAGTAAGTGTACTAACTTCAATTTAGCTTTATAGGCTATACACGCATTTGCTGTCAACAATAGGCACCTGGTACAGTGTGACACGCTTGTAAACCAGGGTGTACCTACTTGTGGCATGAGTGTAAGCTCATCAAGGCTATCAGAGACCGTGTTCATGACGTGTGTGGACTGCCGGGCCCCTCTTGAACCGGAGGATGGCCACGACAGTTGTCCTTCCTGCCTTGGTGTGGACCATTTAAGACAGGGGTTGACAGAACTGGCTTGCATGAATTTCACATGCCTGAGCCTAGCAGCACGGTCAGCCAGACTGGCCCAGCTAGGGGGGACCACAAGGGCTCAGCTGCCTTTTCCACACAGAGACAGTCCTCCACCTCCAGAGCCTCGCAAGCTTCGAAGGACGAAATCACGTGAAGATCCTAGTGCAGGCAAACGTAAAAGGGCTGCCCGATCACAGAAGGTGGACACCTTGACCTCTGAGTTTGCGCAAATTAAGGCTCTCCTTCAGGGATTACAGCCACTGGGTGCATGGGCAGATAGTGGTCACGCTACAGCCCGACAACAATCGCCGCCTCCTCCAACACGGACGTGGAATGGGTCACCAGCTTTAAGTTTCTTGGCCGGCACATCTCGGAGGACCTGGGCTGGACTGTGAACACCACCCACATCATCAAAAAGGCCCAGCAGCGTCTCTTCTTTCTGAGAACACTGAGGAGGAACAAACTCCCTCCACCACTGCTGAAAAACTTCTACCACTGCACAATAGAGAGTGTCCTCACCTATGGCTGTACGGTGTGGTACGCCAGCTGCACTGCATCTGAAAAACAACTGCAGCGGGTCATCAAGACGGCTGAGTGGATCATCAGCTCCCCACTTCCACGCCTAGAGGAGATCTATTCTAGCCGTCTCCTCCGACGGGCCACAAAGATTCGGAATGACCCCGCCCACCCAGGACACTCTCTATTCACCAGCCTTCCCTCTGGCAGACTCAGAGTCATGAGAGCCCGCACCAACAGACTGAAACACAGCTTCTTCCCCATGGCTGTAAAGAGACTGCTACAGGAACCATGACCCCCCCCCAGTTTATTTTATGACAAGGACATTGTAGCTGCTATATAAGAGAGCACCATACAAAATTTCACTGTATTTATTACAGTGACAATAAAGCTTCTTCTTCTTCTTCTTCACTGTCACCAGCAGTTGAAAGCCAGGAGGAAGATGGTGATGATGGAGCAGGCAGGGACTCCCGCCGCTCTCATCCCAGCTCTCAGGGAGCAAGCCGCAGTGCAACGGGAGACTCAGAGAGCAGCCAGACATCAGTCAGGCCCATTATAAAGATGGCACTGGCACATCTTGGGTTAGATACGGCACCTGTTGTAGTAACTTCTCAGAGTGCATTTTTTAAGAAAACCTCTCAGTCAACTGCTCTTTGTGTCCCACCATCAGCTCCATATATTGAGGAGCTCCAAAGGTGCTGGGCAGACCCCAGACACTTCTCGCACCTTCCAAGTGACTGTAGGGCACTAACAAACATGCAAAATGCGCCCAGCTACAGTCTCCAATATTGAGCCGGCTGTTGCGGCCCTTGTGCTGTCACCTGACGACGCTCTCAGGCCAGACGCTCACTGTCCCCGGCCACAGTGCGGCTTGACTGATGATTTCATTGTCAGGAGCTATGACACAGCAGCATGCATGGGATGTATTGGTAACTCAATGTCCCATCTCATATTAGCCCTGTCCCAGTCACTACGGGACTCAGAAGCAGACCCGGCTATCCAGAGCCTAAGCGATGCCTCCCTACAGGCATTTGCCTACATGAGCAGGGAGTTAGGTAGGCTTATGTCTTCATTAACCCTCGCTTGACGCCAAATACAGTTGGCCCAGTCTCCGCTATTGGAACCGTGCAGAAGAGCACTCCATTCTCTGCCAGTTGTACCAGGGGAATTGTTTGGCTCCGCAGCACAACAGGCTCTGGAACGGAGCGTATAGGTAACTAGGGATGGGTACCTTTCACATCTGAATCGATACGATACCGATACTCGGTACCTGCGAATCGATATCGGTATTTTTCGGTACCTGTTTTCGATACTTTATTTTTTTTGGGATATGTGTATGTTAAAGTTATTTTGTATATTTAAAAAATAGTCAAAACTTCGGAATTTTGAACATTTATTCTTCAATAACATCAAGTGAAATAACTCCAACATAAAACTTGAGAAAAATGTGTGGGGATAAAGTAAATAACTTAAAAATAAATAGATTAAAAAATATATAATAAAATTATAATTTTAATATAAATTATAAATAACTGTATAAAATGTTTCACATTAGTGTCTGCTGGCTTTACAGTAACAAACCCCTTTCAAAATAAATAACTGTATAAAATGTTTAACATTTGCACCTGCTGCCTGTACAGTAACAAACAACTTTCAAAATAAATAACTGTATGAAATGTTTCACATTAGCAGCACCTGGCACCTACAGTAAACAAACACTTAATCAAGAACCATAGGATACGATACACACATCTTTAACAGTTCTTTTTAAGGAACACGAGCATGTCGACTTTTTCTGGCAAGAGCCGAGCCCGTTCCACGCTGACTGTGTCCCCAGCTGTCGAGAACACTCTTTCAGAAGGAGTGGAAGAAGCCTGCACACAAAGATATTTTTTGGCCAAACTTGCCAGCATTGGCATTTGGTCATTCTTCTGCCACCACCACAGGAGGGGATTCGTGGAGCTGAGGACTGCTGGAAAGCTCCTGTAGGTCTGCAGCTCTTTCTTTATTTATTATTTAGCTCTTTCCTTTGCTGGCTTTGCACTTCGCATCGCAAATGTTGCACCGCGCGTTGTCGGCATCCAGCTTGGTAGCTTGGAGCGCTTGCGATCTGCCATGGTTCGCCTCTGAAGATCAAGCAACCACTGACGTAACCGCGTCACCGCGTACTCCGCTCTCGCAGACGCATAACGTCAAGGTGCGTTCAGGGTAAAAAAAAAAAAAAAAGGTGCGTGCAGGTACCGAAATGTGGTACCGACGGACTTCCCGTGAATCAATACTCGGTACTTCAGCGGGAATTCGTTCGGTACCAAAAAAGTACCGAAATTCGGTACCCATCCCTATAGGTAACTCAAGCCAGACCGAATTCACCAGTCTGCACCGTGAATATCCTAGTAGACAGGGGCCTTCTCCATCTTCTGGAGTTACAGCGGTACCACAGCCATCCGTCCAGCAGGTGTCGCAACACTCTGGCCGATTTCTTCAGCCCAATCTGGTGCAGCCCCCCCGCCTTCCACAACGCAGTAGTCCAGGCAGTCCATGAGACTGACTCAACAGCTTTTGCAATGGGCTCACCCTCGCCTACTGAGCCTGAGGGCAATGTACTTGCCAGGTACCCAGAACAAAGCTGCAGATCTCCTGTCCCGACAGCGTACCCATCCTGGAGAATGGAGACTTCACCCAGAGGTTGTACAGGTCATCTGGCGCAGGTACGGTGGGGCGGAAGTTGATCTTTTTGCCTCCCAGGCAACGACACACTGTCCCCTCTGGTTTTCCCTTGGGGAACCAAGTCCCCTAGGCCAGGATGCTCTGGCACATGCGTGGCCCAGGCAGCTGCTGTACACTTTCCCGCCTCTGCCATTGATATTGCCAACATTAGACAGGGTGCTTCTAGCAGCACACGAGATACTGCTAATAGCCCTCAGATGGCCAGTGAGGGTATGGTTGCCAATGTTATACCAACTTCTACACGGGGAGCCCTGGTGCCTCCCAGTGAGAAGGGATCTTCTCTCACAGTTGGACGGCCGAATTTGGCACCCAAATCCGTCTTGGCTGAAACTTTGGGTCTAGCCTCTGAAGGGCCAGAGCCATTGCTAGGGCTCTGTGAGCCAGCAGTTCCTGGGCACCTTCCACCAATGTGCTCTATGCTAATAGGTGGAAGCTTTTTTCCAAGTGGTGCCAAGCTCAAAATCAGGAGCCAACACGATGCCCCATACCGGTTGTACTCAGTTTCCTCCAGTCACTCCTCGATTGAGGCCTCACAGCCTCCACAATCAGGATGTACATTGCCGCCATCTCATCGATGCACAATGGAGTGGATGGAGTGACTATGGGGTCCCACACTCTGGTGACCCGCTTGCTAAGGGGAGCTCAGCGATTGAGGCTTCCTCAACGAAACCCAGTGCCCTCCTGGGACTTGCCCCTCGTCTTGCGTGCACTGTGCAAACCCCCATTTGAACTGCTGGGGGGTATAGAGCTGAACTGGCTGTCCATGAAGACAGCCTTTCTCTCGGCCGTTACATCAGCAAAACAAGTAGGGGAATTACATGCCCTGTCCATAAGCAGAGAGTGCCTGCATTGGCAGCCTGGGTATACAGGAGTAACCTTATGGCCTAACCCCTCTTTTCTCCCAAAGACCTTTTCCTCCTCGTATATAAACCATCCTCTTAGGCTTGCAGCCTTTGAACCCCAAGATATGGGGATTGAACAGGGGTTGAGTGCTGAGCTTTTGTGCCCAGTACGAGCACTCAGGGTTTATCTTCAGAGGACCACCGAAATCCGGCAGTCAGACACATTGTTTATCTCACAAAGGACCAAGATGAGGCTATGCCCTGTCCAAGCAGCGGCTGTTAAAATGGATAGCCGAAACCATCGGCCATGCTTACGGGAGCAGTGGTCTTCCAACCCCTCCTCATGTTTGGGGGCACTCCACCAGGAGTGTGTCTACTGCATGGACAATCCTACGAGGCATGCCCCTCTCAGACATTTGTGCAGCGGCATCATGGGCCTCAACCCGCACATTTGCCAGATTCTACATGGTTAACGTCGATCCACACAACCCAGTGGCTGCAGCGGTACTTCCTACGCCTTCACAGCACCCCTAACAGGCAGGTAACAATTCCTCCTGACTTTGTTGATATTAGTCATCCAGGTGCTGAAAGCACCACCTCTGGTGATCAGTAGAAACGAAATAGAACGAGGGTTACTTACGTGACCATGGTTCTATAAGTTTCAGATGACCGCCAGACCTCTGCAGTTACTCGGAATATTCACAAGAAGCTTGCCAAGAGGTCACTTCCTGGGTTGACCTGCCTTTTGTGCCAGGGCACAGGGCATATGTCACCCAGGTCACAGGTGACTTTGTTGATACAAACACGCGACCTGCACGTGCGTGCGATGGATATCCAGGTGCTGAAAGCACCGCCTCTGGCGGTCATCCGAAACTCATAGAACTGTGGTTACGTATGTAACACTCGTTCTGAGAGGTAGAAACATGAACCGATTAATTAAATGTGCTGCGGTAGCCCCTCTTTCTGACATAAAGAACATGTAAATGAAGAAAACAACTAAAGAAAGAAAAAATGAGTGTAAAATAAAGAACATGTACAGCTAAGAAGACTTCTAGCTATAATCATTGCCAAGGGTGCTTTAATGAAGCACTGAGTTAAGGGCTGGAATACTTAACGTCATTGTGATATTTCAGTTTTTTCTTATAGATCATTCTCAGTAAATAGAGTTTAGATTATTGAGGGAAACAATGCATTTAAATGATTTCAGCTTAAGGCTCCTTTCTTAATGCAATGAGTGTTTATTGGTCAGTTATTAATGTTTCATTCTTTGTACTCTGTAGAAGCTAAAGTCTGAGCCAGAGGCTGAAGGGAAGGAGAAGGTTCCAGAAAACCGAACAGAAAAACAAGAGAAGATTTGTCCGGACCCCCCACCTACATCCACGCAGAGCCCCCCCACCTCCAACACCACAGTGACCAACACCTCAGACCTCAACGACTCAAGAGAAATCAACTTTGAGTATCTCAAACACGTCGTGCTCAAATTTATGTCATCCAGAGAGGCTGAGGTAACTCCTCCATGCTAATTATAGCAATCAATTCAACAGGCTAAAATAAGCAAATTAAGCTTCTGTGTGCAACTTTGTAGGTTCACCCAGTATTTAGTGACTAAATGATTAACCCTGGTTTTGTTACAAACCCAGTCTGAACGTGTGTGTCTCGCTCTGTCAGGCATATCAGCTAATACGAGCTGTATCTGTGCTGCTGAACTTCACTCGTGAGGAAGAGGACATGTTGAAACAAACTCTGGAGTACAAGGTTGGTATTCAGTGTTGAGCTTCAAACAGACCACCGCTCTAATTCCCCTTTTTTACAGGCATGGGCTGGTTTGGCTTGGCTTGGTTTGGTTTGGGTCATCAGCCCAGCACGGCAGAGATTTGCATTCCCATTAGAACAGGGCTACGTGCTTGAAGGTGTGTCTTCAACTGATGACATTTAAAAGCAGTGGGCTGATCCACAGTTATTTTTGCTGCATGTGTTTTTCCACAGCAGGGCAGGTAAAAGAAGTTTACCTGCTGGAGGTGAGCTGTTTGCAGAGGTGCAATAAGAGCCTGTTGTCTGCAGCTCTAAATTTAACATCTCACTGTGGCTGTTTCTGCTTTTACTCTTCCTCCCTGCAGTATCATTAGACTTGCCTTTACTGAAGAAAAGCCACTAACAGAGTTCTACAAATGCAGTGATAAACACATTTCATTATTCTTTGAGGGGGAGAAACAGGGTTGTCCGAGGTTTGCTGCAGTTGGTGAGCCATCATTACTAACCACTTGAGGGAGTGCGGTCGGCTTTTGGACCTACTCCGGAGAAGGTCCATCTCTGGCACAGCTTGCTGTGGCTAGGCATGTCTAAACTAATAATGGAAACGCAAATCGGCACGGCATGGCTTGATTCAGCACGGCCAAAAGTGACAGTGGAAAAGGTCCATAAGAAATCTGAATGTTTCAGTAGAAATTTGAAAGACCACTAAAACTTTGTGCCTAAATGCTATCAGGGTGGAAAAATCTCAAACATTTACTAAGTGACACTTGGAATTAGCAGAAGCCCTCCATCACAGGATTGAATGACTACAGGCCCATCACCCTGACATCTGTGGTCATGAGATCCTTTGAAAGACTGGTGTTGCGCCACCTGAGAGACATCACAGGCACCCTGCTGGACCCCCTGCAGTTGGCCTACCGGGCAAACAGGTCGGTGGATGATGCAGTCAACATGGGACTGCACTACATCTTGCACCACCTCGACTCCCCAGGGACTTACGCTAGGATCCTGTTTGTGGACTTGAGCTCGGCGTTCAACACAATGATCCCCGGAATTCTCTACCAGAAGCTCATCAAGCTCATGGTACCTGCCTCCACCTGTCAGTGGATTACCAGCTTCTTGACTGACAGGAGGCAGCATGTGAGGCTGGGGAGCATCACATCCAGCTCTCGGTCCATCAGTACTAGTGCCCCCCAGGGTTGTGTCCTCTCCCAACTGCTCCTCTCCCTCTATACCAATGACTACACCTCAGGAGACCCTTCTGTGAAACTCCTTAAGTTTGGTCATCGGTCTCATCCGGGACTGTGATGAGTCTGCATACAGACAGGAGGTGGAGCAGCTGGTCCTCTGATGCGGTCAGAGCCACCTTGAGCTGAACCCGCTCAAGACTGTGGAGATGACTGTGGACTTCAGGAGAAGCCCCCCGACACTGCTCCCCCTCACCATCCTCAACAGCACAGTGTCAACTGTGACCACCTTCAAGTTTCTGGGCACCACAATCTCTCGGGACCTGAAGTGGACCTCCCACATAGACACTGTCCAGAAAAAGGCCCAGCAGAGGCTGTACTTCCTGCGACAGCTCAGGAAGCTCAACCTGCCTCAGGAACTGCTGATCATGTTCTACACCACCATAATCCAGCCTGTTCTCTGCACTTCCATCACCATCTGGTTTAGATCCACCACTAAACTGGACAGGAACAGACTGAAACGGACAATCAGATGTGCAGAGAGGATTATAAGGATTGATCTTCCCTCCATCCAGGACCTATACTGGTCAAGGGTCAGGAAACGGGCAGGGAAGATCTCTGCAGACCCCTCACACCCCGGATACAAACTGTGTAACCTCCTCCCCTCTGGTAGGCGCTACAGAGCACTGTTCGCCAAAACTACCCGTCACAAAAACAGTTTCTTCCCCCAGGCTGTCGCTCTGATGAACTCGTAACAGTCACAGAGTGGCAGGACAAACAACAACAACACTCGCACCCTGAACATTGTATATTTTTTCCATATTTTCATATTTTTATATTTATGTATATTTGTACAGCTCTTGTATATTTGTATATTTTACATTTTTTACACTGGTTATTTAATTTAAGTACTTATGTAAATACTTGTTTGAGAGCAAAGCCTACCGGTGCCAAATTCCTTGTATGTACACACGCACTTGGCCAATAAAGCTGATTCTGATTCTGATTCTGAGATGGTTTGGCTCAGCGTCTGCAGTGATGCAGTGTTGTGGTGAAGAGAGAGCTGAGCCAGAAGGCAAAGCTTTCGATTTACTGGCCTGCTAATTTTGTGGATGAAAACTGTGCACAAGGTGGTCTTATAAAATAGTTTAGGGATGGCGATTATGCTACAGATCAAATTTCACAAACATGCACGTCTTTATGAACAGGTGGCATGCATCAAATTAAAACAGGACAGTTAGAATAGTTTGGTTTATCCAACTTGGATCCTTTGTATGAGCAAACTTAACCTGTTGTATTTGGCCTAATATTTCTTTGGAATACGACATTATATTGATTCTTTGGGCAACAATACAATATTTGTGGATGTCACAAAGTGTTCCACGATATGATTTTATTTTGATTCAATGCAGGGGATTTATATGAGATGTTATAAGCTATTTTTTATTGCAACCTGACCTGCTGTATTTGTGTTCTAGATGTCCTGGTTTGGATCCAAGCCCTCTCCAAAGGGTGCCATCCGCCCTTCAATCTCAGGCACCTCGACTCACTGGAGCTGATGAGAAGCAGAAAGAACTGAAGCAATGAAGAGAAAGGAACCAAAGGACCACCTCCAGGAGGAAGAAGTCCTTCCGCTGTGGCTCCCATCACTGAGGAGAACTCAAGCTTTAAACTTTGAACAGCCTACCACAGTTTTCTCTGGCTCTGTGTGGGAAGGACTGTAGTATTCTGCTCTGTGGGGACCGAGAAGGGCTGCACAGTATGTTCATAATCAGCTGCTGATTTTTAAATTACATTATTTCCTTGTCAGCAGGCAGATGGTAGGCAGACCCTATGTTATACAGGGCAAACTGAAACACATCATCACACTGTAGTTGTTCGTGTCTCATTTTTCCTCCCTGACATGACACAGAGCTGATGTTTTCCATTTTGTGAAAACGGCAGCAGGTAAGTGAACATGTCAGAAAATGAGACACATCAGAGAGAAATAACAGACTGACTTGACTGTTATCTTAGGAGCTGCCACATCGCTACCCAAATTCAAACCAAGTCCCATCTGTTTTTGTGGCAACAAAAACAATGTAACTTGATGTGCCTGTCTTCACTGGACAGATGGTGCAGCCTTTGTCTGCTGAAGGACCTTTTAGCCTGTCACTTGGTTAATCTTTCATTTGAAATCTCAGAGGTCGTTTAATAATCACTACAGGTTACCGAAGCTGAACTGGCTTCAGTATCAGTATCAGTGAGAGTTTAGTTAATAGTACCTACCAGATGGACATAAATTGTTGATATCTATGTCAAAGGATCTAAATTAAAATGTTGATATTTGTCTCAAAGGATCTAAATGTATCTACATGTAAAGTTTGAGGCCTTTTTCCTGAGTTTGTCCTTAAAAATGTCATCACCTATTTTCTTTACTGGAGCAGCAGTAAATGAGTTTCCTCTGTGTTCTAATGGCCAAGGAATGCAGTTAGTATAAGACTACTTTACAAAGCTCTGTGAACAATCAGGGGAATCCAGGCTGTATTTCTGTCCCCCAAAATCCTCAATTTCCTTCAGTAATGAGAATGCTGACATTTTACCCTTTGTGATTAATAATTATTTATTAGTCATGATTACCTGTGTTGCATTTTAAATCATCTAAATTAAGTTTGGCATGTATCTTTTATTGGAACTTCTTTGCTGTCATTAAAATGACATTTTCATCACATTTCTTTACACACTCTCACTAAAACACCATCACAAGATGAACTGAGATAAAGCCCAACTGGTACAATTTTTTTAAGGTCAATACCAGTGTTGCAGGATAGTAAATACAGTTAAAATATCTGTTAACAATATGTCGGCCTGTATATATATATATAATATGTAGTCACATGCAAATAAACATTTTTGATAAAAGCGTACTTGCCCCACAAAATGATGATTTGTTTATCAGTTTCTCATTGCATGTTACCTTTGATTTGCGAAGAAGACTTTAATTTTCTCATGAGCCTCCACGGTCAACAGAGAATCCACCAAACAACATTCTTCATGAACTGTCACTGGGGACCATATTTAACAACAACCAAACTATATCAGAACATAAGTTCACAAACTCACACAACTTGTGCAGTGTAATTCAAGTCTCATTTTTCCAGTTGTATGCCTAGTACTTCTTAAACACATGCATTTTCACTAAAATGTTTCAATAAAAATTATTTCTGCCTATGAGTAGTGTGCTCTGAGTGAGCCTGGGCACACTCATGCATATTGAGCTCCACTTGAGCAGGGTTTACATGCATGTGCCCAGGCATGTTTAGCAGCCATGCATGAGACTGTACTAAGGTGTTTCAAATCATAAGATTTTAGCAAAATGCATGTGTTTAGAAAGTACTGAGTGTACAAGTGGATAAATGAGACTTGGATTATACTGCACGGGTTGTGTGAGAGTTTGTGAGCAGATGTTTGATACTGTTTTGCTGTTAAAGCGTTTACTTAAATTCATAAAGAATGTTTGCCTTTTGGGATTCTCCGTCTATCGTGAAGGCATGCAAGACAAATTTTTCTTCTCAAATTTAGGGTAGCACAGGGTGAGTAACTAATATACAAATGCTCATTTTGCAAGTAAAGTTTTCATCTAATAAGGATCCTTTAAATTTGGTTAATAAAAGAATTAGGACCAAGGAACATATTAGGGACATACTGTATGTCATGCTCTCTGGTGGACAAAGCCCTGTATGTAATGGTGGCCTGTCAGCTAACATACAGTATATACTGATATCAACTGGAGTGTAGTTCAACAGCTCATTTAAATGAGTATCAAAGCCTAACTGCTTGGCCATTGGACTGTTATTACTATCGGTTGAGCCTCCCAGCAGACCTTGCTCTCTAATCCTTCTGTCAACTCGATAGGTAGAAACAAATGTAGCCATGTCCCTAACCTAAACCACCCATAAATTAAAAAACATTTGACAAGTAGAGCTTGTTGTGGGATCGTATATATGAAGCTTGGAAGTGCTGCATTGGAGGCTCAGGTCAGGGTAAGAAAAGTCCCTCTTCTCAAAAATGGCTACCACAGCTGATGCAATCTGTATACACAGATGGTACTTAAACACCAGTCTGAATGATTTAGCCTGCATTTGTCCATTTGGATGATAAATGTGATAAAATAAGTGAATGCTATGTTAATGATAACTGGAGGACATGCTCTACCTTTATCTGCCTTTGCTAATGTAAATGAAAGTACATTCCACGTGTCTATTTATATATAGAAATCTGTACATACTGTATGCATTGAGAACTTTATAAATCAGTGGATGTAAATGGTTTGATGTGAACAGTTTGCAGTATTTATCATCATCATCGTAGACCAGAACGCGTATGTGTTTCACTGAGTCCCACTGTGCATCACTATCCCTCTTCCTCAGTGTGATGTCACTCACTGACTGAACATGCTGAGGTTTATTTTTACATCAGTCGGAAGCCCAGGGAAATTGCATGTTTGCTTTTGAACTGCATTGTTGAGTCCCTAAAGCAGTCTGGTCAGTCTTTTACAGTTCTCTTTATTTCTAAAGTCATTTGTATTAATTCATTCCACTAATATGAATTCAATATGAAGTACAAATCCATGCGGCTGCTGTCTGCATAAGATTAATCATAGAAAACTGTATTTAAGTTGCGATTGTTGTTTTACTGGCATTTCAAGTTGTAACTGCTGAGTACATTATCTGTACATAGGGATGCAGGAGTACTTCTTTGAATGCAGAGCTGTCATCATGTGTTACTAATGACTGGTAGCAGACTGATGTAGTCACCCACATTCTGCTGGGTAATATATCTATCTCCATGAGAATCAAAAGAAACAACGAATGCACTTTTTTAACCTGATTGATTCTGCTGAGTTAACCCTTGACATACAACTGTACAATCACTACAGCTTTTCTGTCTTTTGCTTTTTATGATTTAACAACTTCTGCCACTACACGTTTCCTTTTCCCACATTTATTAATAATAAATCTGAAATGGTTAAATCACGCCCCCTGAATCCAAATCCTTTGTTATGGTGGAAAAACAAATGTTTCCATGTTATGTTATACACAGTACATCCATTCAGTCACTATACCTGCTTGTGCTTTAGAGGGTCACAGGGGAGCTGGAGCTGATCCCAGATGATGTTGGGTGAGATGCAGGGTACACCCCGGACAGACAATCACAGGGCTAAATTTATTTATTCTAATACCACATTTGTTCATGTTTCATCAAGACATAATTTCTCAATACAGTATCAGCCCATTTCAGTTTTTGTGTTTGTTGCTGATAATGTAGCCTAAATCCTTCTTGGTTTTCAAACCTTTAATTGCAAAATATAGAGAATAAACTGCATACATACATTTTCTCATAACTTAAACATTGTAAGGCACAGTGCATTCAGACCACTTCACTTTACTAATGTTTAATTGCAGCCTGATGTTAAAAACATGTATATTTATTTTTCCTCTCATCAGTCTTCTCTCAGTGCCGCATAATTACAAAGCAAAAACAGGACTGTAGATTGTTTTTGCAAATTTATTTAAGAGATTAAACTGAATCATCCCATTGACATAAAGTATCCAGACTCCTAACTTAGAAGCTACTTTTAGTAGTAGCACATGTGGCAGCAATCACAACCTGGAGTCTTTGAAGCAACAAGCTTTGAACGCCTGGATTTGATTTTCTGCCATGCTTCTCTGCAGATCCTCCCAAGCTCAGTCAGATTGGATGAGGTCTGGTAGTGAACGGCCATTTTCAGGTCTCTCAACCACTCCAGCGTTGTCTTGGCTGCGTGCATAGGGTCGTTGTCCTGTTGGGAGTTGAGCCTTGGGCCCAGGCTTTTCTCAACCCTGACCAGACCCCCAGTCCCTGCTGCTGAAAAACACCATCACAGCATGATGCTGCCACCACCATATTTAAATTCAAATTCAAAAAACTTTATTTGTTCCCAGGGGGCAATTCAAGGCACTTAGAACAGCAGCATTACAAAAAACAAAGGGGCAGGTACAAAACAAGAGTCAGTAAACAGTAAACCATGCTTTACTGTTGGGATGGTACTGGGCAGGTGGCAAGTGGTGCCTGGTTTCTTCCAGACAGATGCTTAGAACTGAGGCTTAATGGTTCAATCGTGGTTTCATTCGACCAGAGAATCTTGTTTAGTCTCATAGCGAGCTCTCACGCCTCTTTCACTGAGGAGCAGCCTCTGTCTGACCACTCTGCTGTAAAGCTAAGTTTGGTGGAATGTTAAATTGATGGTCGACCTTCTGGTTTCTTCCATCTTCACACAGGATTTCTGGAACTAACCCAGAGTAACCATTTGGTTCTTGGTCACCACCCTTACCAGTTAAGGCCCCTAAGCTTTGACTGTGAAATTGCTGATGGAGTAGAGGAGGTCTTTCCTCTGCTATTTCTTGGTCCAGAGACTCTCTTTGAGCTTGTTGAGATGGTGGTGCAGAGCTCTGGTCTTCTTGGGTATCGTATCCAGGGGCTTGTACTTCTTACCCTGAGAGAAATCAAATTAGTTTTCAGTAGAACTGAAAGAATATAGCTTATTCTGTCAGAATGGCAACTGACAAAAGTGAAGGAGAGGAGGTTGGAAGGAGAGAAGAGAGAAGGTTAATCCGCAACTGCTGTCAAGATCTAGAAAGGTTTGACATTTACATCAGTTTTAGTATAATATACTGAAGACATTCAAAAAGAACAATGAGGTCAGGGACTCTCAATATCAATATCTGCTATTGCTACCTTTAATTTTGGAAAAGAATGCTTAACGTGTGATCAGCACAGTCACGCTGTCATGTTCACTACATTTTCAGAGACTGCAGTCTTCCTATGTAAGACATCTGAAGAGAAATGCTGCAGCTGTCAGATGTCTGAACCTTTATCTGGCCAGGGTCATAGCAGTTATTCAAATTACTGGCTTTTTAGGTATGTACACATCAGACATGTAATTTATCAAATTAAAACAACATCTGCTTAACATAACACATATTTGGGGAGATTCACTGCGGACCATAATTTCCTTTTTTTATTTAAAGTGCCATAATCAGTGCTATTAAATACAAATTTTCCCTTGTGGCAATATTCTGAATGGTACATTTTCTGATTGGTAAAGTATTAATGAAGTAGTCTGATTCTAATTGAAAAAAACATCTTTGTGCATCATCTGTCATCTATATGTCAGCTGTGTTTGATGTTGCAGGGAAGCTGATTGAACCTTTTTTTCCCGCCCGTTGGTGGCGCTGTTTGTATGTTGTCGAAGTGAAATGAAGCCAACGAAGAAGAAATTCTCCGGAAGCTACTTTTTGTGAGCACGCGGTGTGTCCGGCCTTTCCAACAGGGCAGCGAGAGAGAACATGGTAAGGAGCGCAACACTCGTTCATTAACTAAGATTTTATGACGTTTATCTCAAATAAACCCCATCAAATCTGTGTTATATGTACACCTAAACTTCTTAGGTAGTTATTCTTACATGTGTTGATAAGTAGGCTGCTACCGGAATGGAATAAAATGTTATATTGTGGAGCGTAGGAACTGACCGACGGCGCTAAGCTATGTTGCTAGCCGTAAGCTAAAGGGAACATGACTGGCTGTGAATTGCCTGCTGGCTGAAATTGCAGTCCATATGATATTAACTTAACGCCAATGTGTCTTTCTTACTACTGGTGGCAGATGGTTTGAACTAGCTACGTTAAGGCAAATGGACGAAGAATGTAAAGGTTAATGTTAGCTGCTTGCTAATTTGAATCTTAACGAGCTGCTGAAGCTGGGCCGACTCGTGTTTATAAGAGGAGCTTTCTGAGGTGGCGTGAGACCAGCAGGGCACTGTTACTTACAGATGTCTTTTTGTCATTATCCAGGCCAAGATCAAGGCAAGAGATCTGCGGGGCAAGAAGAAGGAGGAGTTGCTCAAGCAGCTGGACGACCTGAAAAATGAACTGTCCCAGCTCCGTGTGGCTAAGGTTACCGGCGGAGCCGCTTCCAAGCTCTCAAAGATGTACGTAGTGTATAAAATGATCAGCACTTAGGCACATTTGCCTACTATTGGACCTGACTGGTTCAGATCCAACATGACTGTCCTTGGCTAAAAGATCGTGATACACACGCGTGCTGTATTTAATATCTGTATCGTGGCCTGGCTTAGGTAGTGTTGGAGTCAGGAGGCTGTTGTAAGGGCATCATTCATTTTCTGTCTGCCCACAGTATGAACATTAGGCATAGTGATCAACCAGGTCAATAACATAATGTATAAATGTTATGCTTAAGAATTGCAGAGGGTTACTACTTTTACATCTGTCACAATCAATCATTGTAGCTTCTGGATTTGGATTCTCTGAACTCCACACTGCCATCACTGATTGAGTAAGACAGTGGTGTAAATGGCAGTATTTTAAAATGAAGTGTAGTTGAGTCAGCGACGCATGTACAGACTAACCTCTCAGTAAAGAACAAAAAAAAAAGAAAATAAGAAAATGCACTTTGGCTGATTCTGATCATTTTAAAGGCAATAATGGCTGACACTGCTGATGGGCTGATATTATTGTGTAAAGGTATATTAACAGAAGCTAACTTACTTGTTAACCAAAATCTGGTGTCAAAACTGCATCTGACTTTTCCTAAATATGTAGGCATGAAGACGTAACTGCATGGGACTTTTATCTTTGATTCTCTGGTGTTAACTGATAGTTGTGAGCTGATGTTTTACCAATCCATTCATAACTGCTTACCAAAAGACAGACTTGAGATGACCTGAGTGTTGGTCATAATCCGTAACTGTTCACATGGACTGAAATAATTCAGATGAAGACATTTTGATTTGGCTGTTCACTAGGGTTGCTAATCAAACGGTTGCAGTAACTTTCACACTATAGAAAGAAGGCCCAATTTGTGATTAATAAAAACAAAATATATGAAAAGCCTCAAACCTACTGTTCTTTTGAATGTTTTCAGTACTTAAGTATAATACACTTCAGCCAAACCTTTCTAGGTCTTGACAGCAGTTGCAGATAAACCTGCTAAAAATAAGTTAATCTTTTCTGAACTGTACAAGGTTACATTTACACCTGCCAGGTTCAATAAAAAACTGCCACCACAGACTGAGCAAGAAAACAGCACAATTGGCAGTATTTTAAAATAGGCAAGTCATGTAAATCAGTGAGAAATGTCCAGACTAATGACTTAGTGTGGAACAGTTTTTTTTTTCATGATGACTTAAAATTATTACAATACAGGTTTATTTTCTGAAGCCAGTTTACCTGCAAAGCAAAATCTGTTGTACTAAAACAGCGTCTGACTTTGGTGTTTGTTCATTGCAGCCGTGTTGTCCGCAAATCCATCGCCAGAGTCCTGACTGTAATCAACCAGACACAGAAGGAGAACCTGAGGAAGTTCTACAAGGTGAGAGCAAGTAGCTACCTTGGATTGTACTAACATAGCCCCTCACTGATCACACATGAAGACATGCTTGCATGTGACTTCTCTTTTGCTTCTCTTGTCTAAGATGATATCTGTGAGCTGATGTTTTGCTGATGCATTCACAACTGCTTACCAAAAGACTGAGACTTGAGATGGCTTGAATTTTAGTCATAATCCACAACTGTTCACATTGACTGAAACAAATCTGAAGACATTTTGATTTGGCTGATAACCAGGGTTGCTAATTAAACTGTTGCAGTAACTGACCACAGAGTAAAAAAAATAAGGCCCAATTAGTGACTTGCGATGGCTCCTTCAGATGATGTAACAATAGTTTCCTGCAACATGAAGTACAGCTGTCATATAGCTACTCTTTGTTTTTGTTAATATTTACGTTTTTTTTCCCCAATGGAGTTTGAAATTATTCTTGATGCTTGAATAGATTAAGGTGACAGATGATGCCTAAAGACCTTTCAGAAAATGGTCACAAGAAGAAATGTGTGTACCTACTGCTAGTTACGGCAGTTGGAGATTAATCAAAATGGAAGTGGTAGATAGTACTGAATCTACCCAAATAGCTTTTATGTTTTGCCAAGCAGATGGGTTTTATTTTTTTGTTTAATTAACGTGATAACTAATGTGTACATACCTAAAAACCATACCTGCTCTGACCTTAGCCAGTTAAAGAAAGTTAGCTAAAGAGGAAGTTAGTTGTTTGGCAGATGGAAGTAAGACACGTGATCGCACGCTGTTGCGCCTGGCCGCCAGAATTTTCTAGTGCGCCTTCTGTTTGGGCAGCAAAGAGCAGAAGTAGTGCTGATCATCCCTGAATCATCCAGGTAATTTTATATATGGCAGTTGAACCTTATTGGTTTCATGCGCCTCTAAGAATCTCTCAGAAATGAATGGGGTTGTGTTCATTACTGTGTCCAGTTCTCTTAATACATCCATGCGGGCCACCTTAAAACACAGGTGTTCTTTTCCAACATTACCTGTAGCGACAGCAGATATTGAAATCTAACATGTAAAGCCTTGCTTTGCGCGCTTTGCTTGGAAAACAAAAAGCTTGAAAATCTTTGACCTCATTGTTCTTTTTAAATGTCTTCAGTATATTATACCATCATAGAAGTATAATATACTTCAGCCAATGTCAGACCTTTCAAGATCTTGACAACAGTTGTAGATTGACCTTTTCCTGTTTTTCACTTTTGTCATTTTTCATTCTGACTATGTTTTTCATCTCCACTGTAAGTTAATGTCATTTTCTTTCAGGGTAAGAAGTACAAGCCCCTGGATCTGAGACCCAAGAAGACCAGAGCTCTGCGCCGCCGTCTCAACAAGCATGAAGAGAGTCTGCGGACCAAGAAACAGCAGAGGAAAGACCTCCTCTACTCCATCCGCAAATTTGCTGTCAAAGCTTAGAGGCTTTTTCTATTGACAAAATAAAATCTGTGTAAAAGACAAGAATGGTCTGTTGGGTGGCTTTTTTTCCCCCACAAACATCATCACGTTTATGCTTCAATTACACTTGAACCATTGTTCATTTTCATTGATGCAAATAATGATCTGTAAGAATACATGAATGTATCTCCAGATCAACAGGTTTGACCTGAGGAATGGAGACAATGGCCCTTTGGGTGCAGGTAGGTACCCCCCCAAATCATGAATGTGTTATTGCGGCTTCAGTCTTTTACAATAGACTTAAGATAAGATAAGATATCCTTTATTAGTCCCACAGTGGGGAAATTTCCAGTGCTACAGCAGCAAAGTGGACAGCAAAGATAGGGAACAACAGTACAGAGACAATAAATAGTAGCAATATAAACAGTATATAAAAAGTATGAAAAATTAAAAGAGGCACACGTGAAGTATAAAATATAGAAATAATACACAATATATACAGTCTTAGCAAATGTGCATCATAGTGCAGTCTGTTGGTGTGTATGTATGTGTGTGTGTGTGTGTGTGGTCTACTGGGAGCACTGCTGGTTGTAGAGTCTGACAGCTGCAGGAAGGAAGGACCTACGAAAGCGTTCCTTCACACACTTTGGGTGAAGCAGTCTGTTGCTGAAGGAGCTCTCCAGTGTTCTCAAAGTGTCCTGCAGGGGGTGGGAGTCATTCTCAATCATGGATGACAGCCTAGCCATCATCCTCCTTTCACCTACCACCTCCACTGAGTCGAGGGGGCATCCCAGGACAGAGCTGGCCCTCTTGATCAGTTTATCAAGTCTCTTCCTGTCAGCCGTCGAGATGCTGCTCCCCCAGCAGACCACTCCATAGAAAATGGCTGATGCCACCACAGTGTCAAAAAAAGTCTTCAGGAGAGCCCCCTGCACTCCAAAAGACCTCAGTCTCCTGAGCAGATAGAGTCTGCTCTGGCCTTTCTTGTAAAGTGCGGTGGTGTTATGGTGGTGTTAGACTTGTTCAAGATGTGCAAGGCCTGCGCAGATTTGATAACCAGTGATTGCCGCACCACGCATGCTGGTTAGTTTTGTGTTCAACCTCATCTCGACTTGCTCATACGAAAGTGGACAGCGATAATTTTATGAGAGCGAGGCGCTGCAGTTGCTCTCCACAGACTGCAAGAGCTAGAGCATGATGGGGAAACGCCTGGCTCTCACCTGATCTAACGGCTGATTGGTTTAGATGTTGACTCAACAATATGACATTTTATGCAAACTTAATTTTTTGTTGAATTTCAGAGATTTAAGTTTTATTTGTCTGATTTGAAAGTTTATTCTGTTAACAGAATACATGTGTTACTGATGGTGAAGTTTATTGGTCAGAGACCTAATACATTCATAAACTATACTTGGTGTATTGTATATTTACGCGTTAAGGGTTGACTGCATCAGATATAGACCCTTTCTGAGCCTACGTCACGATTAGGTCACGTGTTCAGCTGGAGGCAAAACAAACAGGCAGCTACTAACGTTGGTCGCTAGCTGGCGCCAGGACTTTGCCATCTCTGCTATCATGGTGTCATCTTGCTGTGCGGTCGGGTGCCAGAACCCAAAGAGTAATGGCTTAAATCTAAAATATTATCGGATACCACCTGCCAGTCAAAAAAAAAACGAAGACAACTATGGCTAAATGCGATCAGAAGAAAGGACTGGACGGAGGCAATCATCAAAAATGCTCGTGTTTGCAGCGCGCATTTCATATCAGAGGGGTGTACTACGAAGGAAGCTCAACACAGCCAGGCTTTGTGTTCATGTTCTGGCTTAACAAAACCCAAAGCCCCTAAACAGAGTTAAACGGTGTCACGAAGGTGGTTATCAACTTGGTTTGTCAAGTCCGGCTCTCAGCTTTGTGCTCCTGCACGTTCATATAAAAAAAGGAGTTTGGCGTCATATGATTCTACTTCCTTACATGGTCCCTAATTTCAGCCAAGAGGAGCAGGTTGTTTTAATGGAGAGAGTATGAGCGATATAAAAAAGCCTGATCACAGCCAAAAGCAACACTGTTGCTGCAAATATGATAATTAATAATAAGTAAAGAGAGGAGGCTGATTTTAATTTCTGACAGCTGAACATTGCGGTACTTTTAAACACGAAGCTTTATCAATTTAAACAATAAACTAGAGCAACAACTGTTGTTATATTGTTTTCATATATTTTACTGATCAATTATAGAATGAGTGTGTTTTATTGAAAGTGAGGCTGGGTGTGCGTATGAATATACAGTGAACTTTTTAGGTGCTGTACAGTAAATCTCATAGCCTATTGTCTCTGTACAATGACAACAAAGACCTTTGTAACTGTGAAAATAGCATAGACCTATTCAAGATTTGTGTTTGGGCAACACTGCCATATAACAGGCCAAACACTGAAATTCATTTATTCATGGCCACATCAAAGTGAAATGATTAACTTTACTGATTAGCTATCTGATTATCTGTAATGCTTGTTTCAGTGTCCTCCTGACGCTCGGCTCAACAGTGAGTGGCGTATTCCCTCAGCTGAACATCTGTAGGCGGAGACGCTCAGAGAGAAAGTAAACACAGTGGATCAGTGCGATCTCTCCCTCCGTACAGATGCTCGGTTCTGATCCAGCTCCACTGGACTTTCAAAGTAAAGGTTACGCCAGCTCCAAACGCGCTAAACTGTGAAACAGCGGCGCTTTTATAGCTGATTTTAAGATTAAACTCTGAATATAACCTGGTCGGGACCAGGCTATGAGCTAAGCATAAGTTACCATGGTGATCTAGCCAGGTTAAAAGAGAGCCACCTTCGTGACACTGAAAACTCTGGCTTTAGACTCAACATACCTCGCTAACCCCTTAATCTCGCTTCGTAGTACACCCCTCAGGTAATTTCTACTAACGTTACTAGCTAGGTAGCTAGCTAAATACATCATTTTCTGGTGTATCTTGCCGTGCCTAACATTACATTTTCAGAAATTAGTAATCAACTAACTTAGTAGCTAAAGTTAACCAGCCCAACCAACCAGTATATAACGTTAGCTTAGGCTGCCTGACACTGATAAAGCTTCATCTTATTTTGTAGGCGAGGCTTCTACAGATGAAAACGATTTATATGCCCTTAGTTTCTCTTTACTGTAGACGCTTGGTTTCTCTATTAAGTAACTGTAAGTCTCCGGCCATTCAACAGAGGGTAAACCTGTCACGTCGTCCTTCCATTGAGTGAGCGCGTAGGGGTCTGTCAAGATGGTCCCATCTGATAACGTCAGTTTTTTTTAAATAACACTCCCGATCCCGTATAGTGAGTGTCTGTACATACTTCGATAAATTAGCATCTTCTTTGGCCATGTTGTGCACGATAACGATCGCCAAAAAGGCCCAAAACAATGTAAGCTAGCTAGCCGCGCTTGGACTCGCCACTGTGCTCATTCTACTTCTGCCTCCAGTGATCGCCCCGCCCACCCGGATGTTTACGTTCTGTGAAGGGGTCTATTGAGTGTGACGTCGAGCTGCTTAAGTGCTGAACGCTGAACAATAAAGGATACAGAGCTTCTGCTTGAACTACTTCCTGTTACGGACCTTTCAAAATAAGAGCATGATGCAATGTTGAATACCATCACAAAAGTCGTAGACGTTGAGGCACAGTTTATCCAGGGGCTGTTGTGTAAGGAGATGGTGAATAGACCCAGTCTAGTTGTCATCGTTCCCGGAGGAGTATCTTATGAAATTCAATTAACTTCAGCCTAATACTGCAAGAATGAAGTAAAGATACGTAAACCTTTTACCAGTCTGTACAATATTTTTGTGTTTAATTATGAACACTTTTAAGATATAAAATGGAACTGTGTTTTGTAGTACTCTGACTGTAGCTATACTCTGAGATCTCAAGAACGCAAGACTGTGTTAGTTTTGTTGTCTGTCCCCAGTGCATGGACTGAGCTGGGCAAAAAAGCTTTTATGTGTTCTGCCCTTCTCACTTGGAATAACCCTCAAAAAGGTTTGAAGCTATGTCAGTTGGTCTCTGCTCTTTGTGTTGTTGTTTGGGCTGTAACTTTTTTGTATGCTGCTGCCTTGGCCAGGTCTCCCCATGAAAAAGAGATCTCAATGGGACTTATCTGGTTAAAAGTGGGTTGAATAAATAAAAACATTTGCAAAAGTCAAGTGCAGTATGTGTTTTCGAGAATAGTATCCTGGTTACTCTTAACAGTCCCCAGTCCTTACCCTCTGTAATGCCTCTTACTATTGTTGCACTCTTGTGTTTTGCTGCTTTTGGAAAGACACTGATCTGAGCACTGTGGGCCTTAGGAATGCCTGGAATGGCAATCACCTTTATTCTAATTACTTTTCTCACATCACCACGCTGTCAGCTGCTTTTTAGTTACCTAACAACACACAGTGTGTCACTGTCTGTGCACTGGTGCACACTGTCACCATGAGCCTTCCAGCTGTCTTCATCATGCTCTCAGTTTGTTTCAACATGTTTTCCTCATCTTTGTCCCCTTATCCTAACTCGGCTAAGAAGTCAGGCTGCTTCAAAGTCAACAACTGCAAATGCATCATGAAGGATGGCAGTGGGGTGATAAGCCTGAAAGCCATGGGAGATGCAGAGGGTTTCCTGGGGCAGTTGACGCCAGTGTCAGCAGAGAGCATGGAAGTCAGTGGAGAAATCCTCCTGTCCTTCAGCCCCTGCCAGCCCTTCTCACAGCCAGAGGACCTGACAGGAGCTGACTGTACCTATGTCGCTGCATGCCTCATTGTCAGGTAGAGTGGACACTTCACAGTATATGTTCATGTAGTTATATTGACTTTTTCAGCCTTTCAATGAAGCAAGACTTTTTGGATGCAAATGTAGGCTACCTTTGCAGAACCTTTGCATACAGCTGCATACAGTCACACCTTTCCTAGACATTTGCACGTCTTCATAGCCCCAATCTGCAATAACGGATGAAGGTTATCCAGCTACCTCATCTGCTGCACAAAGCTTTGGACAAATGCAGGACACTGGCCAAATCGAAGCTAAATCTTGACACTCAGCCCTCAGATTGAGAGGAATAAGATATGTCAGTCTTTGATACACACATACTTGTCAGTAGGATACATTCATTGTTAGCTTCTTCTATTGCATCAGTAACAATAAGAAAAACATAGAATATAACCAGCCTTATCCTCTAACCGCTAATGGCCCAGTTGTCGGAAGAAAATATTGGTAATGTACTGTATGTTTCTGCAAACTATGAATATGTTACATTTGCACCTTTCTTTTCTTTTTCTGTAATTTTCTTTGTATTTGTGGTTTTCAACAAAATTAAAAGAGAGAAAAGAGAGAAAATACAGCAATACATACAGTACTTACAATAATACATGTCTGTGTAATGCAGAATTAGCTCAGAACAGGGTAGCTCAATTTTTTCTTTTGTCCTACTTTCAGTCCTTTTTCCTCCTTTTTATAATTTTTGTTTAAGAAAAAAAAACACATCTGCATACACATATTCACACATACACTTCTGTGCATATACACATACTTAGAATCATACACATGCATATCTGCCCATCTCCAAACTCTGTAAGTAAGTTTGCTACATCCACTTGAACTAAGGGAGCTTACATTTCTGCTGATCCTATCAGGAGGGAGAGAGAAAATAAGAAATAGTAGTCGAGTTCTACAAAGTCTGCTCTTAATGGGGTTATAAATTGGATCCGTTTATTTCAGATTCAATAGAATTTGTTGTTTTGGATCCCTAAAGAGAAGGCCAACTTTTCTATTTTAAATATTTCTAAACTTATTCCATACCAGTCTTCTAAAGTAGGTGGTGCATATTTCATACATGTCATATCAATGTTTCTAAAGTGACGTAGCATATGAGCTGGTTTTGTCATCTAGAGGTGAAGGGGATGGTAAATGGTGTGACACCTAGGCGAGATGCCTGCTAAGCTACAGACCACTGCAAATAATCAAGAAAACCAGCTGTGATTTGGTCATTGCTGTTTCCAGCAGCTTTTTTAGAGACATGTTGCTGTTTTTTCCCAGCAGGGTTGAGGTATGAAAAGCAATTGTTACAGAGACATTGCTGCTTTTCCAGCTGGGTTTGTGCCCCCAGAACCAGGTATTTTAAGCCAAAACATGACCTTATCCTAACCATACCCAAGTGGTCTTTGTGCCTAACCCTAGTTCAGGGTTTAGAGATGATTATTTTTCATCAGATTGATGTGACTTGTATCAGTGCCTCTGGTTTTGGACAGTGCTGGACATATTCAGATCCTTAATTAGATGTCCCAGTACCACATGTAAAATACCATGATACAAGTAAAAGTCCTGCATTCAAAGCATAAGTAATGTACAAAAGCACAATCAGCTGATAGTACCTAACGTCGAAAATATTGACAACAACTGGTTTAATCTTTAATGATAATAATAATGATAATAATAATAATTCATTTTATTTGGAGGCACCTTTCAGGTCACCCAAGGTCACCTTACATAGCAAGCATTAAAATACACTTAAAGCATCAATAAAACAACAGCAAAAAAACAAAAAAAAACACAAACAAAACACAAACAAACAAACAACAGAACAACGTGAGGTGCACAGAGTCCAGTCAGAGTGAGTAAGCAAGTTTGAAAAGATAGGTTTTGAATAGGGTTTTGAATGCTGTGATGGATTCCAGAAGGATGAGGATGGTGAGTAGTCCAGAGTCGGCTGCACGGAGGAGATCGTCTGTGATTTTGACCAGGGCTGTTTCAGTGCTGTGATTGGGGCAGAAACCGGATTGGAAGGGTTCGTGGAGTTTGTTTGAATCTAGGTAGAACTGCAGTTGTGCGGCAACCACCTTTTCAAGTGTTTTGGCAGTGAAGGGAAGGTTGGAAATGGGCCTGTAGAGAGTGAGATCAGATGGGTCAGCACTGGGTTTCTTCGGGGTGGGTGTGATGGCAGCTAGCTAGAGAACGGAGGGAACAGTTCCAGTTGTGAGGGAGGAGTTGATTATCTCTGTGATCATGGGGGAAATGGATGGCAAGCAGGCTTTGACGAAGATGGTGGGGAGGGGATCAAGCTGAGAGGTGGAGTTTTTTGCTTTACGGATGAGTTCTGAGTTCGGATACCGGGGTGAAGTTGGTGAGAGAGCTTGGGGGGGGGTATGAGCTGATCAGGGTGGAGAGATCTGTGGGGTTGACATGTTTGATGTTTCTAAAGGAGATGGTCCGTTGTCCTTTGATTTTGTGTAGTTGGCAGCAGCAAGGTTAGCGGGAGTGATGTCAGTGCAGCAGATTAAGTCCAGTATGTGACCTTTGTTATGTGTGGGGAGGTTGACGTGTTGTGTGATACCAAGACAGTCCAGGAGTGATGTGAAGTCGTTTGCAAATGTACAGGATGGGTCGTCGATGTGGATGTTGAAGTGGCTGAGGAGGATAACAGTAGGGGACATTGCACATACAGATGTCAATAGTGAGGAAAATTCAGTGAGGAAACAGCAGAGGGTTTAGGTGGTAGAGATGGTAGATGGTAACAATGATAATGGGTTTAGGTGCTGAGAGTCTGACAACTAGGCATTCAAAAGAAGAGTGATGGGGGACAGTGACAGCAGTGACTTTGAAATTACGGTAAAAGATGGCCAGACCGCTCCCCCTCCCGGTAGTACGGGGTTTACTAAGGAAGGAAAAACCAGGTGAAGTAGCTGCATTCAGTTGGGAGTAGTCATTCGGCTGTTGCCATGTCTCAGTAAGGCATAAAATGTCCAGGTGTTTGTCAGTGGTTAGGTCAGAGATGAGTAGGGCCTTATTGGTGAGAGATCTGATGTTGAGCAGGCAGAGTTCATCCAGAGTTTATCCATGCACCGTATTTTATAAGATGATTATATTTTTTGGATCCTAATTTGAAAAGTAACTAAAAAAGGTAACTACAGCTCTCAAATAAAAGCCATGTTTTCTTTTATATTGCAGTGGATTTAAACCATGGTACCACATTTCTGGAAGTAATGTGGATAAAGCCTAACAATACTTACTGAAATGTGATATTGTTTGGTGCAGTTCTGATCTTTGTTGATTTTTTTCATTTTAGTCCTCTTTATAACAAAGTAGCTGTTGAGGGGGATGGTGGCCACCAGGGGTCACCCAAACACAAGCTGAAAATATGACGCCTTCTGTGTTTTTGTCATATAACACTCTCCATAATAATGAAAACAAACAGTTCATATATACTGATGTATAAACAGTTGTTTCCTTCAATAAATGTGCTTGATTCTGGTGCACTGAAAAGTTGATTTTAAGACAGTCTGTGAATTATTTGTAAAATGTTTGTGTACACTATGTGTGTCTGCCTGAGTGATGGGATGGGAGAGGTAGGCTGAATTTCTGTTCAGCCTTACTTCTTTCAGAGTCTGGCCCCTGGCCCTCACATTCAACCTTATTGCTGAAAAAGTAGGGACGCTGTGTAAAATCTCAATAAAAATATAACACAATGATTTTCAAATCCTTTTTAACCTATGTTCAATTAAATACAGTGTAAAGACAAGATATTTGATGTTCAAACTGATAAAATGTATTGCTTTTGTAAATAAACACTAATCCTAAAATTAATGACAGCAAGAAGTTTCAAAAAGGTTGCGTCAGGACCATGTTTACCACTGTGTTATATCACCTTTTCTTTTAACGACACTCAGTAAGTGATTGAGAACTGAGGACACTAACTAATGAAGATTTGAAAGTGAAATTCTTTCCTATTCTTGCTTGTTGTACAACTTAAGTTGTTTAACAGTCTGGGGTTTCTGTTGTTGTATTTTGTACTTCATTAGGCTCCACACATGTTCAACAGGAGACAGGTCTGGACTGCAGGCAGGTCAGTCTAGTACCTGCAGTCTTTTACTACGAAGCGACACTGATGGAACATGTGCAGAATGTGTCTCATTGTCCTGCTGGAATAACCAGGGACGTCATCTGGATGGCAGCATATGTTGCTCCAAAACCTGTATGTACCCTCCGGCATTCACGGTGCCTTCACAGATGTGCTAGTTACCCATGATGCCATAGGCACTAACACACCTCCATACCATCAAAGATTCTGGCTTTAAACTTTGAGCGGGTAACAGTCAGGAGTGTCTCTGGATGTTGTTGATATATGGCTTTCACTTTGCATAGTGGAGTCTCAACTTGCACTTGTGGATGTAGAGATGAACTGTGTTTACTGACAATGGTTTTCCAAAGTGTTCCTAAGCCCATGTAGTAATATGCTTTATACAGTCATGCTGGTTTTTGATGCAGTGCTGCCTGAGGGGTCGAAGGTCACAGCCTCTTAGTGATGGCTTTCAGCCTTGCCCCTTGCATGCAGAGATGTCTCCTGATTCTCTAAATCTTTTAAATCCCTAAAATCCCTCTTTGCAAATGTGCATCAAGAAATGTTGTTCTTTGACTGTTGAACTATTAACCCACACAGTTTTTGTGGTGAACCTCGCACTCAAGTGAGCCTTTCAAGATGCTCCTTTTATACCTATTGATGATACTATCATTTGTTCCCAATTAACCTGATTACCTGTAGAATTCTCCTGTTTTTTTGTTTGTTTGTTTTTTTTAGCATTTTTTATCAACATTAAATATTACTGTATTCAACTGAATACGGGTCAAAAAATGTTTGGACATCATTGCATTCTGTTTTCATTTATGTTTTACACAGTTCCTCATGGACATGCTTGGGAGTATTGCAATGGCAGTTAGTGGATTGAATTCATTCTTAAGTTAAAAATTTCCCGTCTCTCTGCTTCACTCATCTGTCAGGTGAATCCCTCACCACTTTGTGATATTTTGCCATATAAACAGGTATCACAGGCTCAACCAATACATCAGCCGTTACATCAGCTATGGAAGACATGAAGGGAATGAATTCCACTACAATGACACCCTGAAGATGCTGTCTGTCTCATACTTTGGTAAGCTAAAACACCAACATCACATATGATTGATGTCACTGATCATTGTCACTGTAGGGTGCTCACCTGATAGCTAATCTTCTTCTCCTTCTGTCCTAGTTCATGACCAGCAGCCGCTGACAGTAGTGCATTACCACTGTAATCCAAATGTGTCCACGTCTTTCATCCGGGACCAGAGCCTGAGCAGTGACGGGCCCCTGCAGATCTGGGTGGAGAGCCCCTGTGCTTGTCCAAATGCCTGTGCCATGGGAGATCTGGGTCTAGGCACCATCTTTCTCATCATCCTCTCCCTCAGTGCTGCTGCATACTTCATCATTGGTAAATATTTGTATTATGTTCAATTTAGATACTGCAAATAAAGCGTAAGAATTAAGGGGAATTCCTGTTACAGTCCACAGACTCCCAACATTTATTACACAGCACCAAAATGTTGCTTGTTGCACCTTTCAAGAGCGGAATGTCACCAACTCATCTTAAAATATTGATTTTGTATATTTTTTTAGAATTCATCATCAGAGGTGTGGACTTGAGTCACATGACTTGGACTGGAGTCACAAATTTGATGACTTTAGACTCAAATTGAAAAAATCAAATAAAATTTGCAAATTGACTTGCACTTTAACACCAATGACTTGTGATTTCATTTGGACTTGAGCCTTTTGACTTGAAAATACTTAATACCTTCCCCCAAAGATTAAAAAGTACGTTCAGGGTGGTGATGTCGTATACGACATCAAAGTACTCTAATTACTTTTTTACAACATTTACATTTACACTATACAATAAGACGGTTCAGGAAAATACAAACATTATTTTGTTATGGTACTGGTTAATAGTTTTGTATGCTATGACAGGAGTATTACTCCTACATACTCAAATCTCTAATTCAGAAGTCTAATTTTTCACTTAGTATCTCAGAAATCTGACTGTCTGTGTTGACTTATCATAACTTATATATTGTATTTATTCTGAAACATCCAGGAATGGCTGTAAGAATGAGCGTAACACACAAGTCAGTCAGTTTCCATTTCTCTGTGACTTTTATCTGTCCTGCATTGTGTCGACAGGCTCCTGTGCTCTGAGGCCTTTCCGGAGCAGCAGTGGAGTCCAGATCTCTCCAGAGCACAGTGTGTGGTGTATGATCTGCTACCTCTGTACTGAGAGCCGGCCAGCAAGAGGACACTATACAGACATGACACACTAAACGATAAGCAGCTGCACACCTCTGGAACACTGCAACATGTCTCAATGTGCCATGTGCTTTGACCTAAAGGTGTCATGTCCCATGGATGGCATATTTTGCATAAAAATCAATTTTTTGTCAATATATTTCATATGTTTAAAAACATTCAAAGTATTTGTTACATTATGCAATATAGACCTTTGAAAGATAAAAATAATTATCAATCAAAATTACTTCCTTGCGGTTGTATGCTTCCTTGAGCCAGTCAAGGTACTATTACAGTTTACATCCACGTCTGTCAAGACTCACATGTAACTGTGACAGTAGACAATGCCTCAAATATGGATATTAATGTAAAGCAGCTACAAAGTCTAAAACATACAATACAATACAATAAAAAGAACTTTACTTATCCCAGAGGGGAAATTCAGCTGTCCAGCAGCTCATAAAAGGCAAAAAACAAAATAAAATATATTTAAAAAAGTGCACAGATAGAGATTGGGTTAAGTACAATGACAATGAATAATTATGGATGCCTCACACACATCTTCCCTGACAGCACAGAAGATTTATACAATCAGCACAGTTTCAAGGTGGACACCCAAGACTACTGTCACCACGTCAGTATCTGACCAAATGTCTCCCCTTCTGTTCCTGATATATGACACTGAATAATGGCAAGAAAAGTATTTTTGCAGAACATTATGATGTTACAGTCAAGTTGACCTTTGACCTTTTGAATATAAAATGTCACCGCCTTATCATTTATCTAGTGAAGAAATTCACATCCAAACTTGCTGGGAAAGCTAGAAAACAAAAATTACAGCTGTACCTATGGTTCTATAAATTCTGGATGACCACCAGATGGCGGTGCTTTAGCACTGGGTATCTCCATCACGCGCATGTGCAGGCTGAGTCATTGTACCAACAAAGTCACCTGTGACCATGCAATGACGTAGGGCGTTCACCCCAGTGTAAGACCCCCACGTCATCAAGCAGTCTGCTCCCACAAAATCTTCTCGCCCAGATTCCAAGTGACAGACAACTCTGGCGGTCATCCAGCCTTCATAGAACTGTAGTTACAACTGTAACTCTTGTTCTATTTCATTCTTCCTGACCGCCAGGCTGGCAGACCTTGCGACCTGTAAGCATGTAGAATCACATCCACAATCCAGTTAGAGAGCCTCCTTCTTGATAGGGGTGTATCTTTCTTATAGCAAACAAAAAGTTGGTCAGGCTTACATAAATTGGCAGTGGCTTCCACGTATGTCTTGGGTGTCCAAAGTGGGCACAGTAGCTCAGATGGCTCCTCTGCCCCCTGAGATGAACCCGGTGGATTAAATGCTAATTTGATGGCTTGGTTTACCTGTGAGGAAGGCACTCTCTTTGGCAGGAAGGATGGATTCGTTAGGAGAGTAACCCTTGAACCATCAGGATACCAACGCATGCACATCTGGCTCACTGATAGGGCATGGAGTTCCCCCACTCGCTTTGCTGATGTGATAGCAAGCAAAAGTACTGTCTTAACAGACAACCACCTCAATTTGGTCTGCCCCAGCGGCTCAAATGGGGGGAGACACAAGGACCCCAACACTAATTTCAAGTCCCATGATGGCACTACAGTGACTCCTGATGGTCTAAGCCTGGTAAAAAACTGGTAAAAAATATAAAATCAGAGGAGTTATCACATGCTCAGCAACAGGTGTCATTTATTTGATTAGGTGTAGCTGCTCCAAAATGTATATCGGCATGACAACAAGAGCATTAAAAGTAAGAATGGCAGAACATCACTCAGCTATACGTCATAACAACCCAGACAATCCAGTAGCAGTCCACTTTAAACAGGCTAACCATCCAATTACGGCCTTTAGCTACTGTGGCATAGAAAAAGTAGTCCTGCCTAGACAAGGTGGTGATCTAAAGGAGACACTTCTCAGGAGAGAAGCCTTTTGGATCACAGAACTTCAAACTTTTGGGACCAGCTTTGGTCTTAATGATGAATTGGACTTGAGTGTATGCCTGTGAAGATGGTTCCAATATTGTACTTATTGAACTGATGTATGATTACCTGTACTTATTTATTACTGCATGATTGAAACCTTTAGTGTGATTTCTGCGAAGAGTGAAGGTCAGTCTGTATTTATGGTGTATCTTCCCCCAAATGTTTCCCTTGTGTATATATATATATATAAGATGTTGGTGAGAATTATATTTACAATTGATTTCTTTTTTTCTCTTTTTTCTTCTCTTTTTCTTCTTTTCTAGATTACTACATTTAGTCTATTGCAGTCCAGAATGGATTGCCAGAAAATGTCAAGCTCTGAGTTTCTCTCCCTGTGTTTGATGATGTTACTTCCTCTGATAACTACACACACCTGCGATCGGTTAATTGCATGAGTTTGCTTACCTTTTTTAAAGGAAGTTTAAGCTAACATATTGAATCCCTAATGTATTGAATTGATATATGATTACTTGTACTCATTTATCACTATATGATTGAAACTTTTAAAGTGATTTCTGTGAAGAGTGAAGATTACTACATGTATTCTATTGCGGTCCAGAATGGATTGTTTGAATGTGTTAAGCTCTGAGTTTCTCTCCCTGTGTTTGATGAGGTCATGTCCTCTGACAACTGCACACACCTGTGATCAGTTAATTGCATGAGTGTGCTGACTTTTTAAAAGGAAGTCACACAACAGATGTAAAAGATTGGTCCTGAAGAAGGTCAACAGACCGAAACGTTGACCCAATAAAAAGAGCTTCAAGTGAGTGCGGAAGCAAGTGTTGATTTTTTATGTTGAACCTGACTGGGGATCTGTTCCCAGCACCATCACTGAGGAGAGTGTGCATGCTGATTGAGCCTTGATACTAAGCCTCTGTGTGCCCTTTAAGAACTGACTAACCAGATAGTGTGACCCCACTGTCTGGTTGTACACTCTCACATGTGCTGCTGAAATGGCAGCGGCATACACTTTCAAGATTGATGCACATCTGCCAACATCCAACAATGACTGCAGAAAACGCGTAATGATGGCCACTGAGCAGATCTCTGGATCCACACCATGTGTTTTGCACCACTGGGAAAAAAGACTTCCACCGATTTGCATAGAATGACCTAGTGGACGGAGCCTTCCAACTTAACACAGTGTGGATCGCCGACTGGTCATGGGATGCCAGGAGTGGATCTTGGCTTCCAGTGGCCAGACACACAGCTGAAGGCAATCCAGATTCAGATGCCATATGCATCCCTCCAGCTGAGACAGAAGGTCCAGTCTCCTTGGGAGGTGCCAAGGCTCCCGACTGAGAAGTTTCAGAGGCACTGGAAACCATGGTCTCCCCGGCCAGTTGGGGGCCACTAGAAGCAGTTTGTGGCCTCCATGTTGGACTCTGTCCAGCGTTGCCCAAATTAAGGGCCCAAGGTGAATCGGAGGAAAGGCATACAACAGGCAGGTCAGCCAAGTGTGAGCTAGAGCATCCAATGGACTGGTAGTCTCCCTTAGGGAGTACCAGAGGGGACAATACGTTGATGCTTCGGAGGCAAAAATGTCCACTTCTGCTCTGCCAGATCAGCTCCAAATCATTCCCACCACATCCTGGTGAAGTCTCCAGTCTCCCTGTTTCAGCCCATTGGCATGACAGCACATCTGCTGCACTGTTCTGCATGCCTGGTAAATGTACCGCCTTAAGGCTCAGGAAGTGGAGAAATGCCCATGTAAGGAGCTGCTGTGCCACTCTCAGACCCTGCCTAGACAGAGTGACTAGGGTGAGGGTGTAAGCTCATTGTTGTTGTAGTTCACTGTAAGGCCTAGCTGGCTCACATGGCCAAGCAGTGTAGCTGTGTCTCTGAATGCCTGCTCGGCTGTTGGGGAAATGATTAGCCAATCATCCAGGTATGGTAAAACTGTCAACCCTCTGGTTTGTATGGGAGAAAGAGCGGCTGCCACGCACCTCGTGAATATGCGGCGGGCCAGTGAAAGACTAAATGGCAACACTTTAAATTGGCAGGCTTGTCCCTGAAATGCAAACCTTAGGAACTGCCTGTAGTGTGGTGCAATAGGCACGTGAAAATACAGGGTACCCGCAGGGTCTTAAAAACTTGAAAAAGTCTTACATTTAATAATCGTAAATTAAGGCCTTGAAAAGGTATTGAATTTTGTCCTCAAGTCTTAAATTTCGTTCTGAAAGGTCTTATTTTTTCTCCTTTCTTACTTACATGATACAGCGCCATGACAAACAGATTATTTTCGATATGTTATTGAAACGCAGGATAGTCTGTCCGCTTGCTGGCTCCACGATCCAAAGCTGTTTGCCTGTCACTCATAGTGTCCAGGGATATGGTAGGGCCTACCAGGTAGACTGTTTCAATGAGCCGGCTGAGAGCACACGTGGGACTGTCTGTTAGATGATTGGCTGTTAATGTGTCAAGGGATGTTAGAGGTTGATGAGCTGGGGCTCTGTGCTCCCATGTTGTGCATTTACACGTCAAATTATCCAACGTTTTATCGAGCTGTTTTCTTAGCGCTATCGGGGATATATATTGCTAATGTTTTATCATCCAGGCCTAATATTCAGAACTTTAAATCAATTTGTATCAAAGTTAGGATCACATGCAAACACAGTCCCATTTACAGTCAGTTATTCAGTCATTTGTGTGAGGCCCGGTTACTTCTTTCTCTCGCAAGATCTGGCAACACTGCTTGTGACTTACCCACTGAAGTCGTTGCTCGCGCAGCAACTCAGTGTCAGTCAAAGATGGGCAAATGTCGATTCAATGCGCTCTGGCTAAATGACTCTAAATACGACTGGGTTCAGCCTGATCCAGGCAATGAGTGAGCGGCTCAATGCCGTTTGTGCCGCAAGAGTTTCAAGCTTGGAACCATGGGACACACCGCCTTGGACTCACATATGAAGAGCGCTAAACATTTAGCATATTCGGCAGCTCGCCTTGGGCAGGCCCCGATCTCACAATTTTGTGCGCCGAACTCCTCAGCAAGCACCTCGGCTAGCAGCAGTACCCAGCCTACCCAGCCTACCCAGCCAGGTAACAGCATACGAGCTCTTTGTGGCTCGACGCCAACTCTGAAGGCAGAAGTGATGTGGATATTGAAAACAGTATCGGACCATCACTCATACACGTTAAATGAGAACATTAGCGAGATTTTCAAAGTCATGCTCCCCGACTCAGAGATCGCGGCTACGTTCACATGTGGAAGCAATAAGACTGCATATATTACGAAGTTTGGTCTGGCCCCTTTCATCATGAAACAACTGACCGAGCAGGTCAACAAGGCTTCTGGATTTGTGGTCATGCTTGATGAAAGTCTGAACAAAAGCACAAAAACTAAACAGCTGGACATTCATCTGCGCTACTGGGTTGGTGACCACGTCCAATCGAGATATTTTGGCTCTGAGTTCATGGGCCATGCAACGGCGGTGGACATGCTAAGTCGTTTCAAAGTAAGTATCCATAGCTATTTTTTCTGAAGAATACAAACATTAAACATTAAATCACAAATGTAACCTTAAACCAAAATATGTATGTTGTTTGTCTGTTACCTGCTTAAGAATGTATTTGATTGTATTATTTATACAAACTATATTTCATATAGTTTGTTGATTCATAGTGTGCTACTGCCACCTAGCGGTAGTAGTTTTTGGCAATATTGAGAAAAGCTTCAGGAGAAACAGAACTTTAAAATAATGCATAAATCCTCTCTGATCTTCTACAATCTCCTATACAGTATTGTGCAACCCTTTTTTCTGTTGAAACTGATTGAAAACCAGCAGCCTTGTGCATTTTCATAGGAAAATGCATACAGAGTAAACTATTATATTGACAATATGAGTAATCATTTTGACTATCTTGTTCAATACAATGGCACAGTAACTTATCCTGATTGCACCCACAGTTTCGTTGGCATAAATAAATTAGACATAACTTAGGCATTTTGAACAAGTTACAGGATTTTGCAGGTTATCCACTTTGTTTTGCCATTGTTTTGAAAAATGTTCTGACCATTGTGGAAATTGAAATGATTCGAAAAATGCACCAAAGTGACTGAGAAAAGCTATAATGACAGCAGTGATGGTAATATTCTCCCACTCAAAGCATGATGCTGTATCTCACTTCTCAGATAGAACCCTTTAACCTGGAGGCTTGAATCTCCGCCACACTATAACATTTTTTATTTATAACACTTACTTTAAAAAAAAAAACAGGTTACAGAGTGCTGTGATGTTATGACAGTATCCATTATATAATGTGTCTGTGTTTTTAAATTTGTTTTTTATTTCTTGTAGGAGTGTTTACGTGACCTTGATTTGAGGAAGATAGTGTCTTTGTCCATGGACGGTCCCAGTGTCAACTGGCGTTTTTTTGAGATGCTGCAGAAGGAGCAAGCAGAACATTTTGGGGGTGCCCAGTTGGTAGTTGTGGGAAGTTGCAGCCTCCACACTCTCCATAATGCTGTCAAATGTGGATTCATGCAGTTATTGTGTTTTAAATGTTGTTTATGAAATAAAAATTCTGTTTTTAAAATTCTGACAGCATTATATTGCATTATTTTATTCATATGCATGCAAGAATAGGTGCGAGGTTGGTCTTAAATTTCATTGGAAGTGGTCTTAAAAAGGTCTTAAAAAGTCTTAAATTTAAGTTGCAAATTCCTGGGGGTAACCTGAAATAGGCGTCCTTGAGATCTACTGACACAAACCAGGCCCCTCTGTTACTGAATGAAGATCTGGACCTGACAGGTCCAGGATTGGACGGAACCTGCCATCCTTCTTTGGAATTAAAACATACACTGAATAAAACCCACTGAGCCATGTATGCCATTCTACAGGCTTGCTAGCATCTTTTTCTAAGAGGACTACTAATTCCTGGCTAAGGGCCAGGGATTTTGCAGGGTCTTCGACCACAGACATTCTGATCCTGCAGAGAGCGGGTGGCCAGCATCAGAACTGTGCTCTGTATCCCTTGGAAAGTGTGGAAACCACCAAGGGTCTGTGGTCTCCCTCTCCCAGTTGCTAAGTTGCTGCTGGGAGGAGCGTCCGACACCGGTCCCTCTGACTTCAGGTTTGACCCCCCGTGGCTCCTAGAGCCTTTGGGGGGGGGGGGGGGTTGGCTGGGAATCATAGTGCCCAGTATTGCGAGAGGCTTTGTCCAGAGGGCAAGGGACCCCTGTTTCCTGGAACAGGATCCAGGCTCCCCTGCAGACCAGCAAACTTATGCCTTGCCTGATCTGCCTGTGGACTGCACTCCAGTGGCCGCTGAGCGGCGGGCCCAAAGATCTGACCTGGAACCACTGGAATGGTGTGAAGAGTGTGACGACACGCCTCCGACAGGGGGGACTGTATAAACTGACAGTTCATATAGGGGTGTTCAGACACGCCTGCCCTAAGGTGTTCAACCCCCAGGCAGGCAGGGTATTAATCATGGCCATCCTCTGTGTGGAAGGGAGTCATACAAGAGTTACAGACATGAAACAGGTTAAACAACTGAGGAGAAAAAAATACACAATGATACTGATGAACAGCCGAGAGGGTAACGGCTGCGGCCTGCGGGAAGGCGGAGCTGCACACAAAGGTCCAGCCCCGCCCACAATCCTAAATATATAAATCCTTCCCAAGTTAGTCCACCCCTTCTCATCTTCCCTCTCGGCAAAAAGACAGGAAAAACCAAGTAGGAAAGTCATATCGGTGAGTGAAATTACATTGCTTCAATAAATGCAATAAATGAAAAACTTTATTCACATCTCATGGCGCTTTTGTTGCTGTATATTGTTGTTGTATAACTTTAGGGTATTTTGGTAGGTTAATGATCAACATTTAGCTTGTGTGGTAACATTATCCTACGCGATGTTAGCGTTGTTAGCGTTAGCGTTGTTGTTGTAAATCTAATGTAGCAGTGTGTGTGTGTGTGTGTGTGTGTGATACAATACAATACAATTCAATTTTTAAAGCTCTCATATTCTTTGATTTTATTTTTTAGAAATGTTCATTTTAGTTACTTTGAAGACAGGATGACTACAAGCTATCAGTTATATTCTCAACAAATACTTATCCTTCCTCTATTTCTTCCAGATTGAGTAAATGTGTTCATGACTAAATTAATAACTTTAGTTATCATTGACAAACATTCTACTTTTGTATCCAAATTGAGTGACATATGAAGTTCAGTCAGATGGACATGTTTTATATATTTTTGTTCTTTGTTTGAATAAATTGTTGAAATAAAAAAAAATGTTCTTGAGTCATTTATCTCTAGACATCTGTAGTAAGATGCTGCAGATGATTTATCAGTCTGTGGTCGCAAGTGTGTTTTATGCTGCAGTCTTCTGGGGAGGTAGCATCAGACACAAGGATGCAAGGCAGCTGGATAAACTACTTGGTGGTGGAGAGATGTACACTTAAGATGTGAGAGGCCATTCAGAACAACCACCAGGATCATCCACTTCATAACATCTTGATGGATCAAAAAAAAACAAAACAAAACGGCAGGATGAAAAGATAATAATAATAATTGTACATTTTTTTGCAGGGAAATGGCTTGGTCTGCATGGAGGCTGCACCCATATTATAATTGTTTGCCTGACCTACTGCTAACTATTGCTTCCATAATTTGATCAGAAGAGTCTGTTCATTGTTGATAAATAATAGAACAACCTTTCCTTTGGAAATGATTTGCATTATTTGCTAGCACTGACACGTGTCCACTCATTATGATATTCCATTAAATGGGTTGCATTTTTTTTTTTTTAATAATTTATTTCACCTTATTTAACCAGTCAAAGTCAACTGAGAACCACTGTCCTTAAATACCTGGACAAGTCCCAAAATACACTCCACACAAACAGGCACATACAGTACTGAAGGCTAGTATGACACATCAAGACATAGAACATGACATAGGTATAGGTGAGAAAATAGATCAGATATAATAATAAAAATAAAATGGTACAAAAGATGGTGGTGTACTGGATGTCCTCTATAGAAATGTAATTGTAGAGAGAGGGCTGGTCAAGTGGTAGGCCTACAACAGACTAGCAAAGGTAAGTTCTGTTAGTAACAATTTGAGTAAATAAAATAGTCAATATAAATACAACTAATATAAACAGAGAGGTTAATAGATTGAGGTTGGCTAAATAGTGGTAAAAAGTTTTCAAAGGTCTTTTTTTTTTCAGTCTGATATTATTAGATCATACATCATTGGAAGATAAGTAAATTATATAATGTAATCTTTTACTAATTGTTTTACAGTCTGTTAATTGATGTAGCCTGATGATTGTGTGTAATTGATAAATGAAATGACAGTTAGTCACTCCTTAGCATTCTGCTAGACCATTCTCCTAACAGGTTTCTGTTACTAGTGTTATAAACAGTAACAAACCTATTTATTATTAGCAAAAACACAATATGTCGCTGCGAAAGACATTGCAATGTCCATTGAAAACAGTTTTCATGTTCCCTGAATGTTTATTATTTTTAAATCAGCCTTCAGTCAAATAGTAGACTATACATTGTTGCCATGGTGGAATAATGTGTCCTCACATCAATAATCATTTCAAGTAATTCAACATTTCCATTTGTCTTTAAACGTTCGTGTAGTAAATGTTTATGTGGTAGGGAAGAACAACATGAAATCCAACAGTCAGTTTGCGCTGTTTCGACTGAGTTTCAGAAATCCCAACTTTCCCTGAACAAACCACAATGACGTACTGGATGTGGGCGGGGCTGGATATGTGACGTGCATGACATGGGCGAGGCTTGACGTCCAGCCCAGGCCGCAGCCGTTAGTACTTGGAATAGCCAAAACAAAATAAGCTCACAGCTAATACTACGTTGTCACTAATGACAAACGTTGTCACTGTTGCAAAAGAAAAGGCACACCTGTCCTAGTGTTATACAATGCAAGTCGGCCACCATGAAAACACTGTGCTGCTGTCCTACAAACTAAACCTAGACTAGGCCAAGTCAAAGCGTGCCTTCTAACACTCTACATAAAAGCTATCCCACAGTCGCAGCGAACTTAAGCACTGATTAATCACCTTAACAAATAACTACCCATTAACCTTCCACCCAATGGTGTACTTACTCACTGTCGCTGCTGTGTTCCTCCGAGAGCAGCTAACAACACAGGGGATCATGCATCGATGAACCAGGCGAGCCTGGCGGGCTGCTGGTTGACTTACCTGTTTAGCTGTAATTTAGATCAGCACGACTGTACTCCTTTCTCAAGAAAACAGCTTGCCGCAGCCTCTGGTGGATGAAAAAATCAAAGCACCAACTGTCCAGTTAAGAGGCTCTAAGTGATGAGCCAAATTGACTTGCTAACAGCTTCTTCAGTTGTAGGAAGATAGAAAGAGCAGATTGCATGATGATGTGGGGGTTTTATACTGGGGTGAATGCTCGACATCATTGCATGGTCACGGGTGAATTTGTTGGTATAATGCCTCAACCTGTACATGCATGAGATGGAGGTATCTAGTGCTAAAGCACCGCCGTCTGGGAGTCAGCAAGCATGACACAGAACTAGAGTTCGCTGAGTTAAGATTGTCTTTACTAATCCTAACAAGTATGGAGAACGAACACCCACACCAGGACAGTAGCTGAGGCCATGAGCCCTGCAGGCGGCTTCCACTGATACACTTTTTCTTTGCGTGATTTTACTACAGTACTTTCACAGTTAAGGCATTTTATACCCCACAAAGTGAAAGTGTCAAAGTGTTTTTAATGTTTAAGTTACAAAGAAATGTTTGCACAGAAACCAATGAAGCACAGTTGATGGTGGAGCACATTGTTAATTTTTTCAAATATGGCATTTGTGCCTATGAAATATATCATCACACAAAATAAATCATGGCTACATAAGATCATATGCCACAAAAATCTAACAAACTGAGGCTGTAAATTTTAAAGGAAAGTTGCTGTAGTCACTGACCATTATCCTGGCAGACTTCGTCCATCATAACAGGCCACATTTATTGCAGTATTTTCTTATTAGTTGCCCTCCTGTGTGGCCCCATCATGCTCCTCTTGCAAGTTTTATTTTGAAACAAACACATGTTCCACAGACAGTCATTTTTGTCGTGTGAGCACATCAGTTGTTCACAGACATCTTTGTTTTCTCAAGCAGCCCAGCAGTATGTAATCTTATTTTCCTGTTTCCCCAAACTCTTGTGAAGGGTACTTTTTTTTATTTTGGGCAGACTCTCCTGAATGTCATAATGGTGTGTGCGTTTTTGACCTGTGCATGGGGCCTCCGTCCATCCAGCTGCAGATCTTATCAGCAGAGGTCTGTTTTCCCATCGCTCTTTTCTGTCCTGCCCACATGGAGCTTCTTTTATGGCAAATTAGCTCAATGTGTTATCTGCTCTGATCTCCACTCCTTCATACTTCACATCCCAACCATGCTCAGAGCTCTCTGGCGTGATGTCATCAGCAGGTGTGCTGTGCACTGCCATGTCCTGAATAGGCTGGTTTTGACTGGTGTGTGAAGGACTGGGAAACACCATAGGGATTGCATTTTATTTGACCTCAGAATTCTGAGCTTTACTCTTCTCTGTTGGAGTCCTGTCAGAAACACAACATGCAGTGATGTAATAATCGAGACCCTACACGCCACCCAGCTTCTGACAGCTGTAGATGTTTCTCCCAGCTTCCATTCTTATCTTAATAAATCATGGACCTTTCTCTGTGTAGGACAGCTTCTAACTGTCAGACAGTGAACAAGGGGATTTCCCAGTTTGTTGCACTGTTCCTTTAAAGTAAGTAATGTACTGATATTCAAGTTTCATAGTATGATTACCTGGTTCTAAATTACCTGTGGTATTATTTTGGTGCAGAACGAAAATCTTTTAACAATATTAAAACATATTTAATGACTTTAAAACACATTAGAAACATGTGTTTATTCCAAAACAATGGATGCTCTGCTGACTGTCACTGCTTTACCCATCTGCCACTGTAATATTCACCACATGCAGCATGATGTTGTGTCCAGCCCACCACTGTGTGACAGAAGATGGACTGACTCGTTTGTTAGTTATTGCAATAATGGAAATGACAACTAAAATATAGCCACAAGTGGCAATTTTGGGATTCGTGCCAGCGTGGACCTTTAAAACTTGAAAGCTGGGTAAGATTTTGACAATTTAGGATGCCTGCATTAAAGATAAACAACAGGTTTTATAATAATAATCAGACAGATCCTCATTAATTTATGTCCAAATCTCCAGCCAAACTACAGAAACATTTTGTTGACATGCTTTGTTGGCTTAGTTTAAAAAAAAGTCCACAGAGTTTGGTGATATTTGAACAAACCCTCATTGATTCATTTTGTGAAAGGCCATTGCACTTGTTTTGTACTTGTGGTGCCCCCTACTGACGATTTCAAAACAATTTAATACACGTGGCCAATAATTAAGGACCGAGCCGAAGGCCAATGCCGAAGGCAAGGCCCTATTGTTTTTGCCATTCAGATTCTTTCTTTCTTCCGCCGAAACCAGTCCACATTTGACCCCCTAAAAATGCTCCAAAACTAACCAAAATTGGCACATAGGTCAGAAAGGGGTGAAAACTTGAGATAATGCAAAAATTAACCCTTCAAGTGCCAAAATGACCTCTCTAGCGCCACCTAGGCACACAAAAATGCCCGCTACGGCCGTAGGAATGTCGTAGAAAGATCAAACAAAAACTGGCTTGTTTGTCTCATCAAGACCTACAAATGATCCCCGGACACCCCTGACCTAAATTCAACAGGAAGTGACATATTTGCCCTTTAACAATCAGATTTTAAAGAACTATCTCCTCCAAGGCTGTTTATCGTATCGGCCTGAACTTCGCACACATGACAGTTCACACCCTTCTGAACAAATCTTTTGTATAACTTTTTCATTACTCGAATGGTTTGGATTTTATAAGCTCTGAAAGTTGCCAATGCACAACAATCTTCAAAAGCTGCCCCGCAGAAAATGAAGGGGAGAAAAACACCAAACCTTGGAGTTTTCCACACCTAAGTAGCTTCGCCACGCTTTCAGCTAAAGACTCCATTCGAAGCTTACAGTGTTCCTGCAGTTCTCAGCTCTTCAGAGATGTCTCCATCTTTTTCGTATCTTGTACCATTTTTGAGATGTGACTGTTTAAGTACCATGAGCACATTTTCACTTTACAATGGGTTTCTATGAGACGGAGTGTTGGCAGCTACAGCGGGTGACGTCATCAGCTAGAGCGGGGAGCTGCTGTAAAAACTGTCCAAAAAAAACTTTTAAAATCGCCATCCCGGGCGCGTTCTTTGAGCTAGACACACCTATTTTTAAAAAAAAAAAAAAAGTAGTAGAGATTTTTGTCCTCGTTCAGAAAAGTGTCTGCTTTTAACACTGACATGAACACAATTTGAACCCTGAGCCTCCAAAGACAATGAGTACCCTCCATGTGTCCCATCCGCTCCCATACAATTTCTGCCTGCTGATCTCAGGAGAAAAGCTGAACTTCCTTCATGATTAACTCGCTATCATTTCCACATTTCTGCATTTACCTGGAAGATATGACATCACAACGATCCCCCACCTCATCTAATCGTTTCATTCATATCTCACACAGTTTGCTCACACAGCCATGTTTTCAACGTTTGGGTTTTTGGCCACCGACGGAAGAAAATGCTGTGTCACAATGCTTTGCAGCTGTGGGCTGTCCTCCATTTTGTGTTGCTATGAGGACCATTGCTGTTGATTGACAGCTACACAGCAAGCATCACACTGTGAATTGGATCCGGTCTAATATATATTGGGTACATCAGTGCCTCTCACAAAACAGGAAGTAGGTTATACCTCCAGCATACATGCTCCAATCTTTTCCAAACTTCACAGGATTGACAACAGTCCCACCCTGAACACATCCATGTGTCAATACTTGCTATTACACATAGCGCCACCTACTGGCAACAGGAAGTACATATTTTCAGACTACTTGATGGACACAAACATCCGTTAGGTCAACAGTGGAGTCACACACACATAACCACAAACACACAGCTGAAGCTAGAGGCCGAAACGGCCAATGGGCAAGGGGCAACAGGCAAGGGGGCGAAGTTCCGCCCAACGCTGCTTGCAGCTTTAATTATTGTCTGACATACCCTGCAAGTTTTGTGATGATTGTACAATCAGTGTCTGATTTCTAGTCTGATTTGTATTACCCCAAGCCCATTTTTGCATTTGTAGTGCCCCCTAGTGGTCAATTTGACTGAAACTTTCATTGGTCAAAATCTTTAAAAAGCAATGAGATATTAATGACAGTTAAAGTGTTGGTGATAAAATTCTGAAAAAAATCTCACATCGTGATATAGACCTTCCAAATCGCCCTCCCGCCAACAGAATATGGAGACTCAACTCTCTTTTACTATCAGATGACAAATTTTTGGAGCTAATTTTGACCCAAATAAATATTTTCCTTGAGACAAACACCTCCCCAGAGATTTCACAAGCCACACTGTGGGAGACTCTCAAAGCATACCTCAGAGGGCACATTATAGCTTATTCCTCCACGGTTAGAAAAGAGAAGACATCTATATTACATGATATCTCTCAACAAATTGGGGATATAGATTCAAAATATGCTCAAGCCCCAGCCCCAGACCTCTATAAGGAATGTTTAAGGCTACAAACTGAATACAATTTGATATCTACCAATGAGGCAATGCGTCTGATCTTGAAATCAAAGCACAACATATATGAATTTGGAGATAAGTCAAGTAAATTATTGGCTTTGCAGGCCCACCAAGCAGCTGCCGCTCGCTCAATTGACCTATGGCTAAGCCCCGCCCTCAAACGCGATGAGCCAATCACAGTGTGCATAGCCAACCCAATACACTCGGACATTCTCTGCTTGCACGTCCATTGAAATGTATTGCAGTTAGTCAGTTTTCGTTCGTTTCTATGTGTTTTTTCTGACATTTTAAGTTTAAAATGGTCAAACGGTGTGCATGGGGTACATGCAACTCTGACACTAGGTATCCCGAGAGGCTGGGTGACGGGGTGTATTTTTAACTCTTTCCCAAGCCACATCTCAACTGAGATAAGTGTCTGCTTATGCGGTCGACCACAACACCAACTAAACGTGGATAAAATTAATAAGGATGTCTACATCTGTTCTAAAGTAAGTCAACATAGTATTTGAGGCAACATATTGTCACTCTGCTGGAAAGAAATATAAAGTTATCTTTAACATCTCTAATGTTAGGCTAACGTTACGTTAGGCTAACGTTAGCTCTTGGCTGCGTTGTACATCATGTCACTTTGTTTACTGGGAGTTCATTGGCCTGTTATGTGCTAGTTTTTGTACTTTGGTAATCGTACGTGATTGTTAGCTGTTGTCCAAAGGGCTCTAGTTATACTAACGTTAACTTTTGGAGCTTAGCTTCATTAATTTACCTGTAAATAACTGATATAACAAATGTTGGCAATGTTGTGCTGAGTGATTCAATGTAAATACTGTAGCACCAAACTAACGGAGAGGCACTCTTGGTAAAGATGGTAAAAAGGCTTGTCCTGGAAACATATGCAGCTTAGACTTGTACATATTTAATTTGATCATGAACCATTAATTGCATAATCTTGCATATACCTCAAGATGATACATAATCTTTCTGTCTCCAAAAATCATCAATTGTCTCCTGTGAAATGTCTCCTACGCAGTACTAGGTACTGCAAGTCCTGCATGGCATCGACACCAGGAAAGCACCAGGACCGGATGGAGTACCAGGGAGGGTGCTGAAATCATGTGCTCACCAGCTTGCTGCAGTATTCACTAACATCTTCAACCGTTCACTGCAGCAAGCCACAGTCCCCACCTGCCTGAAAACTGCCACCATAATCCCTGTGCCCAAATCCTCTGCCATCACAGGGTTGAATGATTACCGGCCTGTGGCCCTGACACTGGTGATCATGAAATGTATGGAGAGACTGGTGTTACAGCATGTCAAGGCCCACATCCCACCTGGCTTTGATCAACATCAGTTCGCCTACAGGTCCAACAGATCCACAGACGACGCCATCTCCATCGCCCTTCACACCGCTCTCAGCCACATTGAAAGCCCCAACACATATACCAGGATGCTGTTTGTTGACTTCAGCTCGGCATTTAACTCCATCAGCCCCAGCAGACTCATCAACAAACTGCAGACACTACAACTTGGAACCTCCCTCTGTCTGTGGATCAAGGACTTCCTGACTAACAGACCCCAGCATGTCAGAATGGGTACCTCCACATCCTCCACCATCGTCCTCAATACTAATGTTCCTAAGGGCTGTGTGCTGAGTCCAGTCTTGTACACACTGTACACTTATGACTGTGTCACTACTCACGGCTCCAACACCCTCATCAAATTTGCGGATGATACAACCGTTGTGGGGCTCATCAACAACGATGAGACACCATACAGGGAGGAAGTCCAAGCACTGGCGGCCTGGTGCAGTGACAACCACCTCAACCTCAACACCAAGAAGACAAAAGAAGTCATTATTGACTTCCAGAAGTCGAGGACCACACTGCACTCAGGCCTGAGCATCAACGGGGAGGAAGTGGAACAGGTCACCAGCTTTAAGTTTCTTGGCCTGCACATCTTGGAGGACCTAGGCTGGACTGTGAACACCACCCACATCATCAAAAAGGCCCAGCAGCGTCTCTTCATTCTGAGAACACTGAGGAGGAACAAACTCCCTCCACCTCTGCTGAAAAACTTCTACCACTGCACAATAGAGAGTGTCCTCACCTATGGCTGTACGGTGTGGTACGCCAGCTGCACTGCATCTGAAAAGAAACAACTGCAGCCGGTCATCAGGCTGAGTGGATCATCGGCTCCCCACTTCCACGAGGAGATCTATTCCAGCCGTCTCCTCCGACGGGCCACAAAGATTCGGAATGACCCCACCCACCCAGGACACTCTCTATTCACCAGCCTTCCCTCTGGCAGACTCAGAGTCATGAGAGCCCGCACCAACAGACTGAAACACAGCTTCTTCCCCATGGCTGTGAAGAGACTGCTGCAAGAACCATGACCCCCCCCAGTATATTTTATGACAAGGACATTGTAGCTGCTACAAGAGAGCACCGAACGAAATTTCACTGTATTTATTGCAGTGACAATAAAGCTTCTTCTTCTACTGTGACACTTGCCTGGGGCAGGGCTTAGCCATAGGTCAATTACGCAGATTCGGTCACACACAGGGTAGATACTGACAGATCACGAGGACATAAACAAAGCTTTTTCACAATTCTACACTAATCTTTATACATCTGAATATAGTAATGATCCAGGCCCCCTATACCCTTTTTTGAGAATCTGACTGTTCCTACTGTGTCAGAGGAGCTAAGCTCTGAATTGGACGCAGACATTTCGATCTCCGAAATTATTGCGGCCATTAAATCTATGCAGAACAACAAATCTCATGGCCCTGATGGGTTCACAACAGAATTCTAAAAGAAATTTTCTACTCAGTTAGCACCTGTTCTTCAAGCAATGTACCAAGAAGCACTCTCCTTAGGCACTCTTCCAGTTACTTTAAGGCAGACCTCTATCTCTCTTTTGGCAAAAAAAGATAAGGACCCACTGCTATGTACATCGTATCGCCCTATATCTTTACTTAATGTTGATTTTAAAGTGTTATCCAAGGTGTTAGCTATGCGCTTGGAGAATGTGATTCCAAATATTGTTTCGCCTGATCAAACAGGGTTCATTCAGGGCCGCCACTCTTACTATAATCTAAGAAAGTTATTTAATGTTGTCCACTTGGCCCGGTCAGAAACTCCGGAAGTAGTGATTTCACTTGATGCGGAGAAGGCTTTTGACCGGTGCAAGTGGAGGTATTTACTTTTTTGCCCTAGAAAAATTCGGGTTTAAAAACAAATGTATTGCCTGGCTCAAACTGCTATATTCCTCTCCACTTGCTGCCGTAATCTCTAACAACGCTCAATCACATTACTTCCCTCTTGAAAGGGGGACAAAACAGGGGTTCCCGCTTTCGCTGCTATTATTTGCACTAGCCATCAAACCTCTGGCAATAGCGCTCCGTTCCTGTAAGGATTTTAAAGGTATATGTCGATATGGGCTAGAGTTTAAGGTTCCTCTCTATGCAGACGATTTCCTTCTGTATGTCTCCGACCCTGCTTCGTCACTCCCCTCCATTCTAGATACCCTGAGTCAATTTGGGAAAATGTCATGATATAAGCTAAATTCACAAAAGAGCGAACTGCTCCCTCTGAATCCCAAAGCAGATGCCCTCCCCTCTAGCCTTTTTCCCTTTAGAAGGGTCCAGGAAGGTTTTAAATATTTGGGGGTTGAGATCACTCGCACCTTTCAGTCTGCATTTACTAAAAATTTCATCACTCTTTTTAATAAGTGCAAACAGGACATGAACTGTTGGGCTTCTCTTCCATTATCACTAGTAGGACGTGTTAACTAACCCTAACCCTAACCCTAACGCTCAGGAGGTTGGCTTTGCCCAACCTTCTCTTTTATTATTGGGCGTGCAACATTCAGAAGTGAATTCATTGGATAGAGGACGTATTAGTTGTAGCAAAGGCAGATTGGGTGCAATTGGAGTTCTCCTCATGCCAACACCATTTGGGCTCAGTAATTTGTGCAGCCCTGCCCCTTCTTGGTTATAACCTAAGCTCAAACATAATAGCTAATCACTCAATAAGAATATGGGCCCAATTTAGAAGACATTTTGGGTTACAGAGTTCTTCTACCCTATCTCCTATTAAGTCTAATCACATGTTTGTTCCCTCCTGTACAGACCCTACTTTTACTTTGTGGTTTGACAAAGGGATTAGGTCAATTAAGGACTTGTACATAGAAGACATATTTGCGTCCTTTTCTCAATTATCCCAAACTTACAATCTACCTAAGAGCCATTTTTACAAGTTAGAAGCTTTGTACAGAAAACATTCAATTCATTTTCAAACAAGCCCAGTAAAACACTTGTTGATCATATTCTTGGACTGAGCTTGGACTGCAAAGGACTGACATCCCAGATCTATGAGCTCATTCACAACATTAACCCTCATCCCATTGAGAGTTTAAAAACCACCTGGGACTCTGACCTTGGGGTAGTTTTAACTGATGTCCAATGGAAATCAATTTTGGATTTGATACATACATCGTCACCTCCTTCTAAACACAGCTTGATACACTTGAAAGTGGTTAATAGGGCTCACCTGACCAATGCCAGATTGGCAAAGATCTTTCCAAACATTGAACCATTATGCCCTCGATGTAGAGGTCAACCTGCAGACCTAATGCACATGTTCTGGCTATGTCCGGACGTCCTTACCTTTTGGTCAAGTATTTTTAAAGCTTTTGGTGAGATGTTTAGAATCCGAGTTGACCCTGACTCTATCTGTGCCCTCTTTGGTTTGACAACAGTAGAATCCCATGCCCATTTTCCAAATAAAGCCAACATGGTCATAGCCTTCTCTACACTTCTTGCGAGACGTTTGATTCTGTTAAGATGGAAACAGCATGCTCCTCCATCCTTCTCCCATTGGATCAAAGATGTCATGTAAGAATAAAGTACACACTCAAAGGGTCTTCCCAGACCTTTACTGAAGTATGGAGGCCCTTCCTGGACTTTTATGACTCTCTACAGGAACCCCTTGATGAGGAGTGAGGCAGTGGGGTGTGTGCCCCTTTTACAGCAGTGAGCCCCAGTGTTATCTGACTATATATTTCTCCTTTACATTGATATATTCTATAGCCTGCAACCCTAACAGAATGTGGGTGGATGGTATGCTGAGGTTGGGTACAGGTATGGAAAGCTCTATTTTGCAACATGCTTGATGAAAATTACCGCTCTGTACCTGGAAAAAGTGTAGGTGAACTGAAATTCAGTATGCTTTTGTATTACCTGACCTTTTGTGGGATAAAAATGTGAAATCAATAAAACATATTTACAAGAAAAAAAAAAAATCTCACATCATTTTGCTGATTTCAGGTATATGGTCAAATATTTTGGTGACATTTGGTTGAAAATGAGATGAAATAGAAAATGTTGTGCATACAGTACAAATAACAACAAGATAATGAATATCACTGTGAGCTAACCTTTCAACCAATCTGAACACTTATTTGCATATTTTTAAAAATATAGAGAGATGGTATTCTGACTTGACAACCTGGTTGCGTGCGGCAAACTTTTGTCACAATTCAGTAGATGTGCTGAAAAAATTTCAGCTCTGTAGGACACACTGGTGATTTCAATTTCAGTTTAATTTAAATTACTATTATTAGGACTTGAACCCCTAATAATATTTAAAAAAAATAAATAAATAAAAATAATAACAATAATAATAATAATAAAACAGCACAAAAACAATAGGGTTTCAGCCCTCTGGCAAAAACCCCTAACTTACCCAGTGATGTTGTCAGGTTTTTAATGTAGTGAGTCCTCGGGACCCCACAGGTGGTCATCAGAGTGGTTTGTATTGTATTTTTTTTTAAATTGTAGTGTTAATCTTATGTTTGAGGTTATATGGTTCTAATTATGATTGTGTACATGTATGATGAAAATGTATCTCAAAATTGAACAAATAAAATCCCAAATCTGACCGCTTTATTAACAAAACCAGAGTATTTTGATTCTTGAGTTACAGTCTGTGTACAAAACATTATACAAATGTTACATCTTGAGTTGAGTGTAGAGACCGCCAAAGTTATCGACCCCAGTATCAAATAAATCAAATGCGATATATGATTGTGATATTATGTGATAATCCATCACAATTTTGACAAGCTTTTATTTTGTATAGATTTAATAGTTAAACACTTTGAGAGAAGAGTTTTTATGTTTTCCTTTCACACATTGAGACTATAAACAAAACAGGATCTTGTCCTGTGCAAGATATAACCTACGTGCAGAGGGTAGGAAAATGACAACCACCAGTGAAAATATTTCCTCAACACTTTGTGTCCACTGGACAGTAAAACATTATCCTATCATCATTGAGACAAGTCAATGCAGTATGGATCAGTGGCACAATCACATTATCACAATGTAGGATTGTAGGTATGGGGTACCGTTTGTGAAGTTGGTCATGCTGAAAATAACAGCAACATTTTGTCACATTTAGCTTAAAATCATGTTTTAAAAAGTGGTGTGAATTTTTGAAACTCACTTTTTAGCACATTTAACACAATATTTGTTAACTCTGAATGTATTAAATAATTAAATCTAAATCTAAATATTAAATCTAAATGTTTAATCTAAAAGTTAAATCTAAATCTGAAAGTTTGTTCCCGTTGTCGGCACTGACCTCGCGACAACTGCCACCCAGGCTACTGCAGGTGGCAGTTGTCGCGAAGCTAGTGACAGTTTGGAGAGGCAGAGGAATGTTTTTTTATTATAATACGGGAGATTTACGGGAAAATACTAATACGGGAGGACGGCGGAAAAGAGGGGTAAAATACGGTAGTTTCCCGGCCAAAACGGGAGACTTGACAGCTATGCTATGCGGCCATGCCAGCAGGGCATGTATGACCAACAGCAGGCTGAAAATTTATCCATGTAAAATATTATTCTTACAACGTTTTAAGAATTGTATTGACACTGATTGCTCTTTCTGTTCAGAATGCCCAGAAGATATCTTTCACTTGTTTTGGTCTTGCCGTCTTTCAAACAGTTTCTGGATAGATGTCTGCCATTTTATTTCTTCCTTTATTGAAAATAATTTTACCCTTTGTTTTGAAAATTTACTGTTTGGCTTCACTTCCTTTACACCCTCCAAAAACAAACAATATTATGTAATTAATCTTATTATCCTGCTGGCTAAATGGCATATTCATGAATGCCGATACATAAACAAAAATCCTTGCTTTCTTTTTTTTTTAAAAAAGGAAACCAAACAGTATATTAAAACTATTAAAAACTCAACCAACAGTAAAGCTGTCAAGACCCTGAACCTATGCACTCTCTTTAATGTTTTTTTGTAAAGAAACTTATTTATTTAAAAAAAGAAACAAAAAAAGAATACCATGTATGTAACCCCCTGACAAAACCCCCTTCTTGTTCTTATGTTGTATTGTTATGTTCTGTTAAACGTTTAATAACTTTATTAAAAAAAAAAAAAACCCAAAAAAACAACAGCAGACTGCACCGGGTGGAGGCAGGCGGGGGTAGATCAGTCAAAGTGCGCCCCCTTGTGACTGACTGTAGTGGCTACAGGTTATAAGTCCCGCAAAAAAGTGACACTAAAAACTCAAGGTACTCGTAAAATATAGTTTCTCCAAACGGATTTGTTATTTTGGGTAGTTATTATCACTGTAATCTATGTCCAAGAGTCAATTTCTCCAGAAAAGATCGCTGTTTATTAGTTATTTGACACTATAAACAGACTTTGACCTCCTCGAGCTTTTATTTTGGTACTTCCGGTTGCCGGCATCTTGAATTTGCAAATTAGTTAAATATTTAGTTTCACCCAAAACATTTAGATTTAATATTTAGATTTAGATTTAACATTTAGATTTAACTTTTAGATTTAGATTTAACTTTTAGATTAAACATTTAGATTTAGATTTAATTATTTAATAAGTTTTCAAAGTTAACAAATATTGTGTTAAATGGGCTAAAAAGTGACATTCAAAAATTCAAAACACTTTTTAAAACATGACTTTAAGCTAAATGTGACAAAATGTTGCTGTTATTTTCAGCGTGACCAACTTTACAAACGGCACCCCATATGTAGGAAGAAGAAAAAGGGTGCGTCCTCTCAACTCAACTCAAATTTACTTATAAAAGCATATTTAAAAACAACTTACATTGACCAAAGTGCCGTACAAAAGGAATAATATGTGAAAAAACATATACATGAGAGACAACTTGACTGTCAGGTACACAGCTCACACATTTATAGACACAACACACACAGGTTAAGTCTGGAGCGTGGCATACCGAGGCCCCAGGTCAGCTGACCTGAGGGACCTAGGCATAGAACAGGGGGTTAGGAGGTCTGTAATGTAGGATGGGGCCAGACCATTAAGGGCTTTGTAAACAAACAGGAGAACCTTAAAGTCAACTCTGAACTTTACAGACAGCCGGTGGAGAGAGGCTAAAACAGGTGTTATATGGTCTCTCTTCTGGGTACCTGTGAGGAGCCTGGCAGCGGCATTCTGAACCAGCTGGAGGCGGGACGGAGAGGACTGACTAATACCGGTATCCCCTGAACGGTAAAGCCTTGACATGAGTAATTAGCCTACAGCACGTTGCGTCATGACACTACAGGAATGTCTGTAGTAATATTCTACATATTTGTGAATTCCTGTGTCGTGTACACTTTATTTATGGACTTAAAATTATAAGGTTATTGTCTATCAGCAGTCACCGGGGGCCTCCATGTTTTGCTGACGACATGCCGTCTTTGCCGGGCAACGGTGATGCACAAAGCTTCAGAGAAGGTGGGGTGAGGGTGGGCAGGTGTCAGATCTGTGCATATCACCAGAAAAAAACACAGACACTTCACAGACAGTATGGTAATAACATGCATAACACAAGTTTCACTCTCTGCGGTTTCTGTGACATGAGAAATACTTTCAGAATGAGTAAAAGCAGGTGGCACCACTGTTCTGATTTCAAGCACAAATGTGAGTTTTTTTTTTTTTTAATGTAGCATAACTGAGGAAAAAATAGTATGTGTCCTTTGGACATGTTGATAGTGAGTTTACTGTTTGCTTTCAGATTTTAATGCTTCAGGGACACAGGATATGTACCCAGCAACATCACTGCTATACTATAGCAAAAGGACCCTCGAAGCCTTTAGTATATTAAGTGTACTTTCCAAGTTTAAACTACAGAACATAAATTGCTCATGAAAAGTCTTTAAATTTAGAGTGGAAATATTAAAGAAATGACATGTCCTTGGCATCCTCAGTGATAGTAACTGCCCTGACTGTAACCTTTGTATTCTGTTCACAGCAGAGCCTTATGGTTGCAATGTCAGTAAGCCTGTTTATCTGCTAATCTGCATCTATCCAGCAATTTGATTCCTAGCAAGGTGTCACAAAAACTATGGAGTGATTTTTATGTCTTTATCTTGAAAAATGGGCAGATTGTCATCAAAATTGCTGTGAATATTCATGCTCACATGATAATCCTACTGGTTTCTAATGAGCCTCTGACCTTCCTCTGACACCACCTATAGCTCTAGCATTGAACCAATTTTTCCACTTGTACTCTAAAATTGCAGTCAAAATGACCGAGCACATTCATACATGACCCAGAGGCCTTTCCTCTGGTACCACCTTAAGGCAAACATTATGTGAAAAGATCTGATTATCATGTTTTTAATATCACACACTACTTTCATAATGTCATGTATAAAGAACTTTGTAGTCGTAAGGGCAACTAGTTGGGCTTGAGACATTTGTTCTTGTGTCTTTTAATGTAGTGTACACATTAAACTATTGATAAGTGCAGCTTTAACAAGGTGTTAAAACCATTTAAGGTTTATTAGGCTGACCCTCCACCATGTTTCATATGAATCATATCCACATTTCTAAGTTACATAGTATATGAGCTGACTTTGTCGTCTGGAGGTGGAGGGGATGGTGGATGGTGAAACACCATGGTGAGATGCCTGCCAAGCTGTAGAACACCGTTTTCTTGACCAACAAACAAAAACAGTTGTGATTTAGGGGGTCATTGCTGTTTTTCCAGCAGCTTTTTAGGCACCAAATGTGGGTGTTTTGCAGCATGTGTCACTGTCTTTCCAGCCTCTTTTTAGGCACAACAGGTGGTTGTTTTTTTTTTTTTTTACTGAGACATTACTGCATTTCCAGAGGATTTTTAGGCACAAAAGTGGTTATTTTTTACTAGACATCACTGCTTTTTGGTGGTGATTGTGCCCCACAAACCAAGTATTCTAAGCCAAAACATGATCTTTTCCTAACCATAACCAAGTGTTTTTTGTGCCTGATCCTAACCACATACTCCACTACGTGTTGTGGAAACTTATCAGCCACAGAATAATGTGTGAATGTAATGAATTCATGGTTTGCAGAAATGCCAACTTTTTTTCTGTCGACTGGGTTGGTCTTTATCCATTTCTACACTGATATTTTACAAGACTTTTTTTTTACAGAGCATCGTGTAACTTCATCCTCTTTGGCTAAATTGTTGCACGATGAATATAACAAATCCTATTAAGACCCAGTGGGCATTCCTTTACATGCACTCCAGTTGTTCTAATTGCTTGGGAAAATATTTTTTGTCTCCCCACCCTCCAACTGACATCACTTCTGAGACCTGTTTCAGAGCTCTGTTCCAGATTCTGGAAAGGAGGGTGAAAACCACAGATGTGACGTGGAAGATATTACCAAGGAACAGTTCATGAAAATGAAGCAGATGGCTGCTCTCCTATGACTCGCCACGGCCTCCACACCCCAAACACCACTACTGAGAACTCATACCTCATCTCCTGTGCCTCAACGTCCTGCTCCTCATCATCACAGAGTGATGAAGGCAAATACAGATGGAGCACTGAAACCTTTGTGGCGCCGGGATGTCTGTGACGAGCCTGCCTTTCATTGTTGTTGCAGGGGGTTGTGGGAGTTTCTGGAGGGAGAGAACGTTTCAAAGAGCCTGTCACAGTCAGAGATGCAGCTTTTCAGTTCAGTCACATTTATGCTACAGATGTCATTCACTGCTTGCCAACAATTCAGACACTACGCTCTGTGGCTGGCTGATGGATTGGACATAACTACATCTGAAAAACTGTGTCTGCTTCTCACTAAAGGATATCCAAAGGCAATTACCCAAACTGTAGCAAAACGTACTCTGCCCTCAGTACAAATAATACAACAAGAATGCAATACACAGAAACTTTCATGTCAATTTGCAATGAAATTGGGTTATTTGTTGGAGTCACCAGAAATAAGCACAGCTGCTCCCGCCCCTAAGCCACAAGAAGAATTCATATATGCATGTTGTCTGGATATGATTATGGAGATCTACAGGCAGATGGAAGCTGTTGTGTTTGTGTGTGTGTGTGCTGATCAAAAGACCTTTCAAGTGGTTAGCAGTGTAAGTAAACAGCAGCTTTAGTCCCTATTATGAAATGTAAGAATCCATATTAATACCAGATACAGTTAGAAAGATGATATATATATTGATATATATATATTTTTTTTAATCAAAAATCGGATCTGGTTTCAGTTTGATTTTGTCTGTAGCAGTTATCAATATTAAACGCAGGTCTTATTTGGCTTGATTAGCACCGGATACATGAATGTATGGATATGTAACCATATGTGATTTATTCACCTGCTGTTTGACTGATTGGATTTCTGTGATGACACATAGTGGGGGCTTCACCCTCTGGACTTATCTCATGTCTGCTTCCAGTGCTGGACCTCAGTGCTGGTTTTGGTCTGTTATGTGGCCTTCCCTTGAGTCTGCTTAGTAGCGTCAGGCTCCCATCTCCTCCTCCTCTGCTCTGTGGTGTCACCCTTTGTGTCATCCTCCCACTGCTGGGTCTCTGCTGGAGGGGACAGCACAGCCCCTGCACTATGACAGGAATAATGATACCATGATTACAATATTGATTGTTTGGTATATACTTAAGCAATACATCACGACAGGCCGTGATATACGCTCATTATATCACAGCTAAGGGGCGTTCTTCGGCCCGACGCGAAGCGTAGATAGTAGGCCTAGATAATATAATATAATAATAATAATATAATATAGTATAGTATAGTATAGTAATATAGTATAATATAATATAATATAATATAATATAGCTGAAATTCTGAATTGCAGCCAAAACGGCCCTTCCAATGTTTTCAGCTAAATCGCCGGACATGTTGGCAAGCAAGGAGAGCATGGAGAAAGTGGGCGACAGTGGAGTGCACCCATAGTTTGGTTTTAATTTGTTATTTGATGCTATAAACACAGTCTGACCACCCGGGCTTTTATTTTGATACTTCCGGTGACCAGCAGTGTGTATTTGCATATTAGCTAAATATGTAATTTCACCCAGCACATTTACATTTAACATTTAGATTTAGATTTAACATTTAGATTTAAGATTTAATATTTAGATTTAACTGTGACATTATATTTAACATATTTCAAATATTGCTGTAAATGTGGTAAAAAGTGACTTAAAAAATTCCCACCACTTTCTTTAAATGTTGCTTGAAGCTAAATGTGGCAAAATGTTGCTGTTAGTTTCAGTGTGAGCCACTTTACAAATGGCACCCCATACACAACAGCAAATTCGGACATGACACGCTATCAGGCATGTACATTTCTGCAAACCACAGATATGTTACATTCTTACATTATCATTTGTACATTATCAGGGGATACATTGAAACTTAATGTTTAAACAATGCCGTGGTGAATACGTGGTTAAGTTTGGGCACAAAGAACACTTGGTTATGATTAGGAAAAGATTATGTTTGGGTTTGAAATACTTGGTTTTGCTGGCACAATCCCTGCTTGTGCCATGCCATTGTTCATATAACTCATTGTTCCGAAACCCTATAAGTCTGAAAAATGTCCTATTGGACCAAAGCCCATGTCTGGGATAGCCTGTTATTCCAAAAACAAACACCCATTGCTCCCCGTTTCTCAAGAAATACCCAGTCCCCACAGTTAGTTTCAGTTTCCCAGCATCATTTGAGCCCCCAATCCCAGGTATTTTTATCAACCAGTCCCTGCTTTTAAAGAAACTATTGTGCCACCAAACATGGGTATTTTAAGACAAAACATAATCTTTTCTAAGGTTTTTGTGCCTAAAGCTAACCACACATTAATCACAGCATTGATGATTAATGTAATGGTTTACAGAAATGTACAATGGCAACATTTTATCTGGTGACTGTGTTGTCCAACTGCGGGGCCTGTGTATTTCAGAGAAACAGGAGTTAGGAGCAATGGGCATTTGTTTCTATGATGATGGGCTGTCAGAGAAATAGGCTTTTGGTCCAATGGGAGTAACAGGGCTTTGACATTTTGGGCAGTCAGAAATGGCCAGTCCCCTGCTGAAACAACTGCTTTTCGTGCCACTATCCCAGCAGGAAATGCAATGGTTTCTTAGTTAAAAAAAAAACAATAACTTGCTAAATCACAGCCAGTTATGTTGTTTGTTGATCTCAAACAGTGATCTGCAGCCTGGCAGCTGTCTTGCCTACTTGATTTGCCATCCATCATCCCCTTTACCTCCCAGTGACAAAGTCAGCTCATGTACTACGTCACTTTTGCAATGTTAAGGTAATACGTATGAAAAGTACAAAATGTAATGTTGTTTCCAGAAACATACATGCCATCATTTTCTTCTGGTGACAGGGTTGTGACACGATATAAATTTAAAAGGCATTATGGCGTAACAAAGCTGCATGCTCTGTCATGTGATCTGAGGGTACAGTAACAGACAGCATGTAGTCACCTTGCAGGCCCAGGAGCTCAGAGCCTCTGGAGGAAAGGCATGCGTCTCCATAGGACTGCGGTCTTGGTGGAGGCAAAATGAACGCTGCGCTCTCATGAAAGGCTTTAGACTGAAAGTTCCTCTTCTGCTCGCTGTGGACACTCATGCTTTCACCTGCACCGCACTCTGCTTGATATTTCCTCCTGCCATTCATCACACATGCAACATGTTTTACTGCAAAGACAGATGGTGTACAGTCAGTGTAGAGCCAGTAAGCAAAACTGCATGACTCACAATACACACATTTTATGACTTTGTTTGCATTGTTGAATGCTCACAGTTTTATAGGCCTTGGTGTGGATTTAAAGCTACAGATGATGATTTTTTATAAATGGGTGATCCCTGCATTGTTAGATTTTTTGTAATATGGGCTGAATATATTACGTAACGAAAAACTCTTCAAAGTTTCTCTTCAGAATCTGCATTGAATTTATTGTTATGGAGCTAAAACATTCCTAAAGAAACTGTCTCTGTTGTCTGAATCCACTAACTGAAACCAGGATTTGCATTGGATTTAATATGTTCAAGTAATGTGTGAAGCACATGGTCTGATTTAACTTTTCCTTACGCTACACACAGGAAGCTCTTCTTGCTAAATCTGCAATCTGCAGAACTTCCGCATGCAGATGGTTGACAAAAGATGAAAGGAACAGAAAACCAGAATAGCATTTTAGTAACATGTATTGTATCACCATACGCCTCCACAGCTGTCACAAGAAGAGCATTCCTCCAAAAGGTATTTCCTGATTTGATGTTTTAATGCTGATGGTGGTAGAGACTGCTGTCTAACTTAAAATCCCCAAGAGGTGTTTAATTAGTTGTTTGGGATTGGTTAGTAGCAGATATGATTCACATCATTATCATTTTCCTCAAACGTCCGCCCTATCAATAGTGTATCAATACTGACGTGTTGATAATCAGTAGTGCAGAGCATTCATTTACTCCTAACTTCAAATTTACTGGTTAACATGAGGGGTGGGGAAAAAAAATTGATGCAGTATAGTATTGGGATATTTTGTGTGGCAATATTGTATCGACACACAGAAGCCAGGTATCAATCTTTTGTTACATACATTATTAATTTTTGCAAATACACATTTCAATACAACTTTTGGTACCAGAATAATAAAATCAATTGCTTTTTCGGTCCTCTAGATGGTGCTGAGGTTTTCCCTGGTGAGGTCAACAGACGTCTCAGTTGGTGGCATTTCAAAGTTCAAAGTTAAAAGGTTTTTATTGTCACTTTGCTATATGTGCAGGACACACAGAAAATCGGAATGCTGTTTCCCTCTCACCTATTATTAATGCCATACAGTGTAAGAGCTAAAGAAGCTAAATCAGAATAATAATAATACAATAAAAAAACAATATATACAAGTAATAAAAATAAAACAAAGCCGTATAACTAACAGACATTTGGCAGGAGTTTATTAAAACAAAGAGGACATTATCTTATGAGGTAAAACTAATGTTTACAAAGTTTTCCTTTGGGGAAATAGGTAAAAAAAAAAGGTGATAAACCTCATTATATTGTTATAGATTTTATTGCAATACTCAGCATATCGCAATAATATCAAATTGTAACCATATCAAGTATCGTGATAATATCGTATATTGCGTGCTCTGTTGATTCCCACCCCTTTTTAACATGCTCATGGTTGTAGGCTGACCATGAACCACAATGTCCCCCCAGCGTCAGTCTGCTCTTTGGGACCATTGTTGCCATCTTTCTTCCTGTCATCTTTCTACTGATTGATGCTAAATTGAAGCATAGTCACCATATATACGTTTTACATAGTGTTTTTGAAATTGAATGATAAATGCACACACCTCATATAAAAATCTAAAATACACACCTGTGCTTTTGTCATATTACAGTAACACCACACTAGTTGTATTTTTGCACTCTGGGCAGCTTGCAGGACTACTGCAGCTTTATGGCAAATGCAGTTTACAGTACATTTGGCTGAGGGAAGAGCCTGAATTTACACACCACAGTGCAGCTGCAGGGACTGATTATCGTAGTTTTCCTATAAGAAATGGATGGCTGTTTTAAAAAAGAAAGAAAAACAGACTTAGAAAATAAATGCCACACCACATAATTCTGAGGTTAGTGAACACAGTCTGGATTGAGGAGGTTACTGGGGGTAAATGAGGTCTCGATTGTAGATTGCATTTACAGACTGGAGGACATTTGCCATATGTAGCCTGCTGTGTGTTGTCTTGTGTGCATACCATGAGAACAGCACATTTATTTCTGGTTTCAATTAGGAATTACAGCTAAAAGGGGTACTTTTATTTTTTTGCATTTTCATCAAAATAAATACCATTTCTCACTAGCACTATGTAACAAAAGTCATTCAATATGTTTGTATTCTGTAAAACCATCTCTACAACTTTGCACAACATACAGTATTCATTAGTAATGAGTGATCTCTAGTAATTTTCAAGTGCCTCAATTAAGGCTTATAGTGCAAATGCTGCCCTTCTGACAACCCCACTGCCAGAATAAATGTTGGCATTTTACATTATGCAAACCAAGGATATGTTAATCTGTATGTTTCATATGTAGCAGATACATTGAGACTTTACGTTTCTTATGTTTCTGTTTTATTTTGTTACAATGCTGTGGTTAATGTGTGGTTAGGTTTAAGCCATAGACGATAAAAATAATGGAAATATCTATCATGGCATCACCCACTGGTTTGTGGACTCCTGTTTTGAAGCCTTTAGTTCAGCATTTTTGGCTGTTGCCATCTTAGCTTTTTGGGGCCTGAAGTGACCATATTTGGGTGGGAGGGTGGAGGTGTGGAGGAGTTAGTTGGGAGTGGATCTGACTGAGAAGCAGAAGACACTAAGGTTTGGCCTTAATAAAATTCACCCCTGTACTGTTGTGATGAAGGGGTAATTAGCTAGAAAGACCAGAGCTGTTTTTGTACCAGGCTGTGAACATGTTTATTTCTGTTGTAAAGTTGGGCATTTTAACATGGGGGTCTATGGGCATTGACTTGCTCTTGGAGCGAGCCTCAAATGGCCATGTAAGGAACTGCAGTATTTGACACTTCCGTGCTGGCTTCATTTTCAGCCCTGGAGGTTGCCGTTTGATTTATGCACAAACAACACCTTTTCATCCCAACTTGTCAAATACTTCAGCTTTGTCAGTGGGCCTACATGTCTTAATATGATGCGCTAGGGACCTCCTGTATCAGTTTTGAAAGTCACTTTTAATTTAATTTTTAATTTTAATTTTTTTTAAATTTTATATACCCTTAATAGTCCCACAAGGGGAAATTCCAAGTTTTCACTCTGTTTTTACATATACACACAGGCCTGAAACACACACATGCACAAACAGGGCCTTTTACATGCATCAAATGGAGAGATGTCAGAGTGAGGGGGCTGCCCATGGACGGGCGCCCCGAGCAGTTGGGGGTTCGGTGCCTTGCTCAAGGGCACCTCGGCAGTGCTCAAGAGGTGAACTGACACCTCTCCAGCTACCAGTCCACGCTCCATATTTTTGGTCCGGTCGGGGACTTGGTTCCCAAGTCAAGTCCCTATGGACTGAGCTACTGCCGCCCCACTGAGCTGCTGCCGCCCTTGCATTCAATTTTTCAAAATAAACCTACAATGTAAACTTACAACTTACAATGATTTCCTTAGGTAAATCCAACAAAAGGTTAGGTTTAGAAAAAACATTATGAGTTTGATTTACCCATCCACCACTCCTACCATCCTCCCTATACAGACTTTATTGCTCTTTATGTTAAAGAAGTTGCCAGCGGCAGTGTGTAACATTGAACTTTCTTACTTACTGACAAAAAATTAAACTAATTGAAAGCCAGAAAATTTGTATGTTGAATTCTGAAATAAATAAATAATAATATGTAAATATCCAAAAACCTGTACAGATCATAACATGATAAAAATTGTACAGCCATGACTGCGGTGTTTGAGCTAAATACTAACATCAGCATGGTTACATGCTCACAAAGACAGTACTCACATGAAGATGTAAAGCTGTATAATTTTTACCATTACAGCATGTGGGCATGTTAGCATGCTAACAATTTTTGAAGAAGGTGCATTCATTGCTGGTAATGCTGGACAGTAATCTCTGTTTTTACATGCCCTGCTGGTTGTCATGTCCTTTTCTGTAAGATCAATAAAGTTTATCTCATTTAATCATCTTAGTTTTGGAGCTGTTGAACTCTAAAAACTAAACACCTTTTTTAAAAAGGCAAAAGCAAAACCATTTTAATGCAGCAGCAGGCATTGTCACCAAACTCCCTACAACAATCAAACAGAGTTATTCACAGTCAGTTAGTCATAGTCAGTATAGTATTGGATTGATTTATTTACTGATTGGGCAATAACTCTGTGTTTAGTCTAAGAGGACAGGGCAGTAAGTTTCCTTCCATCCTGGGACAGCACTGCTCACCAGTTCACACAGCTAGCACTTTTTACAAGCCCATTTTAAAGGCCAGACACATTTTAAAGGAAAAACAGAAGGCACACACTGAAAGGGATTTGGCCATTTAGTTTCAGTGACTTGGACAAGCAGCGTTATCAACAGCATTTTAACAGAAAGCATGTGTGTGGTTTGAGCTAGGGTTACAGTTCATTACACTGCCTTTCAGCAACTCTCCCAAAAAGATATAAGTTCTCTTACCTGCTTTCATTCAGACATTCATGTCTTTCAGCAGGCTCCCCTGCAGAATCACACATGCAGCTTGTGATTGAAATCCCATTTTGTAATGTTTCTCCGAATATGGATCCACACCCTAACACTGATTTTACCAGCACAGCTGTTACTGTAGATCCACTCAGCTGTTGCTAAGGGGCTGTGAGCTCACTCTCTGGGTTTGTTTGTGGTTGGTAGGGCTGTTGGAGGTAAGGTGCCATAATTTACTGCCATAGTGACAAGCTTTGGTTTGTGTGACACAATGGCTTTAGGTTGAATTTTAACAAGGCTGTAAGGGAATGTAACCTGCTCTCTGGTCACTGTGTTGAAGATCCACTGTTTCAGCTCAACAGCTGGCTGAAAACAACCGATGGTGTTAGTCAGTGCGGGTTCACATTCACCATGAGTGATTTTTTTTATTTTTTTTACCTCTGGTGTATACCCTCCCTTTCTTTTGGGTCATTTGGTGTGGACAGTGCTGCTGGAACATGGCAGCAGCGAATAAACACATTGTAATGCCTGTCAGTCCTCTGCCAAGAGAGCTGTGGTACAAGTTGTTAAAGAGTGAGAATGGAATCCAAACCGACTGCAGTAAACTACCCTCAAATGGAAGGTCTTATGGGTAATAAGGAGAAGGATGCAGTAACTCAGACAAGCCAGGCATTGCTAAACAAAGCCTTTTTCTTTATCTGTTCCTAACTGATAAAAACACCAAAGAGGAAGAATTATTACAGGGGGCTGGACTTTTTTTTTTTTTTGACTAAAACCTCCACAGGTATTCTTTTAAGGTAAGTTGTAATTCACCTTGGATTCCATTTTACTTTTGTTTTAATCACATGAAAATGTAAATATAAAATAAAATGTACTTTTTAAAAAAAATTTTATTTCTTTTTAGGGGGATCACACGTTTGGTCGCGCATGTGTGCGTATCTGTATGCAGCTAATCTCGCAAACTACTGGACCAGTCAGCCTAATATTTTGTGTGCTCATTCATGACTGAATGCTCAAGAACCTCTTGTGGTTGCAGGTATTCACAGTTGTTGAAAAACACTGTTTTACTGACTGTTTTATACCATCAATGACTGCTGGCTCCTCACTACTCTTAACTGGTTTGGTAGCAGCCGCGAGTTTTTCAGAAATCATCTCAGCTGAAAACAACAAGCCTTAAGGTGAACACCATCTTAATTAAGAATTTCAGTATGTTATTTCCATAGCCTTGTAAAGTTTAATCAATATTTGTGAACATGGGCTACTCTTATTCAAAGCCAGAAACCAGAGAAGTAAGTTTCAAACTTGTGATGGTGAAAGGTGAAAGCCTTCTTCTTGGACTTGTACCAGTTCTTGTAGAAGTGACGCTTGCACCTGTCACTGATGTGCTCGGTGAAGATGGTCTTGAAGGAACACAGGCCACAGGGGGTGTTGACATAATCCACAACTCTGACCACAATCATGTCTCCACAGTGGTCACAGCCTCAGCCACTCTCTTCTTGTTCTCCTCCTTGTGCTCCATAGACAATGAATAGGTGACTGATTTGTGGACCAACAGAATGTTTGTTTTCTTTTTTATACTCAAGTGAGCTTTATTCTCTTAGTGTTGTCAGTTCTCAAACAGCAAATGAACCCATATGCTCAGAACATTGCCCTGGATGCTCTTAGTGTTATCTAGAACATCTTTTACCATTCATTGTCTATGGAACAGCTCAAGACTTTATACCCTATGAAATTACAGATTTGAGTTTTAGCACTGTAGTTTTGGAATTTAGCGGTTTTTCATGTTTACTAATATTTTCGGGCTGTCTTAGACCATAGGAATAATATGTATGAATTTTGAAAGTGGATGTAGTTCCCCTTTAGTCTGTTGCAGGCCACATTTTGGCCTTCGTTGTGGCTCAAAACTGACATCCATAGAAAACGTCTGGTCTCATTTTGAACCAGAGCATCTGCAGATTAATTCTAGAGCTGTGCGATATAGACAAAAAATTATATCTCCGTATGTACAGGCTGACTGGCGATACACGATATACAGTACATCTTGTTGTACATCCTGCAAGTCAAGGCCACATTTGTGATGTCACAAGCAGTTTTATAAAAACAGACTGTGATAAAAAATAAAATGCAAAGACAGGGAATTTTTTCTCTGTTTGAAAATATGCAGCTATCCAACAGTTACACCACCAAAAAAAAACCCAAAACCTACAAAAAACCCCCCAAACACTTAAAACATAGCTAAATAGCAACAATTTCAAACATAAGTACACAAATCGACTTCAGCCAACTACCACCTTTCACAGACATAGCATGTTTTCTTTGCTGGACAGATTTTCCCCACTAATACAACATGCTAATGTTTTTAACACAAGCCTATGGCATTTTACATTGTATTAATTAGCCTAGCAGCTAGTGAACTTCTCCTCTACTCATATGAAGCCAGGGGCAACAGCAACATTAACAAAGGTAACTTTACAAAATTTGGCTCCATTACAGCTCACAGAGTTCAGTGACAAAACAATGGTCTTCTACTAAACACGTTTTCCAAAAAATATAACATGCTAACGTTATTAGCACAACCCAATAGCATTTTACATTGTATAAATTAGCCTAGCGAATAGTAGAGATTTCCTCTACTCAGATAGAGCCAGAATAAATCACACACAAGACATGAAATGCTGTTTTTGTGGAGACTTTATTGTCTTCACAATTTATTGTTATGTGACTTTAAAGTTAATAAAAGCTTCGTTTTCACTGAGGGAACTGGTTTCAGCTTAAAAAATTAGCTAGGAACTTTGTGACGCCGCAACGTGTCGTTACATTTCTGGGGAGGTGCACCTCAGGTTATGGCTCTAAAAAGTATTGCTGGAGAACTTGTGAGTGAATGAGTGGGATGAAGCTGTAAGGAGAGTGTGAGAGAGGAGAGATGCACACTGGTATGCGTCATGTAATGCAACTTGACCCTATATTGACATAAACCGTGTTGTCTAAATGTAAATCTTGCTTGAAAATTAGCTATATATCGTACATAGTTGTTTATCGGCCAGCCCTAATTAACTTCATACTCTATATGTTATGATCCACTTAAGTAAGGCTCAATGTGAGATGAACAATTCCACCAGGTACATCCCTCTGCTGACTGCAGAGCATCACACCACACTGGGAGCATTTTCAGAAGCAGGAAGCTTTACCTACCTGATTTTGTAGACTTTGTAGATTTTGTTGTTTTGGTCATTTTTCCATAATATTTATGCTTCTACCAGTAAGCAGGCTGTGTAGTCAGACGTGTTTTTTTTTTTTTTTTTGGTCTATTTTAATTGTTTTTATTGATGTTATTTTCTACTTTGTTGTGGTGTAGCCCATAGATAAAGTTAATGCTGTTCAAAGTCCAGTTATGAATGGCATGGATCAAAGATTTGTGGCTGTGTTTCAGTTATTAAAAATACATTCATCCTCACAATAACATTGTATCTATAATTCACATATGCCTGTCAGCAGAAGAAATCAGTCTGTTCTGTGCAATGCGGTATGCCTCCGTCAAAACTAGATGATGTTCGTATTTTTTATTTGTTTCTGGGATGCTTCTTAAACATGCTACTACATGTCTGCTGGAATTAAGGCAACACAAATAGTTTAGAGTGGTAGCTGTCAGCCCAGGGGCCACCTGCAGAAATCTGCACTCTAGTCTATTTTTGTTTTAACTTTGTTTTATTAAGGATGACAGTCATTCTGTCTAAATGTCTGATTTCTTAAAGTATTAAGCCACTGTCCTATTTATGCAAACCAAATTTCTAGGCTCCACAGTGGCTCCAGCTGTTGCAAGGACATGTGTGAAGCAACTGCAAAGGCTCCACAGGGAGTGGAGTTAATATACCCACTGATCCATGAGCACTCAAGGCTGCCTCATGGATCCAGGGCATTATCAGCCTTGGGTAATAATTCAAAAGGTGAATGACTAAAATAAAAGGTCATGCGTGAGGAGTCATCTTAACATTACTCAGTGGATTTGGCTCCTTGGTGATACTTTTATCACCACGTCATACTGATTCCACTTTAAAGGAGGTACAGGTGCAGAAGGAATTCATACAGTCTGTGCTGTGTCTGTCTTCACTTTCACCTTCACTTGGGACTGAATCCAGCAGAGGAGGCTTTGTGGCTTTCAGGGGCTGTCTGTTTTCATTTACACACCATCAGCAGCATGGAGCTCGCTTTTTGATGGTATCCAGGTGAGACCTGGTGCAGTACACAGAAGCTGAGCTGACAGTACAGCCACCATCATCCACGAGCTGGTTTTATTTTCTGACATCTGTTATTACATGCACAATTGACTAAACAGGAGTCCACCACATTAGGCCAATGTGTGTCTATTGTAGGAGCTGCATTCTCCAAATCAATTTTCACTCGATTTTATTGCCCAACACAAGGTTCTCAGAATAAAGATGTCTTTTTTTCCATCAAACATTTCAGTCTTTAGTAATATATCTGAACGACTGGCACAGATTACATGGTATGGTCCCCTAGGAGATGAATCTTAACATTCTTGGTCACCACTAGCCTCAGCCCCAAATTTCTAATTCTACATGAGAAACATCAATCTCTAATGATCAGATATTACATTTATCTCTTTGGTGACACCTGGAAGATGTTTGACATCCTCCCAGATTTATATTCTCTATATTCACGATAATTTTGTCATCCTAATTATAGTTTTATTATGTTGGTTATTCTGTACACACAACATCTATTTTTTTCCCCATTAAAAGGGTTTTTAGCAGAGTTTTTCTGAATCGAGGCTGTGAGGACAGAGGGTGTCGTATGCTGTACAGATTGTAAAGCCCTGTAAATTTGTGATAATGGGCAATATTAATAAAACCTCCTTGATTTAACTTTACTTTACTATCGAGCACATTTATGCTTCTCAGAGGATGAACCCCGTCTATTTGGAGTCCTTCACTATCAGGATAACAAGGCTATAGTCTACAGCCATGCTATCAGCCTAGACCAAAGTGATAAACCACCACATTAGCATCACTTAAAATGTAACTTTGGACAGAGGTTATTATGTCATACTCACAGCTGTCTACAGTATGGTGGTGTAGTGGTTAGAAAGTCCTACAGTGGAACAGTATGGCTGGCTGGGTTCTTATGGTGGAGTTTGCATGTTGTTCTCAATGTGCCTGTTTCCTCTAGGTGCTCCAGTTTTCTCTCTAACTCCCAAAAAGCATTGCCCTTAGACAAACCAGAAATTGTCTGTAGGAGTCAATCAGCAAAGTTTCAAGATGGACACCCAAGATAAGTGTCACCAATTCAGTATCTGACCTGTCTTTCCTTCTGTACCTGAGTAATGGCCAGAAAAGTGTTTTCATAGAACATTATGATGTCAAAAGTGAAGTTGATCTTTGACCTTTTGGATGTAAAATTTTGCTTTATTATCTAAAACATTACTTAGTGTGAAATTTTGTCATATTTATCGCATGAACTCCTGAGCTGAGGCCAAAAACATGTTTTGTGAGTGACCTTTGACCACTAAAATCTAATAAGTTCATTGTTGGGTCCAAATGGATGTTTGTGCCAAATTTGAGGAAATTCTCTCAAGGGCATTTTTGAAATATTGCATTCATGAGAATGAGACGGACTTGAGGCCACAGTGACCTTGACCTTTGACTTTTAACCACCAAATCTAATCAGTTCATTGCTGAGCCCAATGGGACATTTGTGCCATATTTGAAGAAATTTCTTTAAGTTGTTTTTGAGATATTGTTTTCATGAGACTGTGATGGAAGGGCAACCAGAGAACATAATGCCGCCAGCCACGGTTGTCGTGGGCATGGAGACATGAAAACATTAACAACAAGATTTATGGTTTTACACAGGACACAAACAGCAGTCTCTTGGGTCAAAGTCCTAGGTTCGTTTGACACACCTTCTCCCTACACAGACTTTATCTTTTTTTATACAACATTAGTTGCTCTGAGCATGTAATATTGCCATGGACTGATTTGCATTGGAGTTAGGTAAAAGCCCGATGCATCTCATACAGACACCAAATGGTGCCACGTGCATTTGTATCAGATCAGGTTGGCTCTACCCGCTTAGATCTCAAAAACATTTTATTTTATGCTACTTTGTACGTATACACTACATTTCAGAGAAAATATTGTGCTCTTTAGAGTTTTATATACAAAAATGATAAGCTTATTTTATTTGATGCATTTTATTAAACTTAAACTTTCCAAAAGTATGTAAGTTTGTAAATTAAACTTAACCATCTGCAAGATTACAATTTTGTTAATGCATCATCACACTAATCTGACAAAAGTGGTCATTCTATTTAGTAAGAACTTTTACTTTTGAAACTTTAATTCATTAGTAAAAGTCCTGTTACTTGTATTTTTACATAGTATTATTACTTCTACATTCCATTTTCAGCTTTACGACTGGTGAGGCTCTATGATCAACATGTCCATTGTATATTGTACAGTGGGGTGTAATAACCATTGCTGCCTCAGGGCGGTGTTCGTGTGTCTTTAGACTTTAATCTTATTTTGCTAAAAACAGAGTGCATGCAGCTTTGGAACTGATTCAATAAGGATGTTTATGTTTAGCACATTAGAAAATCAGCCTCATCTACAAGATCATAATAGAAAGCATGTGTGTGCTTTCCACAGGCCTTTGGGGACAATGTTTCACATGACCTTTCACCACTGCTGCCACAAGCATAAAGCTCTGTGGTGTTTCTTACCTGCCCTTAACTGGTTCAGGCAGTTGGATGTTGAGCAGCTCCACTGGAGCAACAGCTGCAAGAAATGCTCTGAGTAAAACAGCTCAGTAACAGTTACTGAGGGATGAGATGGCATCACAAACTGGTTTTCAGACCATCAATCTACTGCTTATTTCTGTAACCACAGTTTTATCTATAACTGTCAGAGGAAACTTAAATTGTCCCTGTGGGAAAATTAGGTTGCTGCACAAATAAACAATATCAACAAATGGTTTTCCCCCATTCCTCTCTCTCTCCCTCCCCCACCAGCCTCCCTAACCCACTCTATCTACCACATCGATACTTTTTAGTATAACTTATCAAATTTCCTTGTCCAAAAACATCTCTTTATGTCTATATTATCTCTGCTAAAGCTCCTCTCTTCCGCTCAGTCTCCTCTCAGACTCAGTCTAACAACCCTTTGGAAACACTTCTCTATGGAGCTAAAATCCTGCCCAAACTTTGCAAACAAATAAAACACGTTTTACCTTTTGGTCTGCAAATGTAAAACATAATTCACAAACAAACGCATATCAAACAAATACACAACATATTTCTAATACATTACGCTTCAGAAATAAACACAGCATGTCTTACAAGGACAACAAAAAAATATTCTAGAAGTACAAAACAATCTTTTTTACAAGTACAAAACAATCTCTGACACCTACACAGGCAGCTTCCATAATTCGAGGTAAACTTTAGAGGTAAGTATAAAAGTCATCTTAGTAACTTAAGCTAATTGCATACATGTCCATATTTGGCAAATATTATGTGTAAGAGGAGAAACGTCAACCTTGTAACGTTACTGTAGCGTTAGCTGAAGTTAACGTTACCGTGTGTAAGTTAATGTTTAAGTGTGTCGTGTGTAGTTATCATAACTGCAATAACTCAGTGGTTAACACGTTAGGCGTCTTGGTGTGCTTCCAGCTCAAAATCTAGCAGATGAAATTTGGCTTCTTTAACTCAGTTAACATTACACCACAAAAACTGATATTGATTAAAGTGTAGTATTCTCCCAGCTAAAAGGAGTAACATTACTGTTCAATGTTTAGTGAGTGTGTGTGTGGTTAAGGTCAGTGTTTGTAGGCTGTTCATTTCAGTGTTGATGACAGTCATCAAACATTTGTTGGAATGATTCTTTCTTTCTCTTTCAGAAATGGTAACAATACTGAGTGCCGCATGACTTCATGTTCACCCACACAAAGTAAAACAAGTGACTGATAGTTACTTTTCTATTGCTGTTTAGTGTAAAACAATACAGCAGAGTTTTTTTCCCCATCTAAACTGAAGGAATAAAGTATTTTCAGATAACTGTGTGGAGCTCATCTAGTACATGTTGTTTCTGTTGTTATTTTTCTCAGTAGCCTACAATATGATATATTCCTCACTATTGTAATGTTGTTGTTTTTTTCATCCAGCCACTGCCTGGGTCACTGGAGACAGCTATGTCTGGCGTGAGGCTGAGAAACCTACAGAGAACATGCTTTGATATTGATGATATACATCCACTGGTTCAGCTGAGGTGGTGTAAGGTGGAAGAGCCTTCTCCCCTTCTTCATCCAGTCCTTATGAGCCAGAGCAGTCCCATATGTCCTCCTCATCCACTGTGGTGAGAAAGACCTGGGAGATGTCTCTAGTGTCAACCTTGTAGCAGGAATAGAGGAGAACCTTCACCACCTTCACCTGCAGTTTTCAGACATGATGATCATCTTCTCTGGCACCACCCAGAGATGCAGGTGGAAAGCTGCTGCCAATCCGGGGAAGGTGGACAAGGCCCACAGTTTTGTGAACAGTGTTATGGCTACATATGTGCATTGTTTAAGTGGCAGCTTTGTACATCACCCTCACACAAGGCTTGACACACCTGGGCTGTTTGTGAACAATGCAGTTTATTTCACCATGAGGAAAAATTATGTATTTTTAAACAGTTTAACTGAGTCCATTAAAGCCCAACTTCAGCAACAGTGAAATGTTCATCATCATCAACATCATTTGGTAAGGGATCTTTGGCAAGACTCCTAATGCTATACCTGCCTACCTCGGATATGATATACAATACAGATAGAGCTAACTTTCTTTCTTTCATTAACTTCTTTTTAAGAGGTGCTACATAGTCAAGTGTTGTTCACAGTGAGCCTGCAGCACTGTAAACAAGATAATCAATTTGGGAGAATTTAAAGTCAGTACAAGAAACCTCTATTTCAGTGGGACATGGTATTAAATTTGATGGAATCATTTTCTTTTGCAATAAATACCTTAAATAGTAGCTTTTCCCGAGTGGCGTGCAATCGAGTAGTAAGAAATCTAAAGTTATTAAATAATGGTCTGATAAAGAGGGATTCTGTGGAAAGACTATTAAGTTTTCAATTTCAATTACACACGTCAGAACAAGATCGAGGGTGTAGTTAAAACAGTGAGTGGGTTTATGTGCACTCTGACTAAAGCCAATGGATTCTAATAATGAGATCGCGAGGCAGTCATTATAAATATTTAGATATTAAAGTCATCTACAATAATAACTTTATCTGATTTAAGTACTAAAGTTAAAGACTGAGAATTCAGATAAAAATTCAGAATACGGGCCAGGAGCACGGTACACTATAACAAATGGAAGTGGGTGTGAGGTTTTCCTCGTAAAGACAAGGCTTTCAAAGAAATTATAGTTTAGTTTAGGTTTAGGGCTGATTAATAGAGTAGTGTCAAAAATGGCTCCCCCTCCTTGGCCACTGTCTCGAGGAATGTGGGTATTATTATGACTGGGAGGAGTGGATTCATTCAGACTAACATATCCACTGTGGCACAGCCAGGTTTCAGTGAGACAGAGTAAATCAATATGCTTATCTGATATTGATTCGTTCATTCACACTGCTTTAGATGATAGAGACCTGATATTTAACAGTCCACATTTAATTCTCCTGTTTTGTCTTTCTGTCACAGAAGAGGTGTTAATTTTTATTAGATTTTTATGTACAACATAACTTAAGATTTAAATGATTTAGGTGGTCGGGGGACAGACACCATTTTTATGACATTTTGGGTGAGTACCTGGGCTCAGAGAAGTGTTTAAGACTGCAGCTACTGAGCGATTTTCCATGGTGTGGAGCTGTGCTTCCAATTCACTAAGCCTCGCCTCTGACGCAGCAAATAAACTACATTTATTACATGTACCAATGTTGCTGAAGGAGGCAGAGGAATAACTAAACATCTGCCACACCGAGCAAGAGAGAGCAGGAGAAGAAGAAGCCATCGCTAAGTGCTAAGCTAACATAGCTAACAAGGGTAATAGCTGGGATTAACAAGAAAGTCACTGAAAGAAGAAAAGAGCTATGAGTGCTGAAATGGAACTAGTGTGGGTTTAAATCTGTGGTAGATATTAAGCAGCTGAAATGAGGAATCAGAAAATTAGCCGGTATAAGCTCAGTAGAGCCGCACAAAGACACTATCTCAGAAGCACCTAAAATGGCACAACACACTCACCACAGTACATTAGCACTGTACAGAGCAGCTAGCAAAAGTGTGGACATAATAACTATGTGCAGCACAGTAAGAAAATCTGGTGTGAATGTCAAAGTATTCATAGCTGCCAACTCTCACGCATTCGCCGTGAGAGTCACGCAGTCGGCGTGTCTAACCCTAACCCCCCATGGGGTCCATTTAGACTCATTACAAATTATGAAGTCCATCACTCTGTTTTTTTCAAAAACTCTAAAATTTATAAAACGTATCTCCTCCCACAATTTTTGCTCAATTGTCACCAAACTTGCTAGAGAGCATCTCCAGACTGTCCTCCACAAAACTTGTTTCTCAGATTTTTGATTTATCAAAAATTGAGCTTACAGTGCATGAAAACGTTTGACTGTAAACACTACTGTAAACATATACCATCCAATTCTTGCTAAATACATTTTCAATCTTCCTGAAAAAAACTGACAATATTTTGGAGTCGTGGTTGATGAAGTTTGGCAAATATCAGAATTTTATCTCCAAAACTGAATTTTCTAGAACATTTTGAATTCTGCTCTCATGGGAACAACTGGAGTCAATGTAAAAGTGGTATTTTTAAACATCACATTTTCTCTTGTGATGCAAAACGATTATCATTAAAAACAAATCACCAACATGTCCATGCTGTCTAGATGTAATTTATGTATTATCAGATTTTGCTTAGATAACAGAATTTGAGAATTTGTGACATTTTGACCATTTTTGAAATCTGCCTTGAAAACTGCAGCCCGGTCAGTGACTCCCTGAGTCTAATTAAGAAGCCACACACTGGGTCTCACTTGCAGACAATTAGCTCAGTGAGTTAAGAGCTGGTTCTTGTCTGCAACATGTCCAGGTCATCGTTCTCTCTGGGCAAATTGCTATTAAATCCACTAAGCACTGTAATGCAACATCAACCTTGTATACTCTTCATTTGGTAAGTATAAAAGTAGACTTAAGTGGTATTTTTTTGTGAATCTCAGACGACAGACTGTGTTAATTACTTTGTAAATAAATACTCAACTGTCCAAATGAAAAATTGTAAGTTGTTATTGTGTAGTGATTTCCACTGATACAAAAGTGTACTTTGCAAATTTATTCTAATATTCAATCACTTTTACTTTTCAATTGCTGCAATACAATTTCCAGATGATGCAACCTGCAAAATGACTCAGCTGATGCTAAATGTAGATTGTAATATCAGCTTCCTTGATGTCTTCCTATTCTTCTGCTTGTTGCTCAGAATTGCCTAAAAATGCCCGGACCAGACCAATCGCTGTGCAGCAGCTATAATTCCTTTTTTGTTTTTTGGCAGTTATTTGGTTTAGCTTGTTGTTGTCATCTGCCCATTTTTCCTCACTTTGTATATTTTGTCTTATATTTTGGTTAACTAATTTCTGTTGTAACTCCGTTTTGTTTTATTCCCTTTTCAGCTGCTGCAGGCCAGTGGTGGTGGTACTGGTGACCTGGGTGGCAGTATCCCCCCTTCTGTGTGCTGTGTCTCCCCTGGGATTTCACAAAGTGTGTGTGTGTGACTGTCACGTGGTCCTGGGTGATTTATTTATACATATATATATGTGTATATATATATATATATATATATAGTATTTCTTTATTTTTTTTAATTCAATATATTTTTAAAAAAGGACACCCACACCCACCCAGTTTTTTTTTTTTGTTTGTAATAAAGTGTACCCTTTCTTTTAAAGATTTCGAACCATGTCCCTTGCCTCTGAGTAAAACAAACCTGTGTGTTTAACTGATATAAATGGTGAATAATTCTTTGGGTGAAATTCCCAAAGTGGCGTTGTCAGGCAACCATATAAACGTGTAATAGATCATTGTATTTGTAGACCCCCATACGCTCGCCACAAGTGGATAGCACTAAATACAAGTGAAAACAACCACCAAATGCATTCTGATATGTCCCCGACAAGCACGTAACAGGATAATACATCGTCAGTGCAGGATGTGGTGGTTGCTTTGGTGACAGCATGCTAACGCTCTATAACCTGCCAATTTTACAAGAAGTTGGATGAAGAGTTGTGTGAACTTCCATTGTTTTACTCTATGGAAGCAAACACATTGAATTTGCTGTATTTACACAACCACTAATGCGACTAATGAGCAGCTAGAGAGAGTAATTTCTACAAACAGATCCTGCATATGTATGCAAAATCTGTGGGCAACAGGTCAAGGTGTTGGTATCAGACGCATTCTGGTTTCCGTTTGTAGTTGAGTTGACCACTCATATTTGATTGGCTGCATGGAGGTGAACAGTCTACATGAAAAGCTAAAGAGATGCCATGTGTTAGCTAAAGTGAAATTGTGTAACCCACTGGCTATCATATGACAATGATTTAGCTTTTTATTATTATTATTATTATTATTTTTTAATTTAACTGCATTCAAATGCAGATATCTGTTAACAGAGATTAGCCCAAATGTTGTCTGGACGTGTCTCAAGTTGCTAATCGCACTGTAAACTGAGTGGTTATGGACCTGCACTTGTATAGTGCCTTTTTAGTCTTGCAGTCTTCAAAGCACTTTTTACACCACGAGCCACATTCACCCATTCATAAACTGGTGGCCGAGACTACCATTCAAGGTGCCACCTGCTACTCAGTTTTTAACTGACTCACACATCATGGAACAGTCATCAGGAGCAATTTGGCATTCAGTCTCCTGTGATAGGTCTTGGCTGTCCACTTTCAGTGTTGGGATCACTGAAATACATCAAGGATACTTGAGAAAGAGACATGCAGACTTGAGGGGATCAAACCACCAATCTTCTGATTCCTTCTGAGCCACAGTCAGGTGTTAAAAACATTTTGATTTTAATACCCAAAAGTTAACCCAGCAGCCACTCATAATGCTTTCTGTTAAAAGATATCAAATAGGAAGAGAGGAGATGATTTAAACCACTTCACACCACCTTACCCTGGTGTTGGTCACCGTCAGTTGGGCTTTACATTACAATGACATAAAGCTACTCAGAGTAAACATGCTCCAAAAGAAAAAGAAGTCTGCTTAATGACAAAATGTTACCCTTGGTAACACGTACTCTCCAAAGTCCCAAACAGCAAAGTCAAGTGTTTACACCCTGACTTTGATTTTGGGTGGATACTCTGTGAGGCAAAAGGAAAAATGTCTTTCCACTGTCAGCAATAAGAAGTGAAGCCCCATCATTTCCATCTGTACTCTGTAATGAAAGCTCCTGGCAGTAAAAATCTGCTCACCCTGTGACTTTATAATATGCATCCACCCACTGACAAGCTGCTTAGCACATAAAGATGGATCCACTGTTTAAAACATGGTGTGTTTTCTCTTTTTACTGTCACACTTTGCATAGTGTAGTGCTTGTAAGGTACTATTAACACACTGCAACCACGTGAGAGCTATTATAGGTAGAGCATATAATTACTAAAGTACAAATAGAATTCACAGGTTTAATAGCTTAATTTATGTGGAAATTGTGGACTTAGAAAACACCATTTAGCTTTTCTTGTCCTGTTTAAGTGTCTCTTTTACACTCCCTCCCTACTGTCCCAGTGACCCTGTGTGGCCTGTATAGGGGTAAACTGGTTAAAGGTATACTATGCAGGAATTGTTGGTTAATCTTTGTAAACAGCAGGCCAGGTTAAACGATAGCTTTTTAGTGGGGTTCCACGCTATGCCCTTAGAGTTAGCTGTTTGAGCCATTTGGCTAGTATGCGCTGAAGCTGTCTACCTAGTGCGATATCCGATTTGCATGATTTTGCTTCCCAAGGCACATTTCAACTCGGGATCATCCAGGAATACAGATTGATACAATGCAGATCAATTTTACCCCGGATTGGTCCTTTAACCCCTCTTAGGCAAGCTCAGGGGTTTAGTGTTGCTGTAGCCCACAGGAACAACGCTATTTTTTTCTTTAAGTGAGGATTAGAGTATATGCAGTTCATGTAATCCCGTTGAAATTAATATATATATTTTAAAGCTTGAAGATCCTCTCATTACTAAAAGTGTACGTCATCCAAAACTCTCCACAGTATGAACAGTGGTTACATAAGCTTCAAAACCAGCCATAACTCGGTCCCGAGCAAGTATGACTGTCCGCAATCAACGGACTGCAGTGTTCATAGCTCCACCTTTTAGTACGAGATCTGTGTGCAGAGACGCCGCAACGGGGTAGGCATACTAGGCAATTGCCTAGGGCCCCGAGCTGGAAGGGGCCCCAGGACAGCGCTGACACTTTTGTCAATGACAAAATGACTGAACTGCTTTAAACACTGCAACGTCGATGCATTGGAAACCCCCCGCATAGGGCCCCCACTAACTGTCACTGCCTAGTGTGTTAAGGGACCCCGAGATACGGCCAATATCGATCCATATCAATGACACAACCTGAAACCTCCATAGACACTGCAGCGACACGTTTGGAACCCCCCTAATGGGGCCCCGACTGCCCGTGGCCGGCTTTCTGCGGTACTTCAAACTCTTCAAATGAAGCGAGCGTATCCGTCAGGGCATGCAAAAAGAAAAAAAAAAAACAAGAGGATGAAGAAAAAAGAAAACGGGGAAGTGGTAAGTTCAAACATGTATAATCTGACATTATTTAAAAAAAAGTTGTGATGCCACTTTGTCCCAGTCTGTAGTCTCACGAAGCACAACTGCACATGACATGTTTACCGCACCTTAGCCTAGCTTATTTAAACAGTAATTAACAGTAAGCTAACCAGTAACTAATTTGTATTTGGAAGAGGGCGATATCATATATCTCCTTGAATTTTCTGTATGTCACATTAAGCAAAAATATTATCAGGAACAGTGAAGTTGGCTGTTCATTAATTATTCCAAACAGATCTTAATGTTGAGTGTGTAGCATACACAATTCTTGCAGCATGAACATAAAGCCAGCTGACTAAATACGTTGTGCTTCTCCCATTGTTTTTTCCACCCCGGAGGTTCTTTGTTGAAATTCTTAGGACCACAACAGCAACAACAAGAAGAAGAAGAATAACAACAAGAACAACAAGAACTTACCTCTACAGATGAAGGTAGGAAGTGTTTGTTTTTTTTTTAAACAAATTAAGATTACAGTGATTTGCTCTCCTTTTAAATCTATCATGATATGATCTGATTTAATGCAATAACACAAATAAATGTCAAACAATTACAGTATGTTTTTTCTTGTTTTTACATTGTGGGTATTTGGGTGTCATGAAAAAGCGCTATATAAACTGAATGCATTATTATTATTATTATTTTTTCTATCAGCCTCAGTTGAGCAGGACATGCCTTCACGCAGCAGCAGCAGGAGCAGCAGCATGGCAGCCCCGCCACCATCACAGTTTGAGGCCACACCACATCTTCATACCACGTCCTCTTCACAAAAAAATGTTATATTGTTTTTAAAGTTTTCTTACACGATTGTGCACTTCTGTTATTTAAAATAAAAGATTGTGTCTTTGGGCCGGGAGGGCCCCCATGGTCACTCTTGCCTAGGGCCCCCAAGGTGACTAGAAACGCCCCTGTCTGTGTGCAAGGTATCCTTACAGAGGGATGACCAAAAATGGGGACGGTAAAGAACGGTTCCATTCATACCATCCAGAACTTTTCCCAGTGGAAACGGAAAAATGTGCACTGAACTGAACTGAGCCGTACCGTAGTACTCCTTGGAAACAGGGTTTAAGTCCTCGGACACACCACTCTCACTCAATACTTTCTCACGTTGTGGTGTCTTAAGATAAGGGCTAACATCAGCATGCTAACATGCTCACACTGACAATGCAAACATGCATGTTCACTTAGATATGGACAACTCCATTTTGACTTGATCTTGCCTCTAAATGAAAAGTAATGAGATGACCAAAGTTATTTCTATTCCTCCTGAGGGTGACATTAAATCTATATATCTATAGGCATGGCAATGCCTCCAATAGTTGTCAAGATTTTCAGTCTAGGCCAAAGTGGTAGACTAACTAAATAATTACATCCCCAACTAACAACTTAAATGCAAAATACACAAATAAAAGTAGTCAAACTAAAGCTGGTTTACAATTTATTGCAGGATTTCTGGGGAGATAATGTAGTTACATTGTATGATTTGTCTCTTGACGTCTATCAAAAGAGAGATGAAAATCCCAGTCATTTTGGAAAGTGTAGGCGTCCTGAAAATAAAAGAAGGTAATGAGTGATTCACAGTGCAACACCAAAACAAACAGGCACAGCTGTGTTTTTAGTGTGTATCTTTTTTTTGTTGTTGTTGGTTGACCGTCAGAGGTCATCAGTGGAAGATTCTAAATGTCACCTCCCTCAGTATTTGTCTAGACTTTGGAAATGTCACCACACTTCCTACTGACACAAAGATGCTTGGCAGTAAAATTTTCCCCAAAACAGATCTGTGATGTAATACCCTCTTGCAACTCCATGTCAGCTGCAATGCTGGAGACATTTCCAGTAAAGCAACTTTGACCTGTTTTTGGCTGTTTTTAATTGGGGTTCCATTGGATTGAACACATTTTGGATAAGTGCTGCATTTAGTGCATCATGATCCAGTGGCAACCAACAGAACAGATTAGGTTAATAAAATTCTAGTGGATCCTCATTCATCTCATTTTTGACACAGACCCTATTGACCAATTTCCTCCCTACTTCCCCTCTTTCTAAAGGGGTCCCCTCTGCCACACTACTACCCTTGTCTTAGGGATCTTTGTGCTATGTCCCTCTCAACATAATTTGGGGGTTTTCCTGGGCTGAACCATGATATCATCATGCTTTTCTCAGACTCAGCATGTTGGGCGTGTTGTTCTCTGTGGGTGGGCACTGGGGGGTAATGAAGCTTCACTGGGTCAGGACTCCCACCCATCCCTCTTGGATCTCCACAACTCTGATGAGGTGTTTCATCACGTCTCTTGTGATCTTGTGTGACTGTAGCTGGGAGAAATGGTTCATTGTTACACCCTTTCAGCTGCTGCAGGTTTGGGGTAATGAAGCAGCAGCATCGCAGCACCGTGAAATCTGCTGCTGGCCTGAAGCAGTGTTTGTGAAGACAGTGTTTAAACATGGTGCAAATTGGAAGGAGCACATGGCACATGAAAGACTCATGATCTGCTGTGGGCATGGCAGACTTTGGGCCAAGCAACAAAGTAAAAAAAGGGCAACATTATTGTGTAAGTGTCACACATAAAGCACTTTAATGTGCATACATAACACATTATTAAGTTTATTATTGCCAGAGTGGGTTTGCTAGAATGCCAAAAGGCCAAGCAATTCACTTCTCTCTATCCAAGTCATAAATTAATGAGGCAGTACAGCATTTCTTCTTGAAATCTCCAAACTGTAAAATTCTATCACCAGCCATAAAAGTAAGACACATTTGTCAGCCATTAGACTGTTTTTGTTGCTAAGTTAAAGTTGCATTACTGAATATTGTTTTTTGTTAACAGTAAATCAAATGACTGTGTTATGTGAAAAGAATGAATCCACAGGGAATTATCACCCAACTCTGCACAAGAAGATTTTTACCAGCTGCAACAACGTCACATATTGTTTTCACACTGTGAGTCTGTGTGTGTTTGTGTGTGTGTGTGTGTGTGTGTGTGTGTGTGTGTGTGTGTGTGTGTGTGTGTGTGCGCGCGTGTGTGTGCGTGTGCGTGTGTGTGTGTGTTTGTTATCATGGCAAAATGTGGTCCTAGTGACACTTATTGTAGTGGGAACTACCATGGAAGCCATTTAGAGTACTTTGCCAGGTGTTCAATGTCTGTATGTCTGTCTGTGGACAGATTTTTTTCAATGCAATAGTGTCACAACTGTGGAAGATGAAGTCACAAAACCTCACAGGTGTGTAGTTGAGATTAAAATGAAGGTGTCTGAGGACGGTTGTGGTCAGAGCAAGGAGGCTAGAAGTAGGGGGGTAGGAAGTGGGGAGGGGGCCATTGCCCCTCCATTTGACACCCCTGGCTCAGAGAACGTTACAGGTGTGTGGTTGCAGTCACAGTGAAGGTCGAGTTTGTGTGGTCCAAGCAAAAGTGCTGGAAATAAGGGGGTAGGAAAGATGGTGGCCCTCACATGCACACACACTTTATACCTCTGGCCCACATCCATTTTCAGTTGTGAATCGCTGTTTCGTGGCTGGAATGATCCCATTGCAAGATGGTCCTGTGGTTAGACTGAATTCATTAGTCTCTAATGGGATGATAATGTTGCTCCATGTCTGCTGGATTCGTAAGCAGGCACTTAATATATTAGTCATAGCAAGTTCATCAGACAATGTTGGCTGTATGTCTGTAAGCTTGGGCCTTCCTGCCTCCTTGTGTCCAAACAATGATTTAATGCAACTTTAAAACTAGAGACCACTTGAGATCACTCCAGCTGTGATACAACGATAGACAACTTAAAATGAATGAGGGCCAAAGGCGTAAAGTGGCATAGTCAGTGGTCCCTTCCCTACTTCCTGCCCCCTTCTTGCGGCATCCTTGCTTGGACAACATCCATATTCAAACTCGGCCTTCACTGTAATCTCAACAACACAGCTTTAAAGATTCATGACTGCGTACTGCACAGTTGTGACACTATCACGGTGACATGATCTGTCCACAGAGAGACAGACAAACAGATGGACATATAAACATCTGCTAAAATACTCTAAACCACTTTTGTGCTAGTTCCCACTATGATATATGTCACCAGTACCACATTTTGCCATAATGACACACAGACTTACAAGGTAAAACAATACCAGCCAGAAAGAATGTTACTGAAGCAACAACATACTGTACATGTGATATACTATGCTGTTGTATTTATCTTTGGTCCTTCACTGTGGAACACTGTCTACAAAGCAATGAATTTAAATAAACTGTAATGCTGACCGTGTTTTTTAAAACAGAAGCTGGCAGGAGGTTGCATCAAGACCCAAGTGAAAGACATGCATGTTACAAATGACGAGAAAAAAAAAAATGTGTAAAATAAGTCTAAAAGTATAAAGTCATGCTAGATGGCCACCCACGATAAAAATTGTCCCAAGGTTGGAGTTTGACGTAATTCTGCTCAAGTTTAATGTTTCCTGTATACAAATGGAAATTTTGCCCATATTGAGGCACCATAGGAAAGGTCCTAATATCCAAAACGTCTGAAGAATGAATGGACCAACGGCAGCTGAGCAATCATAGTGATGTTACCATCACCTGCTGCAAATGGGGCAAAAGTTCTTTCAGGCCCAGACACACCAAACTGATGTCGCAGATCTAGCAGGGAAGAGAGCCCCCTGCTGCATTTGGTGAACACACCAAACCGTTGGCCATACCAGCAGATGGTGGTCATCTGTATTCATCAACCAAAAAGGGAAACAGGCAAACTGTCTTGATAGTTAGTTAGCCAGTTAGCATATTAACAACACAATCCAGTGTTAAAAGAACAGAGCATATTTACTGTGTGCTGGTAAACAATATCACAAACCATCAGGAAATATTTCTGCTCAAGAGTTCATTGACTAAGAATTATCTTACATCATTTAACAAGTTTGTTTTGATATGACTCTCTCTCGACTTTAACTCTTTGTTCACATTCCTCACTTCTGTTTCTCTTCTCATGTGCTGAGATGAACTGCCAATCAGAGGGATTTCCTTCGCCAAAGGGCTCCACTCTGCTGATGTCAATTCAACAAGATGAATCAATGGAAAAAAGGCCAACTACTGCCAACAAGGGCCAACAATGTGGGACACACTGCACCGACAAAGGCAGCAGATGCTAACTAACAGCCCAACTTTGACCGATGGCCAACCGTCGACTCAAAACACACTAAAACGACACTACTAACTGTTCTCATGATGTAGTAGTCACAACTTTTTCGACCTGTGACCCCTTAAAGCAGAGCGATGTCTATTTCAGAGCCCTCATCATATGTCCACCAGTTGCAACCTGTTTAATCAAAGTCAGTTTTCTTTCTAATATATTTTTATCATCTAAATCATTTTCCAAGGTCCCCAGATTGGGAGGCACTGATACAGGTGAACACCAAACTATACCGTGCTACTGTAGTTTAAATAAAATTAGTAACTTTGCTCCTCAACTCTTCTCATTACACAATGTGTATGTTTGGTAAGATGTAAGTATGCATCATTACGTGACACAAGAGAAGTTTTACAAGCATCTCGAGTCAGATTTGAAGTAAATGTTTGGTTTCATAATCAGCATGTTACATGAACAGCAGAGTGTGTTTTGGCTTTGTTACGTGGTCAGAGAGCTCGAAACAATTGGGAGGGGCCATGTTGATGGAAGCTGTGGGAATGTGAGATTGTTCAGGCCTCTTGGTGTTACCTGCCCTCAGTGAGGACAGATTTAAGTTTTTATCAGTGGAAAAAGACATCTCTCATGGGAGGAGCATTTCCACACATTCTTACCAGTGTGAACTGTATGAGTGTTACAAAACCCCCAATGTGCTTTGACCCCAGAAGAATTTCACATAAAAAACATGTTTCCATGTGGTGCTTTTTTAAGAGGAAGCATCACTTTTTACAAATCGCATGTTTGCCCTGAGAAAATAACCTTTTGCATAGAGCAGTGCTACATTCTAAATCCAATTTCAGTCATGATTCATGTCTTATTGTGAGGTCAGTTCTGCTGGGAGAGCAGGGTTCCCGGTTTCTGACCATGAGCCAAGTGAGAGCTAGTGATCGCCACAGTAGAGGAATGTGTGTTTGTGTCTCAAACTACACTGGAATCCAAAACAAACTACTCACGTTCCACTGCACCACTGCTGTGGTCTTAAAACCTACACACACACATGCATGCACACTTTGTCCATATTAAGGGTTCAAACTCAGAAGGGGTGCTGGTTTATTATTATTGTTTGTTGTCTATATGCTGCAGTCGGCCTGATGATGGCCCTATAACTAATGTCTAAACTAAACTAACATCACCTTTCCTTGTAACAACACTCAGTACATGTTTGGGAACTGAGGACACAAATTGTGGAAGTTTTGAAAGTGAAATTTATCCCCATCCTTGCTTGATATACAATTTCAGTTGTTCAACAGTCCAGGGTCTCTGTTGTCATATTTTTTGCTTCATAATGTTCCACATTTTCTTAAAGGGAATCAGGATGGACTGCAGATAGATTGGTCTAGTGTCCACACGATTTGGCTGTGAAGCCATGCTGCTGTAACAGGTGCAGAATGTGTCTCATTGTCTTACCTGAATAAGCAGGGATATCTTTGAAAAAGATGTCATCTGGATGGCAGCATATGTTGCCCAAAAACATGTATGTACCTTTTAGCATTCATGGTGCCCTCAAAGATGTGCAAGTTACTCATGCCATGGGCACTAACACACCCCGAATAAGACTTGTCAGACTACAGCACACTTCTCCACTTTGTCACTCCATTTCAGATAAGGTCCAGAGAAGTGAGCGCTGTGTCTGGATGTTGTTGATATGTGGCCTTCACTTTGCATGGTAGTCTTAACTTGCCTTTGTAGATGCAGCGATGAACTGTGTTTACTGATAATAGTTTTCTGAAGTGTTCCCATCCCGTGTAGTAATATCCTTTATACAGTCATGCTGGTTTTTAATGCAATGCCACCCGAAGGGTCAAAGGCCACTGCCAGTCCATGTTGGTTTTCAGCCTTAATGCGTAGACATTTCTCCGGATTTTCTAAATCTTTTGAAGATATTATGGATTGTAAATGGTGAATCTTTAATTCTTTGCAATTGTTCTTTGAGAAATGTTGTTCTTAAACTGTTTGCCCACACAGTTTTTTACACAGTGACCGTTCTTGCATGTGAACAGCTGAGCCTTTTGAGATGCCCCTTTCATACCCAGTCATGAAACTTTAAACTGTTACTAATCATCACTAGCTGTAATGGACAATAGCAGACAGCCTCTCCACAGCCTCCTGGCATGACAGAGGAGCAGCAGCAGCAGTTGGCTCATCTCACTGTATTGCAGAACAGAGCGTTCAGGAGATCCTTCATCCCCCACGGCAATAAGACTGTTTAACACCTCCTGAATCCAGTCACACACACTTACACATATCACATTAGCCACAATTGACTGTTAATTTGACTGTGAAATGGACAATTTTACATTAATTTAATCTCTATTTGTGCACTAATTTTAACATATTTTATTTAGTTTTTTTGTCTTTTATGAACTGCTGGACAGCTGAATTTCCCCTCGGGGATAAATTAAGTGTTTTCTATTCTATTCTAATAAACCCGTTTACCTGTGGAATATTCCAAACTGGTGTTTTTGAGCATTCAACAAATTTCCCAGTCTTTTGTTGTCCCTGTCCCAACTTTTTTGGAACATGTTGCAGGCATCAAATTCAGAATGGAAGTATATTTGCAAAAAAAACCCCCAATAAACTTTATCAGTTTATATCTTGTCTTTGTTCTGTATTCGAATAGACATAGGTCAGAAAAGAGTTGCAGATTATTGCATTTTGATTTTATTTACTTTTTACACAGCGTCCCAACTTTGTTGAAATCAGGGCTGTAAATATTTGGTTTTGACATTTTATTAGACAGTAGATGGAAAAGAGCTGACAGGAAATAAGGTAAGGAAGGAGATGCAACTCAAACAGAAGGCATCAATGATGGCAGAAATAACAATTTATCAATACCTATCAACTTTGAATATTTGAAACGATTTTTACACTCATTTTCTGCAGTATCAATACACTGATAATAGCTGCATTTTCTTGCTTTCTCTGATCAGTAAGGTTTACTGCATCAAAGTTAGAAATCCCAGTATCAAGACAACACTAGATTACGTTGTCATCACCTTCAATCACTTCTCCATGACTTTTCTTCTGTATTTATACTTAAGACAACGTGGGGCAGATAGAAAATGTTGCTCCTCTGTTGCAATGACCCACCCTGAGTAGCCAGCAACTTCACAGAAGCTACTGGACATAAGAGCATGTGGCGTCATGTAGTCAACGAAAATACACAAACACAACTGGTGCTAACATGCTTGGCCAACCCAGTGGCTGACACAGCTGTCTCAACCAGGGACTGGTTATACATTTGAATAACAGGTTAGGTATCACATGGGTAGTAATAAGCAGGATATCTAACCTGTATTAACCTTTTCACACTCGTAGGAAACACAAGTGTGATTGCTTTAATGTGTAAATTAGCTGGGGGGTTGAGAGAATTTTCAGTGAAACAGGCCTGTTGACTGAGATCATCTGGCCTGTTTCCATTTCATTGTTGACTCATGTGCTGGGATATTACCACAACATTTAGACTTACTAGATATGGAGAATTCAAATATTCAAAACACTCTTAACAACATGTCAGACTCTCATGAATGTTAACTAATCCAGTCAGTAGTTCTCTGTAAGAAGCATTGTGTGTGTGTGTGTGTGTGTGTGTGTGTGTGTTTCTGTTGTGACTCTTGAAGCACAAGGTAGAGCAATCAAGCACATATTTCAACACCATGTGAAGAAAAGGTTCCACAGAACATTGCAAAACAAACAAATACAGCCTTAATTCCCTGCAGACAGAAGTAATTCAGGAAACCAGTAGAAAAGAGCGCTCTCCTGTCTCCTGTGTTATTGTTATGTCGTCGGTTATTATCTAAATAATACAACGATTTTTTTTTAACTTGGTGGACTTGGTGGTGTTTATTGGTGTCCACAACAGATGAGACAGGAGGTGCAAAAAGAGCAACAAGGGGGTCTGGGCTCTCATTAAAACCATCTTAACAAGGTCCAGTGTTCCTGAGGGAAATTCCAGATGTCCTTTGTTAAAAAAAAACCCTTAACAAGTCACTTAATGCAACACAGGCCCTATGGCATTTTTGAGAAATGTCCAATTATATCCAGTGTAATGAGATCATAGACATCTTTGTCACACATGTCCAGAGTTTGGCTCTGACCCCAAGCAGACGTTCCTGTTGCCATGTCAAAAGCATCTCCAGTTATTTTATTTTTATGATCTTGCTTCCCAGGAAGAGTTTTGTTTTTCTGGTCAAATGCAACATCATCTTGATTTAAAACTCCCTTTGAAACCCCTTTGGATAAAATACTGTAATAAGCGGTAAGGATATTGTTCTGAATTCTAGAGAAACTGCCATTTTAGAGACAAAGTTTCATCCAACAGCCACGTTGAGTCAGTCACCACATTTACATGCACAGTTAAGTTGAGTTATGGTTATAGCCTGACTGGGCCATTTAATTGGACTACCATCCTTGTCCCAGTATACAGGTACAGGACAGGTAATCGATTTATGTCCGAGTCCGCTACGAGAGGTAGTGATATGCCCCCTTTCAGCTTGTTAGTATTGGGCCTTTTGACCTATTACGTCACAGACCAAGCAATCGACAAACAAGTTAGCTAGCAGCAAACTGGTACCATGGTCGACAACTCAACAGCTCTGTACATTTCGTTCATCCAAAAATGCACGGCTCTGGATGTAGATTTTGCCATGTTGTTACTGGCTTCTTCTTCTGTTACACATTTAATGCCATTAGGCTTCCGGGTCAAAGCCCTGGGTGGAAACTGTGGAGCATGCACAGAGTGCCTAGGCCAGTTTGGGTCCGATTGACTGTATACATGCAACAGTAATTCAACTCCCAATCACATTATCTGGGTGTGTTAGTCCAACTTTGAGAAATTTGAATTACTACGATTTCAGTCACACTAACATGTTTACATGTATTTTAAAAGTCCGGACTAACACAATAAATCGATTTTCTCTAATGTCATGTAAACACACTGAATAGGGCAGGAGGGTTGAAGGGGTAGGATGGTTGAAGAGCTTGAGGAGGGGTGAACAGGGGCATCAGTGTACTTGTAACCAGTGTTGCTCCTCATGCCACTCCACAAATCTTTTGTGTTATTCTGCTGGAGATTTGTTCAGGTTTCCTCCTTTAGCTGTTGAATCCTCTGTCTCACCTCCTCCCTGTCGCTGTGTGATAGGGCCCTTTTGTTTTCATTCATAAGGACCTTGATGTCTCAGGGTTTGTTGTTTGGAGTTTGTTTTTTATGTTTGCAGCATAAAGGGACTACAACTTGTTTTTCATTGCGCAGTGCTGTGTCTTAGAATGATATTAACTGAACCTTGAAGTTAAAGCAAAGTTAAAATAATTTAACTTTTATGATAATAATAATAATAATTTAACGCTTAGCATAATATTGAGTAAGTTGTATAGCTGGGTATGCTTGTAATATCTACTAATTGACAAACAGGCTAATCTCACAAGATCTTGGTGTGCTCTGTAAAATCCAAATGATGGTTAAAAAATGTTCCTGAATCAGATCATGTTATCCTGATGGTAATGCATTTAGATGATACCCAAAACAGCAGCAATACTTCTAGTATAGAAGAAAAACAAATGAAAAGATCAACTTATACCCATGTCTGAAAAGCCCCGTTTGAATCATATGAAAACTTTAACAGACCACAAAGAATATTTCCCCCAAAACAATATTTCATTATGATTAATGAAGCTGACAGGGTTTTTTGTGCCATACATAGTATCTTTTTGTGGGTTCCTGATTAACTGAATTATTTTATATATAATTATATTATATTGTTGAAAAAATATATTTCTATCTTAGATACGCTACTTACTCAAATAACTGAAAAAACTGGAATGACTGCCTTGTGGTTTTATGCCTCCCCTAATCCATCAAGTTGCAGTTACAGTTTACATTCATGTGTGTGAAAACGTGGATGCTTCACACACATCGTGGTGTCAAATAATGGCCATAAAAGTGTTTTTGCAGGACGTTATGATGTTACAGTTAGGTTGACCTTTGACCTTTTGGATATGAAATTTCATCACTTGATCATTAAATCCCATCAGACATTTGTGTGAAATTTTGTCATAATTAGCACATGAATTCTTGAGTTACTGAGTTTGAGTTAAAACATGATTTGTGAGGTCACACTGACCTTAAGAATCAGAATCAGAAAGACTTTATTGATCCCCGAAGGGAAATTGATATTTGTTAGAGTCGCTCCGATGTAAAGAACAGGGAACTATGAGAAGTAAGAATAAGAGTATGAAATAGAAGTATGTATATATGAAGTAATAAAATGAAATAGAATGAATATGTGCATTATGCTACACTGTTTAACAATAGTACTTAAGATATTAAGAATAAATATATGTTTACTGTGCTGACATTCAGAAATATAAAATATGTATTATGCTATAATGTTCACTAAAATACAGTACAGGCCAAAAGTTTGGACACACCTTCTCATTCAATGCGTTTTCTTTATTTTCATGACTATTTACATTGTAGATTCTCACTGAAGGCATCAACACTATGAATGAACACATGTGGAGTTATGTACTTAACCAAAAAAGGTGAAATAACTGAAAACATGTTTTATATTCTAGTTTCTTCAAAATAGCCACCCTTTGCTCTGATTACTGCTTTGCACACTCTTGGCATTCTCTCCATGAGCTTCAAGAGGTAGTCACCTGAAATGGTTTTCACTTCACAGGTGTGCCTTATCAGGGTTAATTAGTGGAGTTTCTTGCTTTATCAATGGGGTTGGGACCATCAGTTGTGTCGTGCAGAAGTCAGGTTAATACACAGCCGACAGCCCTATTGGACAACTGTTAAAATTCATATTATGGCAAGAACCAATCAGCTAACTAAAGAAAGACGAGTGGCCATCATTACTTTAAGAAATGAAGGTCAGTCAGTCTGGAAAATTGCAAAAACTTTAAATGTGTCCCCAAGTGGAGTCGCAAAAACCATCAAGCGCTACAACGAAACTGGCACACATGAGGACCGACCCAGGAAAGGAAGACCAAGAGTCACCTCTGCTTCTGAGGATAAGTTCATCTGAGTCACCAGCCTCAGAAATCGCAAGTTAACAGCAGCTCAGATCAGAGACCAGATGAATGCCACACAGAGTTCTAGTAGCAGACCCATCTCTAGAACAACTGTTAAGAGGAGACTGCGCGAATCAGGCCTTCATGGTCAAATAGCTGCTAGGAAACCACTGCTAAGGAGAGGCAACAAGCAGAAGAGATTTGTTTGGGCCAAGAAACACAAGGAATGGACATTAGACCAGTGGAAATCTGTGCTTTGGTCTGATGAGTCCAAATTTGAGATCTTTGGTTCCAACCGCTGTGTCTTTGTGAGACGCAGAAAAGGTGAACGGATGGATTCCACATGCCTGGTTCCCACTGTGAATCATGGAGGAGGAGGTGTGATGGTGTGGGGGTGTTTTGCTGGTGACACTGTTGGGGATTTATTCAAAATTAAAGGCACACTGAACCAGCATGGCTACCACAGCATCCTGCAGCGACATGCCATCCCATCCGGTTTGCGTTTAGTTGGACGATCATTTATTTTTCAACAGGACAATGACCCCAAACACACCTCCAGGCTGTGTAAGGGCTATTTGACCAAGAAGGAGAGTGATGGAGTGCTGCGGCAGATGACCTGGCCTCCACAGTCACCGGACCTGAACCCAATCGAGATGGTTTGGGGTGAGCTGGACCGCAGAGTGAAGGCAAAGGGGCCAACAAGTGCTAAACACCTCTGGGAACTCCTTCAAGACTGTTGGAAAACCATTTCAGGTGACTACCTCTTGAAGCTCATGGAGAGAATGCCAAGAGTGTGCAAAGCAGTAATCAGAGCAAAGGGTGGCTATTTTGAAGAAACTAGAATATAAAACATGTTTTCAGTTATTTCACCTTTTTTTGTTAAGTACATAACTCCACATGTGTTCATTCATAGTTTTGATGCCTTCAGTGAGAATCTACAATGTAAATAGTCATGAAAATAAAGAAAATGCATTGAATGAGAAGGTGTGTCCAAACTTTCGGCCTGTACTGTATATACATCAATAGAATAAAAACAAAAATATGAATAGTTATGTACAGTAATGTGCATTATATGTAAAAAAATAAATAAATAAATAAAATAAAATAAAAAAATTCGAGAGACATTGGTGAAAATTAATTAGTATACCTGACCTTGACCTTTGACCTTGATCTTTGACCTTTGATCACCAAATTCTAATCAGTTTCTGGAGTCTAAGTAAATGTCACAGTGACCTTTGACCACCCTAATCTGAACAGTTCATCATTGAGTCCAAGTGGACGTTTGTGCCAAATTTGAGAAAATTCCATCAAGGCCTTCATGAAATATTGCATTCACAAGAATTAGACAGATCAGATCACCATGACCTTTGACCACCAAAATCTAATCAGTTTGTTGTTGAGTCCAAATTTCTGCCAAATTTGAAGAAGCATTCAAAGCATTCTTGAGATATTGCATTCATGAGAATGGGGCTGACAGTGAACCAGAATCCCTCTGGCCATGGCTTTTGCTGGCGCAGAAGCATAGAAATTAAAAATTAAAATTAAAATAAGAAAAAGAAAAGGATACTGTAAAAATTATTGGAACAAATATGTACAGTAAAATTTTTCTTGAATGAGACAGCTGAACAGTTTTATGTAGGACATGCAAAAAAAAAAAAAGGAAAAAAGAAAAAGAAAAGCTGACATAAGGCTGAAGACCTGTGTTCTTCTGTATGGTGTGTTATGTTTAATAGAAGATATGAAAAAAACAGGTTGTTTCTTTCATTAAGTGTTTGTGTGTATGCAGTTTTAGGTTTTCAGAGCTGTGTCCTCTGCAGACACTTCGATATCCACTCCTGTTGCCATTTTCTCCACAAGACAACTCACACAATTCCCCAGAAAGAATGTTCTGGATTTAGTCATGCTTTTATGCTCCCTCTGCTTCCCTCTCTGTTTTACAAGTGAAATGAAGCATGCTCTGCCAACATCTGGCAGTAAATCTACTTTCATATTTGACTCTTTATCATTCAGCGTGCTGCGATCCGCCACATGATCCCTGTCTCTGAGGACAGCAGCATACAGAAACTGGATTCCTTTCATGATATGCTTGGCATGGCCGACCAAATGGGTGAAATCACTTCCGCGCCGGAAGTCTGGGTGTCTGTTCCCGTCCCTTGTCTCTAGAGGTAGAATTACTGCTAACTTTTATCCAAAGAACTGGAGTTCTGCTATGACCTGACAGTTGGAATATTTGCTATGGTGTGTAAACTGTAAGAGCGCTTTAGGGCCTCTACTTGAAGATGACCACAGGCTGCTTTCTTTTGTTCCGAATGCTTGCTTCCTTAGATCAGTGCTCATGGCCACCTGTAAAAGGGCAGAGATATGAATCTGTTTTGTTTTTTCATAACACTCCATATGTGTTTGCAGGCCGGGTGTCAATTATATTCCCTACTAATTAGATTAGGCACATCTTGAGCACAGATGATGATAAATGTAAACAGTGTTTGGTTTTGGAACATGATGCAAGAGTGGCTATGAGATACATCAGCATCCATTAAACAAAGCATGAGGCTGTAATGTACCTCACCTCATGTTTCACAACATGGTCAGTTCCCTAAGCTGCCTTTTGTCAGCTCCAGTCAGAGTGCTGGTAATCTGACATCTGTGAGAGGCAGCACTAGGTGTTGAATATTTGACATGTCCCTATGGATCTAGAGGTATTAAGTGCATTAAAAATGCTGAAGCTCATGCAGTGGTGAAACTGATCTGCACTGCTGGATGGGTGTCAGTGTGAAGGAGCCAGAGGGTATTACACAGGGTTTTCCCCTTCTGACATTTCCCCTTCAGGGTGAAATTGATTTAAGCAGCAGTTGGCCTCAATGCATCATGTTTGCTGTCAAGAATGTGACCATGCTCTTACAGAATAGTGCCACTCTTCAAATGTGGGTCATTTTTAACAGTTTAAGGGTGACATGGTCACTCGGGGATTAGCATTAGCTGGCTGGAAGGGTTTTGTCTTTGCATGTTTTTCACATGTATTCATCATTGTGCAAAGACAGGCAAGGTTAGATTGATAAAAAACTCTAAAAACTGCCTACAGTTTTGCATGTGTTTGGTTGTCCATATGTGTGTCAGCTCAGTAATGGATTGGCAACCTCTCAATCTGTGCTTGGACTGACTCCTGTTACCCCGAACAAGCCTGTCAGGGAATGGATTTTCAACACTTGAATGTGAATGTTGTTTTAAGAGTTCAACACCACCCAGTGATGCACTGAAACCTTTTTTTCAGAAACATGATATCACCATAAAAAGAAATATATTTATAGGAGAGGACAGCAGCAGTCAGTTTCTCCACCATAAATAATGTATGATATGATGCTTTAGTTAAGATGGAGCTCTAAGAGTACGGACACACATGACCGAGATGAACACCAGCGAATATTTGCCTCCTGTTGATGCGTAACCTTTTACATTTTAGTTTTTGGCTAAATGATATTGAAACTGTTTGAGATTATTATTATTATTTGTTTTATTCCTACATGCACATCCCTGCTACAATTGAGCATTTATTTTTTCTATAACTTCCCTTTCTTCTACAATCGTGCTGAGAAGTGGTGGAAATGAAATGTTAGTTGCAATACTTGCAGGGAAGGTCTGTTAAATACACTTAACTCAATGCAATTCTATCTGTATACTATAGGTTGATACTGTTTATGGATCTATCCATGATAGTTATCCAAACGTCTGTGCATCCCTCATCTAACCACCAATGCTTCATGAATGGAAAGATCAACACATATTATGTATGGATATTATATATTTTTCTCCTTTCATCTGTGATAGACTGATGGAAAGATGTATGTAGATACCTATCTATCCATCTACGTCAGGGGAAGGATAGGTATCCATACAGGTACCCATCCATCTGTTAGTCTATTGTCCATATTCAGTGGTTGGATCGATAGATGTACATAGATTAGGTAACATAGATCCTCGTGTCAAAATATGAATATTAAATGTATCAATATTGACAAGACTGTGAAACTGAGTGTCATTAAGATACCTGACAAATTAAAAATTCAAAGTGTAGCTCATTTAATCAAAGGAGAAGTCCAGTATTTTGCACTTTGAGCCCCATTCCTGGGTTGTTTATGATGAAATAGAGTGGATGATTGCTCCTTCTCTGAGAATTTGAGAGAATTTGGCTTCCCCCTGCCTGGCTTAACAATGCTGTCTATGACCATGTGTAAATCTGCCCTAAAACCACCTTAAATGTTTGTTTTCAAAGCCATGAAACTCACCAAGTGGTCAGTGGTGTTCATTGATGTTCCGACATAAAAATCGTAATGGGAATGGAATGGGGCTCAAGGTGCAAAACACTGGACTTCTCCTTTAAGGATATTAGTTCAAGCTGAGCATAAGTTTGAAGGGCAAAAATAGAGAAAATATGCTATAGGTGGCTTAGTTGTAACACTGCATTACAACTAAGTGCGCTGTGTGGAAATTTTATCAAGCCAAACTAACACGTGCTGGGAGTTTGTTACATAATTCAAAATGGTGCTATGCTTTAGGCAACAAGACAGTTATTAAGATGATAAATGGACGGATTTGGTGACTCACATACACAGCTCAATAATCAAAAAACAAGTATGACAAAGAAATGTACTTATGGCAGCTGAGAACACAATTTGTTACTGAACTCTGCTGAAACACATTTAATCTATGTGGAATTTCACAGGTCTCTGTTTGACAGTTGTGTGATCAACTGGCTGGAAGCACAAAAGGATTAACCCTGCGTAACCACTTAATAAGTCCTTGTTACAATTTACCCATGTTAGGAGGTTCCCTGTGCTCCCCCAGGCTTACATTTAATGCAAGCAGAGGGGAAAATTAAACATATCCCTTTGGTGGCAAAGCAAATTTGCATCTTCGCATTGTATAGAGTTTAACTTTGGTAAACTTAGAGTTGCAGCCTCAACCAAAAGCAAAGAAGTATATGTAGAGAAGACCATGATGTTGCCTTGTTTAATCAACTGATATTATATAATATTGGCCATGAAATGTGAGATAGAATTTTAAATCCTACATAAAACTGCAGTATGATTAGAACAAATGGGAAAAAGTGAGGATAAAGACATTCATCAATTAAAATACAAAACTTTCCACATGCAGTTTAAAGCAGTAATTATTGATTTTTATGGCTATGTAATGAAGCAAGATTTAAATATACAGTTAACATATAACTGTATAAAGTTGATCAGGCATCAGTCACGTATATTTCTGGTGATGTCAAGTCCAATAACTCTCCTTGTCGTTGTTCTAGTCTCACCAGCCATGGAGCAAAACATCTGTCTCTTTAGCTGATAAATGCTTTACTATGTTCACCAGCTGATTGCCAACTTTGTCTGTCTGTTGTTTGATAATGGGCAGGTAGTGTTCAGTGGATTTATCAAAACTTTTTCACTGGAACCATCTGCCTACTGCCGCTGCTGTTGATGAGAGGGGAACTGCTTTCACATGACATGTAGCCCTTTGAGCTATTATGATATGAAAATATTGATTTGTGCAGCAAAGGGTCCATCAGTAGGAGCATTGAAGGCTACAAATTCCTGAATACATCTTGAAATCTGTCAAACAAGAAGAGGCAAACGGACAATGATTATCAGTTTCTATAGAATATTCTGTATGTCTAATGGTTTCTTGGTTGGTAAATCTGTGGCAAGCTTTGATTTTTAAGAAACTTTGTGTTTGGTTCCTCTGGGATTTACTCAGAAGAGAAGCAGACATGTGACTCTTGAGCCTCATGAGGCTCTCTCTCTGATGGCAGACATGATAAAAGCTTCCTTCTCCTCTTAAAATGTGGAACTGGATCACCAGTCCAGACTCATACTTGAAAACAGCAGGAACAGGTCAAAGAACATGTTGAAAGGACACCTGGCTGTTGCAGTGTGTCACTGTATGAATTTTCAGTTGAGGGATATTTTGTCAAAGGCCATTGATGTAAACAGAACACCCTCTACGCACACTAAACACTTTGAGGGAAGATTCTTTTATCTCCCAATCTTATTGCTTCAAATGCTGTCCAGATGAATAAAGCCTGTGTGAGTGTGTGAATACAGGAGCAATATGTGTCAGAGCCTTCAGCCTCCAGACAACAGCTGTCTGCAGTGCGTGCAGTAGTGGCAGAAGATCTGACCATTACAACAATGGTCACATTCTTTATTAGCCTAGATTCAAGCTGCTCTCACCCAGCCAGCATTCCTCAAGCCCAGAGGAGAAACTGGCTTTGTGCTGAATGTCAAGTATGTCTGGGCTTGCGTGGGACCATCAACAAAAGCCTTGATCAAAGCCTTTGCCAAAAGACATTCACTTTCTGCAGTTACAACCACAGTTAGAAATGCAGGGAAGCTACGGGATTCCTGAGCTCATGACACAGACACGAGCTCTCCAGGGGGAAGCTTGAAAATATTGTTATTTTGGTGGTACTGTTTGTTTTCTGTTTGATGCATATGATATAAGACTCCTTAAAAGAATAGCTCAGTGCGTAGTGTGTGTGTGTGTGTGTGTGTGTGTGTGTGTGTGTGTGTGTGTGTGTGTGTGTGATGTGCTTAAAGCAGAAAAGTGTTGGTGATTGGAGCAAAGAGGAAATTTGCAGTAATGTCAGTCAAGTGATAGTAAATGTACAGCGTAGACACTTTTTGTCAAATACTCAATACGCATTTCTCTACATTGTGCAGTAAAGTGCTTTGTTGTCTTGTATTTGTGATAAATAACAGTAAAATATGCAATACCAAAAATGCAATGTATACAAAAAAAATAAAGAAGAAACAAAAAATAAAGTAGGAGCAACATATAAAGTACAAACAATATAGTACAAGTGGTTCAGTGTCCTCCCTTTTATTTGGCCCTGTGTCTGTGCAACTTGGTCTCACTCCCAACTCTTTAAATACCAATGCCTGGTCAATGACCCTCTGCATTAGCTACTGACACATAGAGGCACCCTTTAGCAGCAGTATGAGATGCACTGTGGGACAACATGTTTTGATGTTCCAAGCAACTGTCGTAATAAAAGAGCAACAGGGTAGGTAACAGCGGAGCAAGATGGGTCAAACAAACTCTGGACTTTCAACCAAGAGACGACTGGTTATTTCCTGTGTAAAACCAAAGGTCAATCATGTTATTTTAAAGACATCATGGTGTGCCAGTATGTGTAGCATGTTATGCTTGGGATTTATGTCACGTGGTGTTACATAATGTTAGGAACAAACACAGTTATTTTAAGCCAAAGCCAATGTTTTTTCTAAACCTAACCACGTGCATATGTTGCCTAAACTTAGACATTTTTTAACCAACGTTCTAAGTACATTTTAAAAAAAATGACACGGCATGCATTTAACAAGTGGAAACTGTAAATTTCCTGTAAAAATGAAACTTTTGAAATGTCACAATACATGTGAGTGTAAATTGACACACCGTCACTGAATGTCCAAAACTCCATCTACAGCTGCCAGGCGACCTCGCTCTGGCTGTGACATGGCTGCTAGAGCTGATCGCAGTCACTCTAGACCATAAACGCAGTGTTCCTCCTGGCTCCCTTACAGTCAAAATGGTGGCCAAGATAAGAAAAAGGGTATTTATTCATGTCGTGGAACATATCATATCAGGCATGGAATTAATATTTAGATGCTCTTTAGAGCCATGATAAATGCCAAAATATGGCCTACAACAGATTAGGTAAGGCTTGTTGTTTTTAGAGGAGCCGACTGTCTGTAATGGCTTCTGCTCTTTGCTTTTGCTACGTGACTTTGTTGATCACTTGTAGCCCCTACTAGCCGGTTAAGAGGAGTGAGGAATCAGTAAGAATATCAGTGACCGTAAAAACATTCAACAAAAAAGGTTTTTCAGCAATTAAGAATCATCGCAACCATGAGAGGTCCTTGCACACACAGTCAATAATGTGCACAGAAACTATTGATTGTCCAGTAGTAACCTGCAAGATTAGGGGCGGACAGACAGATACACACACTCACTCACACACACACTCACACACACACACACACACACACACACACACACACACACACACACACACACACACACACACACACACACACACACGCATGACTAAACGCACATCCCTACTTTGGTTAAGCCTGGTGGAAATAACAATCACTTTGGTTTTGATTGTGAAATTAGACCCATATGCAAACATTCTGATTAAGTCCTCAATGAAAAGTTCTCCAATGACCAACAGGGGACCATGGGGGAACGTTCTGTTTAGTCCCAAATGCCTACTCTGTAATGTTTCTATGTGACTATCATGTAACCAAAATGAAACATCCTCTATAGGGAATGTTATTATATGACCAAGTTAGACCCATAAGAGGACGTTTTTGGAATGTTAGGAATGTCTCCAATGTTCTGTAAAGGTTCGGGACACTTGTCACCTTTAGACAACTTTTAGGGAGCGTAACACAAGAAAGCCCCCTCCTATGTGGATTTGAGCTTTAGCTGTGAAGATGACATCTCACTCTTTAAATCACCTCCTCTGTGAATTAATCTGATCTGTGTTAACCCTCTTAGTTTGTGGTTTAAAGTTGTACAGTCTTGATTCTGTAAAACGGGCCAGCACTTAGCTTGAACCTGAATCAGCTGTTAATGGTAAGTGAAGTAAGGCTTTCCACAATACGGCAAGCTTTAATTGTTGTGCCTTGGTTCTGTGATACCCCCCTGTTTACCAGAGTCAGTTCTTTGACAGCTGTGAAGAATTTTCTGACATTTAAAACAAATCAATCCTGCCCCCCCCCCTCCCCAACAGCTGCATTAGTGGTGTTGATATTTGGCCTCATTGGAGCTGGCATCTGGTACTGGGTGGGGCAGTGTGACGGATGGCAGGGTTGACTGAGGCTGAAGTTGCTCTGGTGCCATAGGTCCAGCCAAGGGCAGCTGTTGGGATGGACTGTGTGGCTGTGTGGATTGCATTAGGCCTTTTAGTGGGTGGTGTGTCTCCAAACCCTGCGGTACATTGTTGTTGGCCTAAAAGCAAGACTAGGACAATCCTGCCCCCTCCACAACAACCACTGTCAGGTTTCCCATCCCAACACAGTCCAGTTCCCTCTCCCCTCTCATGCTAAGCCTAGAAAAATATAGAGATAGTTTTTCTATATATTTGTTGTTTTGTTCCACAGAAATAAGAATAGAAGGTGTTGCCAGTGTGAATGTGGTCTGGAAGTAATTTGAAGATTTTTTTTCAAGGGGATTTCTCTCTGGTGAACTCCATGTTTCTGTCTCAGTCTGGGCCTGGCTTGTAAAAGAGTCATCACTGTTGTTTCAGGTCTTTCAGAGAGAGAGGTCCTGGAGGAGTCAGATGATGTGATTGCTGTACACCAATGGAGACCAAATATTCATTCAGAGCAAAATGTGTGTGTGTTTAGGACAGTAACTGGGATACAACATGTAGTATGATAAAGCCTTTTAGTGACCTGGATTTAAGATGGGATATGTACAACAAAACTTGAATCCTTGCTCTGTGAGAGATGGGTTATTGCTGGAGCAGAAGAAAAACAAAACAGTAATAACAGAGCAGATGGGGGGATATTAAATGTACCACAACCCATAAAGGAGAAAGAAAGAAACACATGGGTAACCTTATTTATATGTATGGACAGTGGGAAAATAACTGTGGAAAAACAAATAAAACATCATAACATGAAAAAAAAAAAAAATAAATGCATATGATTTAGAGCGAGCCAGGCAAGAGATTGGTACAGAATAAACTTATTTGGGAACATGAAGTGACTTGCAAGGAATACGGTTTGGGTTAAATGAAAGGACTGGGCAAGGACAACCTCAATATCTCTGAATGGCATACACTGTGTTACACTCTGTATGTTCAAATTTAATTCTCCTCAATCAAGCCTTCATCAAAAACTTGTGTAATCCACTGAAGTCTCCCTCCCTGAGGTCTCCCTCACCTAGTAAATCATCAGCTCTGACATTTTCATCAACACCAACATCTTAAATTGCCATCAGATTAACATAATAGGGTACATGTCTGAATAAAAACAAATGATTACATGGAAAACAACAAAACAAAAGCAGACAGAGCCAAAAAGTTGATCACTCCAATATCGCTCTTCTTGGGAAAATCTGGAGGACACATGCCCTCATCTCCAATCAGCAGCAGTGTGAGCCAGGCTTTGGCAGTGCACTGACTATAGTTAACACTGTTAAGCAGCCTTGTTTGAATGAATGGCACTGTATGAACGTGAGGAAAAGCACTGCTTCATGGTCAGTTTACCCTCTCATTTCTGTTATTAATTCCATTTTATCTCATAAGGTAAAGCACTATAGTGTATTCACACAGCTGCAGCAGCTCTTTTGTTCCTGTTTGTTGACAGATTTATCTAACTGTCACCATAGTGAACAGATGGAGCTCCCTTCAGTGCCAAAACATTAAAACATATCGTCTATTTTGGAGAGACATATTAGATTCCATTTGGTGTTTTATTTAAGGCTCTATATATCTGCCCGACTGTTGTCTCGACATCTCATCTGAAAGACTCGATTACATTAAGATCGAAGACGAGCAGAGGCAAGACCTTAACACTTCATCAAGATGACTAATGGATGTATTTGGAAAGATATTCCACCTTCATAAGTAATCTTTGTTGAGAGTTGTGCCCTTCAGTGTTCAGCCTCTGTCACATGCCAAAATCTGTGGGCGCTTTAGGGCATCTTTGTCTGCGCCTCTGCTACTAAATGTTGTGAGGTCCTGACACAACCACTCCTCCTCCGTAATTTCCAAAGGCCTCCATTGTATCACATACAATGGACTTCTTTGGTGTGCTACTCAGTCGCTAGCCTAAACCTCAGGAAAGCCCCCTCTGCAAAGAACATGAGGCATTATTGTGTGTGTGTCAGCTTTTACAGACAAGCTCAGAGAAAAGCTCTTCATGATTGGGTTGTTATTAAGTTTTAGACCTCCGGCTTTATTTTACACATGAGATTCCATAAAGAGGGGGATTAACAGAAGGTTGACCAAGCACATGTTTCCATGCAGCTTTGAAAAGGATGGTGCTGCATGTTCCCTGTCCTTGTCCTGCTCTAACATCCTGTCCAGCAAACCCTTTCTCTTATGTGACTGCTAAAGGAAATAGCCCAAAGACTCTCAATTAAAGTCACGCTGAAGTTCTCTACATTCTGTTCCACACAACACTTGAGCTTCCGCAAGCCCCATTTCCGTTTACACATTCTTCAATGTGTCCACTAATGTGTTTGCAATATGTTATTAAGGAGAGCTCAAAATTGAAACCTTACAGCATCCTACTAATCTCTACAAGATTCATGTGAAGGACTCACATTGCAGTGCTTTGCACTTTTTTGACTTTGTGATTTTTCATCAACTTGTAAAAACACAGAGAACTGCAGTATGATTGGCAGTGCATCAGATATCCATGTCATTTTAATCGTCCTGTCATTTCTTATCTTGTGTTTCGACTCTTAGAATGATTCTGGAGTCAATGGACCTCATTAATGAAAGTAGCGTGGGTCAGAAAACTGTGCATACGGTCATTTCTGCACAAACCTCGGCCTTTATCAATGTGGATGTGAGCGAAGGCCATGATCAAACCATATGTCAGGTCTCAGCTGGTGTATGCAAGTTTGAGTCAGTGTGGAGTTGAGGTGCAGCAGTAAATCTTGCCGAGTTAACCTTGGCGTAATATTTGATCAAGATTTGTCTTTTAACTCCCATTTAAAACAAACGTCTCGGACTGCATTTTTTCATCTGCGTAATATTGCAAAAATTAGGCCTATCCTGTCACTAAATGATGCAGAAAAATTGGTCCACGCGTTTGTTACCTCGAGGCTGGATTACTGTAATTCTCTATTATCAGGCAGCTCTAATAAGTGCCTAAAAACTCTCCAGCTAATCCAAAACGTGGCGGCACGTATACTGATAGGAACCAAGAGAAGAGATCACATTTCTCCTGTTTTAGCTTCTCTGCACTGGCTCCCGGTAAAATCCAGAATTGAATTTAAAATCCTTCTTCTAACTTACAAAGCTCTAAATGATCAGGCTCCATCATATCTTAGAGAGCTCATAGTGCCCTATTATCCCACCAGAACACTGCGCTCTGAGAATGCAGGGTGGTCCCTAAAGTCTCCAAAAGTAGAACAGGAGCCAGAGCCTTCAGCTATCAGGCTCCTCTTTTGGGGAATCATCTTCTTGTTTCGGTCCGGGAGGCAGACAGTGTCTCCACTTTTAAGACTAGACTTAAGACTTTCCTTTTTGATAAGGCTTATAGTTAGGGCTGGCCCAGGCTTGTCTTGGACCAGCCCCTAGTTAGGCTGACATAGGCCTAGTCTGCCGGGGGACCTCCTATAATACACCGAGCCCCTTCCCTCCTCCTCTGTCTCTCTCTCTCCTTTGCTAACATTCTTGTCCTGTTACTGCATCTCCCTAACTCGGCTCTACTGCATGTCGCTAACTCGGCTTGTTCTCCGGAGCCTTTGTGCTCCACTGTCTCGCAGGTTAACTCGTACCGCAGCTGTGCCTGGATGGTGTGTCGTGGTTGTGCTGCTGCTGTGGTCCTGCCTGATGCCTCCCACTGCTGCTGTTACTATTAGTCATACCTGGACTATTATACACATATCATTATTGTCACATACATATATAATCATATTATTAATATAATATCTGTCTCTCTTTATGTCTCATTGTGTCATATGGATTACTGTTAATTTATTAGGTTGATCTTTTCTGTACAACATCTATTGCTCGTCTGTCCGTCCTGGAAGAGGGATCCCTCCTCAGTTGCTCTTCCTGAGGTTTCTACCTTTTTTTTCTCCCCATTAAAGGGTTTTTTTTGGGGGAGTTTTTCCTTATCCGCTGTGAGAGTCCTAAGGACAGAGGGATGTTGTATGCTGTAAAGCCCTTTGAGGCAAATTGTGATTTGTGATATTGGGCTTTATAAATAAAATTGAATTGAATTGAATTGAATTGAATTGAGTTGGAGAACTGTTATTAGGTCATATTCTGACTGGCATCTAGGTATTTGCCACCACATGAAAATTAGCCCTATAGCAGTTGAGAAAGCATTACATTTGTAAAAGCCTACATTGATGCATGCACTCTATCACAGCTCACATGAGCCTGGCTCTGTGGGACTAGCTCCAGGCTGACCGAAGGCTGAACACCACAGGTGCCTGGCTCTCATCGTAAACACTGACAAGCCAAAGCATGTTTGTATCATTTATCATTAAAACACAATTAAAAGAAACTGCAGCAGTGTAATTATTTCAATACTAGTGCATCTAAGTCTCCTTCACCACCTATTATGCCCGAAATGGAGGAAGCCACACACTTTTCGGTCTGGGTCAATTATAAATTAATATTATTGATATATGTAGGCTACAGGTCGGTACATATCATGGATAATAAAATAAATATAATGAAATGAATTTGTCCACTGCAACACTGTTAACCACAGCCGTGATTTCTTTCCATACTATGTATTTCCAACTTCCTTTAATGCCACTTTTCAGGCTGCCAAATAGAAACCAAACTGGACCTGGGACATCAGTGTTTCCATTTCTAGCTCAGAGAAGTTTCTCTTCTTGGCCGTATTACACCTCTCTATGAGGTAAACTCTCGGGGCGAGGCCTTTCTAAACTAAGAACTTGTTGGGGGTGGGATATTTCAATGATTATTGTTTTCAGCTGTCGCATTTATCAATGCCTGATCATTCCTACACTGTGATCGGTGAGATAAAACGTTTCATGAATCACACATGAATCCTGAGGTCCAGTGTGTTTTGCAAGTCATAAAGAAGTCCCCAGTCAGCTCCTAGAAGTGCCAAATAAAGTCCCAAGTAAGTATTTATCTTTCCAAAAGGTAAACTATGCAGGAATTGTGGGTTACTGTCTGTGAACACAACATTCAAACTTGGCCCCTCCACCCTACACTGCTTGTACATACATTGCAAGCTTCTGTAGTAGGAATGTTACATTTTTTCTTATGGAAAAGCTGATACGTTACCTGTCCAACAGATGACAAGCCAACTCTGCCTTCCTCTTCATCCTCTCCTTCAGTACCTGGCTAGCAAAGGTGAAAGCCAGCCCTAGGTTTATTTTGGAACAAGCTTTGTCCATCTAGTGTTACGCCTCACTTTATTTATGTCTTTTTGATGCTGTCTCTGCAACTTTCATAGCTTCCCTTTGGATATGTGCTGCTACTACCTGATTGCTACCTTTTTATAAAGTCCCAACCTCACCTGCGTGCTGTTTTTGGCCCACACACCCAGAAACATCATGACCACTGCAAAATCACAAGAAAAGGTAAGCAGAGGACAGAGTCTCTGCTGATAAATACAACTCCACACACCCACACAGAGTGGGTCATAGTGATGATTGAGAGGGATTATGTCTGTATGAGTCTATACATTGTTTTATTGAAAAATCCTGCATAGTTCATCTCTAACAGAATGTGTTATTGTCTGAATGTGATGATGTGCAGGACTGCACTGTCAAACACACTTGTCCCTCCTGCTTGTGCAATGAGATTGGCTACTGATGGACTGATTTAAAGTATCTGTAGTCAGGAGTTGATTTGCAATATAATCACATAATTTGACATTTATGGGTTTGGTGAAAATATCAAGTCATTTTAACTCAAAAAGTAGAAGTCCAATAGAAATCACAAGCCACCATCGGTAAGTCAAAGTCAAGCTGCATGTCTTTTAGGATTTTGTCAAGTCTAAAGATTCATGACTTGAGTCTGACTTGAGTCCAAGTCATGTGACTCCATGACCCAAGATTCTGGCATATTCTTGGCTGGATGTGTATGCTTTCTTTATGTTTAAAGGGAGACCAATGCACAGAGGTCCTGATGAATTGTTGCAGAGCTGGGTGTGTTGCAGTTCTGGGTGTGTACAGTTAGTGTTCATGTAATGGAAGGTCCCCACACTAGGAGAGAAAGTCATCAGTATAGCAGAGAGGCCTGTGAGAGGGTCTTGGAGAATGTCTTCCTACATTAACCTGATTACTTCTTCAACATAAATGGTGGCTCAATACTGCAGTTTCTGGCTTCACAGTGGCATGTAACATGGAGACAAAGGCTTTACATCTTGGCCACTGTGAGGACATGATGGTACATGATGAGTTTGTGATGGTGCTGAACAAGAGGCACTGCTGATGTGAACAAGATCAAGTTGAGTCTTTATTTAGCGACAGGAGAGCCTTTGTGTTGGCCATGAGGCGCAAAGAGTGAAGAAGCATGGGTCATGTGAGTTGTCAGTGTTCATCACCAAGGCTAGCATGGACGTCATTGTTCCATTACAACATGTCAACATTTCATGACAGGGTTCATGATTGGACACACCATTAGTGCTGCACTCATCAAACCTACAGCGTTGACTTGCACTCATTAATGAACCTCATTATGTGGGTGTTAAATAGAACTTCTTTAAATAGAATTGCAGAGTTGATTTTCCAAAATGAGGACCACATGCGTGGACCTACCACACCCACCATTCAGCTTCAGTATATTTCAATGTATCCCTTCAGAATTGTATGACTTGGATTGGATTTTTAAACTCCCAGCCAAGAAATCAGGCAGCCGTGCCCTTATTACCATGACCCAGGGCTGCTCCTAATAGTGTATTTTGGGAATGAGATCAAGCAGAGCATGGTGACCTTTAGCCCAGAGCTAAACACAGCTCATGAGAGCATTGTAATCCACGAATCAGAAGATCTGAGTCATCATCCCTTCAACACGAGGCAGGCAAGGCGAGTCCTTCTATCCCACGGCATTTACTGGGTCAGCACACACTGACTTATACTGTAAGCAGGGGCGTTGTAGTGAGGGGGAAAAGTGGGACTGATTACCCAGGGACTTAACGGGAGGGGGCCCTTAAAAAGCCTAGAATGTGAAGTTTGTTTTTTCTTTGCAATTTTTTTACTCCAAGTAGTTAATGCCATAACTAAATTTAAATTTGTAAAATAAATTGGTTGAAAGACCAAACTTTGTATTAAAAATTGTGGGAGCACTCTAAGGCTTCTCTCATCCCTTTAAGGTGTAAAATGGTTTAGTCCACACCTACACTAGGATTTGTCTGTAAACACAGCTAGAGCCAAGTGAGTTGCCCTTTTTACGAGATGGTGCTATAGGGCCGCAACAAAGTCCCTTCCTCATGCCGCCTTTACATTTTCACACAGAGCCAAATAATGGTGGCATCATTCCACTCCAGTGTGTGATATTAGACAGCATGCCAGCATTGCAAAATCAAAAGAGGCGTGATGAGTGTGACATGTAACACAACAGCATTGGCCACTAGTGTGACATATAACATATGATGCATCTGCAGTGTTTTCTAAACAATAACAATGGCATAATATGGCACTAACAATCATCCACCTTCCTTGTTTATGACGGTTGATCTTGTTCTCTGCTTGGAGGGTAAGGAGCTCCCGCACCTCATTGTTTTCCCAATTTGTGGGCATTTTCAGCCACTGTTCTTCTTCTTTGAGTTGGCTGCTAACTGTTAGCAGTTACTTTTTAACTCTCCTGCAGTGGGTCGCATGCATAACATAATGTCAAAGCATCACATCTGTCCTGCCCATGATCCCATCCTGCCAGCTGTCCCGTTTATACAGAGGTCGTTTCAGCACTGTTCCTACCGCCGATGCCAGCTTAAAGATGAGACAACTCTATTCTCCCATTCCGTAATTTTACCTTTTATAAAGAAAGGCAAGGCGGCACAATTATGTGAAATTACTGCGTTGAAGAGGCAGTGTAAAAGCAGCTAGTGGCTGCGTATACTGTTGGAGCACCAACATACACTGACATGTCTTCCCCCATGCAAGGGCAGTTGGGGTTCCAGAAAAGAAAAAGGATAGCAGCAAACCTGTATAATTTTTTTCTCATATGGAAGACACATATAAACACACACACACACACACACACACACACACACACACACACACACACACACACACACACACACACACACACACACAGGTGGTTTCAAGGGTTGTTACATTTCATGATTATCTATATATGAAGACCCTGGAATTGAAAAATTACTTTATTGCAATTAGCATATTTTTTTATGAATAAACTTAACAAAACACTCTTTAAAATTCAAGATCAAGCAAAACAATGTGGTTGTGAATCATTAATGGTGCACGAGACCAACACAACACTATGAAGTGCTGTAACAGTTACATCGTGTGTCTTAAAGCTTACCTTTCTCATGATGTGCCTCATACAGTACTGTCAGTTATTTTCAAAAATAAAAACATTCATGGTTTATGGTGTCCATTATTGAAGAGGGCACAGCTAATGGTGCAGTGCACCTTTTATATTAGCATGACTAATCACCGTTGTTAATTTCCATTGAGGTGGAAATGTTCAAATACTCAATAATTACGACAAACATTGTGGTTATGTAAATGTTATTAACAATCATGAAAGCTGCATATTTTGATATAACAACATTCAACAAGATGCATGGAAACTAGAGAAAAAAGTATCATACTGATGAATGAGTTCATGTAAATAAAAAAAAAATCTTAAGCTTAGAAACTTGTGTACATTGTTTTGTTTTTGGAATTTATATTATATTCATCACATCCCTCAAACAACATCAATGGTAAAGAGACAGGAAGCATCATGAGGCCGGAATATTAATAAAAGCAGATTCACTATCAAAGTGCTTGGTGACAGGATGGAGTAGATGGGCAAGTGAAACAATAGCTGATAGTTTAGTTTTACAAACATTTCTCAAAAGGAAAATTATGCTGGAATCAAAAATAATCTCATTGGTTGAGTTAAATGTTGGAGGGTGGAGCTAAATAACACTAGCTGTGTAAAAAGATTTAAAGCCTGCTTAAAAGACAAAAGATAAAACACGGGGTATCTCACTTTTAAGAAGCCTGATGATGGTTGCTAAGTCTAGCCATGCTGTGTGAGCTAATAGCTTAGCTTGTTAGGTCATCTTGAATTAAAACTTAAAAGTTCGAACAAAATGACAGCAGCAAACATGGGTGAATACTGAGGGTAAATGCAAATTTCTTATGTTGCATATCCTCGAACTAACATTAGATGCTAGCTTCAGGAAAATTCTTGACTAAGAGAAAAGTAGCACAGCGTTTAGGTAGGGCACTGACATGGCACTTGCATTAGTTGATCGGCATCAGCTGTTTCATTAAGGGTTACCACTGGCTCATTCATGAGCTCCCTGGCTACCCGCTGACAAGGAATGTCCATTCGTATTCAAGCGGATGTACAACTATTATAATCATTAAAGCCATTATAATTGGATACTTCTGCTATTAAGGCCCAATCACACCTGAAAGTGGCATAGCAAAGTTCATCCACATGTCCTCATGAAATCGGCAGTGTTAGAGGCGTGGTGACATAGTGACTACTTGCAGGACTCTGCCAAGCTGCAGTAATTGCTGTCTAACTTGCTATCTAGACAATCGCAATCATGGTCACAACAGCTCCTGTGCCTTGTTCCCACTGAACAATTTACACCCTGATTTTATGCACTCACAAACTGATTTTGGAACCAATCAAAGCCCCAGATCAGAGGAAAATTGGCGTTATTGACCGTTTAGGGGTGTGAGCTAAGAGGTTTGCCGATGCATCGCATACGCATCCCAGATATCTAGCAGGCTAAATGTCTGGACCTGTCAGGGACTTGTCAGCAAGCTACAGCCAAAGAGAGCGAAAGACACGGGTTAAGGGGAAACCTCTGGAATTTACAACGAACCAAAGCTGTTCTTACACCTAGAGGACAGAGGCTACAAATAGTAAAGACTTGTTGAAACAGGCTATTTTGTGTGAACACGTGCCAACGACAACTAAAAATCCTGTCTAGCGCATGATATTATGTCATTTCCCATGTCACTTCTCGTGTTTGTTTTATTGACAAAAGCAATTTGGAGACCAGACGTACTCATTGGAGACTCCTGGTGAAAGAGTTCATAGTGTGTGACCCATCGCCCATCAGTGAGAAAATCATGACTTCAAGGCTCCTGATTAAAAGACAGCAAGTAAGATGATGATGAAACACAGTTAAGAAGTTAGAGAGCTGACATTTAATGTTAATGTATGTGTTTATTTCAGGGGAAATTAGTTCTCCCAGCAGAGTCTTCATTGCTGCTTAGATGCTACAAAAGCTCCCTCAAGGAGCAGAGCCTTTTCTGCCAAATCTAACCTATTTGCACATATGGTCAATTTCTTGACATAATGTGTCTCCGACTGAACTCTACTTATTTCTCTTGACACATGTCAATATCATCTCAGTGACTCTTGATCATTTCACTTTTTTGTCTTAGAAGCAGTTTTTAACAATATTATCTCATTAGCATTTAGGTTCTGAAATGTTTGTGTCTATTTTAGTGCAACACTTGGGTGCCCAAATGTGTTTTTGAAGAGTTATTGTTCACTGTACTCATTCTTCCTGTCCATAGTGGTTGTGAAGTGACTCCACTGTAAGAAACTGGATTCAAAATCCACTGTCTGCATTCTAAACTTCATCTGAGACTAGTATGAATTACCCAGACCATCTTTTATTGTGTAATTGCGTTGTAAGGGATCATTTCACGTCAGCATGGATAAAAGGAATGATTACAGCAACTGAAACCTCTTTTTACTTATATGAATTATAATAATATAGACTTATCTAAAAAAAAAAAAATCTTTTAAGAGATATTAAGGCTTATGGTGGGACAAGTATCTGTGTTTGACTGATGTGAGCCCATCTCATTCAGCAGCTACCCATACCTCTGCCCAAATTTAGGTTTTCAGACCTCAGAAATTGCCAAAACAACATCTAGCAATGAATCTAAAAACAAAAAAGTGTTCTCCCACAAAGCAACTAACCATTTATAGCTATCTACCTATCTGCTTGTTAGCCAGCCTGCTGACATTTCATAAATGACCATCTTTGTAAAGAAATCTCTATGCTTTCCTAAGATCTGCCCAATGAGCTTTAACTCAACCTGTGAGATTATTTTCACTATTCATTGTCCATTTTATTGACATATTCATATTCCAATATGCATTGAGGCATATATGTTTGGTACTCTGTGAGGTCAGGTGTTTGAATAGCATGCATTGGTACATGAAGGCTGGTGAAGGTTCATCCATTGTCCTGAGTCCAATATGGCTGCTTCTAGGCTGTCAAATAGTGAGCATTTTCTTTTCTTTTTAGGTGCCATACTGGCAGGCCTACAGCGAGCTGATCTGTAGCACAAACTAGCTGTGCTCACTGGTCGACAAAGTTTACCCGATATGTGAGCTGGTGGCCATTGTCCCATGCATACAAAAGCTTCTCCTTGGGGTTGTAATCAATCTGGGTGGTGAAGGAGTACTCATTAGTGAAGGGCAGGCGTGGGATGGCTTCAGTGTTGGTGTGGGTGTCATAAGCAAAGCTCACCTCACCTTCCTTTTGGTTGTACACGTTGACGGCGTACAAGACACCACAGATGATGAAGCAGTTTCCGTAGGAGTTCCGCTTAAGACCTGTCCTCCAGGTTGTTTCCTTTTTCAGCGACAGGTCTCCAGGGTCCAGTTTACTGATGACGATCACCTCTTGCTGATTGTAGTCATAGTCCATGGAAGGGTAGATCACCCACAGGCCGCTTTCGTCCACTGCAAAGTCAATATCCGAGTGGCCCCTCCATTTCCAGGGTGTGGTGTCCTCGTAAACCACATCATGCAGCAGTGTCCAGGCCGCCACATATCGCATCCTCAGATCATACTTGATGATGTTCTTGGTGAAGGCTCTGTTGTAGAAGAAGGCTCCATTGTAAACCACATGGCCTGTGCCTATCCAGTTGTAAGGCAGTTTGAAGAGGTTGCTCCAGCGGCCTGCAATAAAAAAGAATATTGCAGTAACTTTACTATAAATGTGGGTGGATAATTAAATCTGATTTGCTAATGAACACATTTGGTACACTAAACAGACCACTGTTTCACCTCTGCAGTGGTGCCACCAGTACATTTTCATAGGGGTGGCCATATGGGGCGACCAAAAATCTTGGGGCTGCACACCAAAAGCATATCTGAATTTTAGGAATTTGATTATGCTGGTACAGTATATAAGCTAGCTGAAAACTTTGTCAATGTGGACAGTTAAGGAACTGCATACTAATATACTTTGGTTTGTTATTATAGTTATTACTAATTTTCTGATATGCATGGGCTTATAGATACAATAAACATTTGGAGTTTCACAACAATCCTGTTTTAATGTGTTATGTAACAATACATGTTAGGTGATTCATTGTTCTTCAAATAGGCTGGTTGTCCTTTTCCTTAAAAAGACATACAGCTCTAATTTGAAGGAGTACATTGATTGTAAGAAAAAAAAAAACCATTTACTGGGAAAAAGCCTTCTCAAGTTTAAGGAAAACTAATGGGTACCTATAGAATGCATTTTCATTCAGATATCTTAAGGTGAAACTTCTAGGAATCCCTTTGAATATGGCCGTGTCAGCTGTTTACTCACCAAAATTTTGCCTAACTTTGGGGCAGTATTTAGCTCTCTTACTGACAAGCTATGCCAATAAGGTTGGTACCAGTTAATGCCTTTGACTGTCTATAGGAAGCTCAGTTTTGGTAATTTTTTTTTTTTTGATAGCCCAGCACCCATTAACGGGTATCTAACCAGATAATTTCTATGAAAAAAAAGATGTGAAATACAAGAGGCATTTCATTTTAGTCTGGCACTCCATTGACTCAGTAAGCTTCAGTACCACATTTCAAAGCTCTTTCCATTTAGAGGTGGTGAGATTTTAATGTTTTGTGATTTAAATGTTGCCTTTATTTTATTTTCTGTTGGCTTTGCGGACAGGCAGATGGTTAGCTGTGTTAACAGGTAGTTAGCTAGTGGCGTGACTCATTCTGCGATTACCACGGGTAACCCCATCCTGGTGTAGGCATGACGTTGCTGCGGCACATCGTGGCAACCCTCCGATCTCCCCCCAGGTAGCAAGAGTGGGTAAACGGCTGCATTTTGAGGCCCTTTAGCACTGTTAACTATATTAGCAACACAACATGCTGACACTGCTAACGGCACCAACAGAGCTAATAGTAGTAGCCAAAGGGGATATGTGGGTCAAATTGAGCTGCTTACTCAGCAAGGCAACCTGTGGGAAGACCAGAAGAGGAATGGGCCTCATTTTTCAAAAGCAACACTGTTTGGTTAGGATGGTGTCACAAGTAGTAATTGCTGAATGAGCTAGCTTACATTATCTCCCACCAGACCTGGGTGGTGTGCAGTGCAGTAAACTACATAGTAGAAAAATTAACCTATAGATCGACACACTGGCCAACTGGCCAAAAACATTCTCTGCAGTTAACAGTTAACCGTTGACATCCCTAGTTGTCTAATTTCACAAGAAACCACCACCTTTGTGTAGCTTAAAATTGAGCACACCACAACCTCTTAAACACAGTAATTTTGTCCTCTAATATTTTCATCATGGGGGTCCAGCAATTGTGTCAGGTTGGCCATGCCCCCCCCAATGCAGGACTCTAATGTCCCTTCACAAACACATGTGGCAGATATTACACTATGCCTGTGCTATTCTAAAGTCCATGACCAGATCACTTAATATTCAAGAAGTCCTGATGATTTTGCTAAGTGGAACCTTGTATCAAAAATTACAAGCAAATTACAAGCGAAGACGTAGACTTGAAATTTGGACTTAAGACTCGTCGTGTACTTGACTGATGTAATTTGGCTGATAATCTAACTTAACTGCCTTCATTTATTGAGCTTAACTTCATAACACCTTTTTGGGAAAGAGCAGTACTTTGTTTTGTTTAACCATAAGTGATCAGTAGAGAGTTAAGTGTTCATCGTGACAATTTCATTTTTGGTCAACACAGACGCTTTATCAGTAGTTGCTAGGAGTTAACTAAATGCTTTACATGACAATGAATAACTGATTTGCTGAGGTGTTATTTCTGGTAGATGTCCTACAACAAGCTGCGCCAAGCTCATCCACACTTCGTTTTTATGGACATAACTTGGTAGACAGCAATTTGTGTAGAAAGATGACAGATGGCAAGTGTCCTCAGCGCAGTCATTGAGCCCTGCTTAAAGCAATTAGATTGGCTTTCCAATAAGGACATAACAGGTAGACAAATTGCGGATGGTTATCAGTGGCAGGCAACTGTAGCAAAGTGCTTGCTTTGTATCTAGTGATGTGAATTGATCCTTAGCGTTTGAGTTAGGCTAGGGCAATATCATGGTATTACAGTATACCAGGGTATTTAGAAATCCTGATGATATGGTTTTCAATACCATCCAAAATATAGATGCTCATCTTTCTGTTTACCTCATCCTTGAGAGGCTGTACCTAGGATGCTTTGCATGCAGTGCATATCATGCGCCTCCGGAGGTCAGTGTAGTTCAAGAGGCAGCTGAGCTGACTGCGAATGGTGGAGAACCGACTGTAAACAGCTGGCCTGTGGTCATGCCCGTAACAGCAGAGACAGCAGAGACCACAGTTATACCCTTAACACATCGATACCGTCATATACCATATACCCAAGTCAAATTCCAGAAAGGTAGGAAGATATGAAAAACTGGATACCATCCAAGCCTAACCTGAGTTACTAATAACTTACAGCAACAAAAACAGCTTTGCCTTACATCTAGTGATGTGGACCGACCCGCAGCACTTTAGTCACTAATAACTTGCAGCAACATTGTGTACAGTAGTTCACCTTCCATCCTCTCTTCCCCCACTTTATCACCCCCCTAACCCAAATATTCAGGTCTGCAAGACTTGAAACTGACATGCAATTTTCTTATGAGTCCTTGAGAATTGACTTGGACTTTTCCCAAAAAACAGCTTCTTTAGAACTCCATTAAAGAGGAGCTATTATACTCATTTTCGGGCTTTGTATCTGATTTTTGGACTCCCATGGAGCAGCTACACACGATTACCCGCACAGAAAGCTTTGTAGATCTTCGGGACGCTGTGCCTCTCGCTGCATCGCTTTCTTGTATTTCCTGCATCCCACGAAAACGGTCTGTGTAATTTACTCCACCCCCCGGCCCTCCTCCATGTACACCTCCCGCCGAGCCCACTCCGCTGTGATTGGTCACACTCCCGAGGACTTCCAGAGGGCTGCCGAGTGCTGCCGAGCCCCACCTCCTCATTTTGCCGGTGTGGGAGTGGAGAGTATACAGCAAACTTTGGGGTCACAATTGGGGTCATTACACGATTTTTTGCGGGTCTACCCGCGTTTAAAAAATTCGGGTAGACCCACTGATTGTGGTGGAAAAAGGCTATTAGCAGCTCCAGACATCGGAGAGCTTGTAATTTGCATGCATGCAGGTAATACGTTGGGGGGATGGTCACATTATCTTGAAGACGGACAACACCACTACTATTTTTCTTTTCAGACACGGTCGAAAATAAACTTTGTAGCATATCTCACTGCATGTTGCACATCTGTGTTATTGTGCGCATGCCACGGTTAGATGAAAAGAAGACTTTATCCACGTCTATATTTATGTGGTAAGCCTAACACAGCTTGATTGAAAACTTTACATTAGCTCCTTGTATGCACACTCCATAATGTTACACAGACAACCGCCTTTGTCCAATTACTTACACAAAATAAACACAGTTAGGACACTGACAAATTGTGACATACAGCTTGCTCTTCTGACTCTTCAACATGACCATGTAACGTCGGAAAGGCGTCGTCCTTCAGCAGCAGTTTACCAGCTAATCCAGCTTCGTACTGGCCCATGTTGACAAAACAGTCCCGTGTGAAGTGCCGTAGACAGACAAACACGGAGGTATTTTTCTTTAGCAACTCTATCTACTTCTGCTTGGTGCTTACCTCTTTAGGAAAGCTAAACAAAGTTAACTTTCCCTCACACCCGAACAAACATTTTCTGGGAGCCACTGCTCAACGTGCTAACACTGTGAAATCACTGTAGACAGCAACTTCCGAAGCAGAGCGGGGGAGGGGGCAGGCCTAGAGCATATACCTGCGCATGCCCATATAAGTAAGTCCGGCACGCATTGACATCAATGGGACTACACTGTTAAAAAAAGACAGTAAAACACAGCGTGCAGAGCCATCCAAAGCAGCTTGCAGGGCTCACTTCCAAATGCATAAACCTCATTATTTGATGCTTTGGCATCGTTTAACACGAGTATCCGACATTGCAACAACATTTATAGGTCAGAAAAGAGCAAAAGCATAATAGTTCTCCTATAAGTGATTGATGTGTTTAGTCACCAGCCTAAGCAGGATAATATATAGCAAGCTGGTCATTAATGCAGGATGTTCAAGACCCCTTTGATGTGCTGCTGTGCATATTTAAACACACTATCCTTTAGTTTTTATGAGATGGATACATTCAGCAGTGTGTGTGCAAAGCTGATCTTATGCCCTCCATAGCACCAATGGCAATGTTTTTACAAAGCCAGACTGTGTACACACTGGCTTCATGTGACAGTGACACAGTTTGTTTAGTGGTTCACTCCTGAACAAACACGATGTGTACTGTAGGTGTCGTTTTCTAATCACATCCTATCTGCTTTCCTAACCTTCCAACCTCAGGAAGTCTGATTTAGATAATGATAATAAATGGAAAGCCCAGTGAAGGACAAAAACAACGTGCAGTAGAACACCCCCCACCCCACCATCCCTATCCATAAGGCCAGCCCACACTCTTAATCCCTCTCCGCTGTGCCCAGTTCAAAGGAAAGGCCAGAGCACATGTCAGGGAACAGCAGGCATCACCGCCACTCCAAATACCTAGTCATCCGCACACAGCTGTGAGCTCACCGCACTGCAGGAAGCCTCGCATGTAAGTGCATTTAGAAAGGCCATTGTCCAAACACATCTAGATCAACAAGCTAAGTCTTATGAGGGGGGATCATCTTAACTCTCTTAGAGAGTGTAATCCAATTCCTCAGTTGATTCCAAGTTGATTTTCCCACCCACTGGAGCCATGAAACAACTAAGACCTGCATTCCAAAGATCTCATCAGTCTCACAGAGCTCATTGGATAATCAACATGAATCAATGTCATCAATGTTATTAGAGAAAACACAGCTATACATAAAAACAGGGTGGTACCAGAGTTAGACCAGTCTGTTGGGATGATAATGTTTTGACTTAGATGATGAAATAGATATAAAATTGAAGATATCTGTCAGATGAATCTACACAGTTTTGTGAACAAGCAAAACAGAGCAAGTCAGAGGGGGCAGATTTTATTGTAGTTGTCCCACTAGGGTTAGGCTTAGGGTCTGCTGTTTAACAGACAATAGTGTAGTCTATAAATTATAGCTGAGGATGGAGGAGTTGACATTTTCACTGTTTAGCAGTGGCTATTAATACGGTTATTCTTGAGTTTTGACCAAGGAACTGTACCTGTCGACTTCTAGTTTTCCGGTCCAGTCCGGTGTACAAGCTTAAACCAGTTTTGATTTTATGCAAACCAGTAGAACAACAATATTTGTCATAAGATATGGAGAACAAAACCAGATTTTCATTCCAACCAAACTTTAATGTCTGTAAAGGTCCAATGTCTTTCTGACATCGTATTGATGTCCGGTTTCAGCTGGGACGGCTCTATATCACATAGCTAAGAGAAACACTTACTGTGGAAGTACAATAAAGCAGGACACGGCCTGATCATGTACGAAACATTCCTCTAGCATTGTGCGGGTGCCATCAGTAGGCGAAATCTATCAATGGATTAAGAATCAAAGACTAAGCCTTAGGTATCTATGGCAAACATTAATATGGCTTATTGTGGGCAAATGGGGCAATGTAAAAAAGACCCAGTTGAAGCACACCTTGCTTGAAGTTGTCCAGGTTGCGGAACTCTACCAAGTTGTTGCCATAGTAGTAGTTAGTAACGTAGATCTTGGAGTCTTTAGCCAGGGGATCTTTCATCCAGGCTCCTTCATTGCGTCCGTAACTGTGCTGCTTCTCTGGCTGATCAATGGATGCTAGAGTACCTTCACAGTTTAGGATCTTTCCTGGAGGAAGCAAGTAGAACATTCAACATGTGGGCATGGAAAATAATTTGCATTAACACTGGGTTTAAATTGATTTCACACTCGTACATTTCTTGACGTAGTGAACCTACACACTTTTCTGCTGCTAAATTTACCTCTGTCACTGCAGGCACAGCCTGCAACAGAATACTGAGCTTAATTGCAGAGGGGCATTTAGCACATACCTGCTCTGTGGAGAGTGGGCCGACTATTGTTGTTGGAGTTGTCCAACACCAGCACAATGGTCGGAGCTGGTCTTTCAGATGCCGGTGTACTTTGTGCGGTGATAGTAATGGGTGTGGTGGTGGGTGTAGTTGTGGTGCCAGTAGTTGTGGTGGTAGTAGTAGTGGCAGTTGCAGTTGTTGGGACTGCAGTGGTGGCAATGGGTTCAGCCACAGTGGCCTCCATTGTTTCAAGGACCATTTCAGCTCCTCCATCTTCTGACTGGTTTTCCGTGATGTGATGGACTGTGTACGTTTTGGCAGAATGATCTAAGGAGGAAGAGGTGCAGAGTCAGAACAGAGCACAGAGAAGAAGTGTAAGATTCTACAAAGTTAGATTTCATTGAAATTCAGTGGATATCCAAACAAGGCCAGGCAGTCGAGAGGCTGAGTTGTGACAAAGAACAGTAATCCTGAACAAGCTACTTCTTGTCAATATAATCAATGAGAGGAGATACTGTCATTAAATTGTCTTTCAGCTATCATTTAAAAATGTTTTCACACCTTTCATTCACCTCACAGTGCATACAGTATACAATTCCTTGACATCAGGAGACATATTATATTCTGCTGGTGGTCCGGCACATTAGCAATGCAGACCACAGAGAGAACAGAACCAACTTCCTTCCTCTTCTCTGAACCTTTTTCTCCTCTTTCCTTCCTAACCCAGCCTGGTCTGCTGTCAATGCGTTTAAACTGGTTTCTTAGAGTAATAGAAAATACTGAGGCAGCATTTTGCCTTTATCAAAACTGAGAGCAAGATGCTTGGAGATGTTATTACAGCTGCAACCTAGAATAATTGCATTATATTTTTGGCTTCCAAAGGAGAGTGTTAACGTCTCTGTTTGAAATGTGCTTATCAGATTGTCTAACAGCCAATATTTATTTTGTCATTGAAAACCATGACAAACAATATTCATGACAATCTTTTTTTTCCCAGTAAAAAAGACATTAAAACTAGTAACATCTGAAAATTAGAACTATGACAAAATGTATTTCTTTTAAAAAGCTGACAATTTGACTGTTATCCATCTAAAGCTGGGATAGGCAGTTCAAATTTGGCGACATTTGGCAAAAATCCTGTGATGACATCGAGCATTCAAGTGGGCTGAGACAAAGTTAGACTAATGCACCTCTTAGTGGCCAAGGAGACTTTGGCCAATCACAAGACATTACAGAAAGAGGGCGCTCCTATCAGCTGTTCTACAAAATCAGATGCATATGCACGTCCCTTTGGTGAATGTCTGATTTAGTGGTGGAAAATTCTGCAGAGAAAGTTGCTATTCCAGTACTGGCAGCAACTGTTTACACTACAAAGCAACCCAAACTAGAATTACCACCTTGCGGTTGTATGCCTCCATGCACCAGTCAAGTTGCACTTAAAGTTTACATCCATGTCTGTGTAAATATGGATGCTTCACATAGATCTTCCCCTGTGCAGCACAGAAGTTAGTTTTAAGGTAGACACCCAAGATAAGTGTCACCAATTCAGTATCTGACCAAATATTTCCTCCTCTGTTCCTGATACATGACATTGAGTAATGGCCAGAAAAGTGTTTTTGCAGAAAATTATGATGTCACAGTGAAGCTGACCTCTGACCCTTTTGGATACTAATTGTCATCACTTCATTATTTTATCCTATTAGACATTTGTGTGAAATTTTGTCATAATTAGCTTCTGAATTCTTGAGTTATGGCAACAAACTTGTTTTGTGAGGTCAGAGTGACCTTGACCTTTGACCACCAAATTTGAAAAAAATTAGCTAGGCCTCAGGGTGGTGGGCAGCTATTTCGTGTAGATGTAATGTAGAAAGCAAGGCAAGGGGGTGCTGAGTGAATGAGCTGCACACATACAATTAAACATACACATACAATTAAATAAATCAATGTACGGGGAACATGTGGTTACTGTATGTAGTGTATGCATATGCCCCTGCTTGTCTGGTGGGAGGGGCTTCGGACAGAGAGGGCAGAGCTGCAGGAGGAGGAAGTATTCTCAAACTCTGCCTATTTTTTGCTTTTCCAGATTTCTTCCTTCCCCCAGTGTTAATGCAGTGTTTGGCCAGGTGTGCGAAGTCGTGAACGTTGGCCTTCATTAAGTTGGCCTTACTCTCAAGCTCTTTTTTCCCTTTTTTTCTAATGCCCATCTCTTTTTACATGTTCGATCAAGTGTAACACGTCATTGCCTTTAAGGAGAGACTGTCTGAGTGTTAACTACAGTTGTGTGATTCTAAATACTTGCAGAACCTTGAGATAAAATCTAATCAAACACTGAATACTTTAATATTTAAAAAAAAAATTAAATTAAACTCCCAAATTTATCAAACTTTTCCTGTTTTTTTTGTTAGTTTGTTTCAGGCCTCTATAGTCACTTGTGGTCTGCTGTAAAATAAGACTCTTAGCAGAGGGAGCGTCTGTTCTACCTCTGGTCCTTATACTCTGATGTCCTGTGCTGCCAGACAGATGTGGGGAGATCACAGCAGCGCTACATAAGCTGTGCATCTTCCCAACACAAGTGTTCTGAACATGTGGACCTGATGAGGGACTACAAACAGTATTCAAAGAAGTTTTTTTTACGATTAATAGTAGGAGGTTTCAGAGAGCCAATAAGTCTTTTTTTAAAAGATTATTATTTTTTTGGCCTTTATACCTTTAATGGACAGGACAGTGTGAAATGGGGAGAGAGTGTGAGGGGGAATAACAGGCAGCAAAGGGCCGCAGGCTGGGGTTGAATCTGCAGCTGCTGCAGCGGGGCGGCACCTCTACACATGGGGCGCTTTCACTATCCACTGAGCTACCGACACCCCACCAATAAGTCTTTTAAAGGAATACTTCGGCCACAAATGACCATCTCTTTACCTACTGCACGTTACCTCATAAAGGAAACTCTGTTTTTCACACATGCCCCCACGGTGAATGCAGAATCCAAAATTCTTCATGAATTGAAGTAATCAGAGGAACAACAGCAAATTATATCAAAACATTTATTTACAAACTCCCACACAACTCGTGCAGTATAATCCAAGTCTTATCTATCCAGTTGTATGCTCAGTGCTTCTCAAACATGCATTTTCACTAAAACGTTTCAATATAAAACACCTATGCAAGTACCGCTCTCTTAGCATACCTGGACATGCTTGTGCACGTGCATGTCCAGGCACTTTAAGACTGTTTCTAGTGATGTGTTCAAATCGTAACACTTTTGCGAAAATGCATGTGTTTGGAAAGTACTGAACATACGGCCGGATATGACTGGCATGAGCTGTGTGAGACTTTGTAAATGGATATTTTCATATAGTTTTGTTGCTGTCTAATGCGGACCCTGATTACTTCAATTCACAAAAAAATGTTTGCCTTTTTTCTTATCTCTGCCAGGCGTAAACCTGAAGGGGATTATGCATTTGGTCACGTGTTTGCATGTGTGTGTAATTGTGTGTATCTGTCTGTCCGCAGCTAATCTTCAATACTACTGGAACAATCAGTCTAATATTTTGCTCAAGGACCTCTCATGGTTGCAGTTGCCCAGTTGGTGAAACTGTTTTATCAACTGTTTCATACTGTCATTGACTGCTGATACCTCAGTTATTTTAACTTGCAAATAGGGGCCGCAAGCTTTCTGTGAATCAGCTCAGTTAAAAGCAACAAGCCTTACTGTCTGTTGCAGGCCATATTTTGGCCTTCATTGTGGCACATAATCTGATGTCCATAGAAAAGTTCTGTCTCAATTTGAACTGGAGCATCTGCAGAATAAATACGTAACCAAAAGGCGCCCAGTGGCCTACATGTTAAAGCGGACACTCCATGTACTAAGGCTATGTCCTTTTCACAGTGGCCGTGGGTTCAATCCAAGCCTACAGCCCCTTGCTACATGTCATCCATTCTCTGTCCTTTTCACTATAAAGCTCTGTAATCAAATGAAGGCAAAAAACTCTAAAAAAATAAATAAATAAAATTAATCATAAAAAAATAATTGTATACCCAATATGTTATGATCCATTAATGTAAGGCACAATATGGGTTGATTAAACCAGCCATCATAAGGAAGCTGGGAGGTAAAATTCCACTGGGCATAGGTCTTGGCCCAGCCACTATGGCTGCGACCTGGTTTTTCAGGAGTGACGTTTTCCCTCCCCGATTTTGCAGACTTACAGATTTTGTTCATTTGGCAATTCGATTATTGATAATTGTTCTTCCACCATAAGTCAGTAAGCAGGCTGTGTAGTTCAATGGTTTCTTTTTTTGTCTGTTTAAATTGTGTTCATTTATGTTATTTCCTACTTTGTTGTGCTGTTGCCTACAGACAAAGTTAATACCATTCAACCATTCGACATGGATCAAAGATTTGTGGCTGTGTTATGAAAAACATGGGTGGGGTGAGGGGGCCTGATGGAGATTGCACTGTCTGAATGAACTTTTTGGTTTTATTGTCTGCTCACTGTGGAGGCATGTAGGAAGAACAAAGTTTTCTTCAACAATTCAAGCAGTGAGTAATTGATATACAAGTGCATTGCAGGTGAAGTATTCATTTAAGATGGACATTTTGTAGGACATTTTAAAATGTATCTGGAATAAAATGTAACAATAATGTCCAAACCACATCAAAGAAACAAATCCATTACAACCATTGTTTCTCTGGTTGAGTATAGTTGATGACTCTATGTGAACAGTACGTGAGAGGGCATCAGTGTGTTCTGTAAAGCAGATGGGGCGCACATTGTAGTTCTTTTGTTACTTTATTATTATACAGATCAAAGACCCCTTTAAAACATTTTGATAGTGTGATGAAGATATTAAAGTAGTTTTAAAAGGGTCATTTTGCATGCTGTAATCCATATGACCAGTCCCTTATGCTTGAAATTACTGCCACTGTCTTTTCTACTGTCTTTTAGATTTTTTAAAAATGAACAAAGGGACACTGGACTTGTTTTTATTTTGTTAAAACTGCATACTATTTGCATGCTACAGAGAAGACTCTTCAAATCAATCTGCACTTATTGCAGTATTACTATGCAGTTATAATGCAACTTTTTAAAACTGTGCAAGGACCTTTGCAAATCCAAACTGAGTACACATTTTACATCTTCTTTATCTAAGGTTTCCTGCTCCAAACAGTCAGTTGTCTCGATGCATGCATGGTAATAGATACGAATGTGCAGGCTGGTTAAATGAGTGCAGGCAGGTAAAATGGGGGTTTAACATAAGAGGCATTTCAGGAAGACCTTCCCTGGATGTATGACGTTCCTGCATCCTGCTCTTTGCCAGAGATTATGGAAATATAGCCGACTAGTTCCAGTGATTTGACAAGGGTGACTGGGCTTGCTGAGATTCTTATACAAGGCAGAACACATGGTCTGACAGCGTTATGTGCGTGTGCCCTGTGCAAACGCAGCATACCTATTCACTCAACTAGACTTAAAGAGGATTGTAAGGAGTCAGGAAATGTTTTCACTGCATTGGTGAGGGTCCCCACACAGTGTTGTGAGGAGTGAAGCAGAGGCATGTCATGGAAATGGCAGTGCTCCATTGAGACAGCATTCCATCAGCTCCATGTATTTTGTCAATAAAAGATTTGGATTTCCTGGTCGCTGAATGTGCACCAACAATTAGATCCTGCACTCACTACACCAGCTTTGCTAAAAACAACACAGAAATAAATCTTGTATTGAGGGGATGTTGTGTGCCACACAATGATGGATTCCCAGTTTTATTGCCTTGCGCTTAAGTGTCAAGTCTGCAACACAACTATGGCCTTATCTCACACTTGTGTAAAACAACACTCTCAGTAAAGCTTTGTATTGTGCTCTATGGGAATCTAAATCCAGCTAATAAAGATCGTGACTGTGGTTCTGTGACTCTACTGCTATTGTCTGATCCTGATCCAGCAGTGTCATGTGGGGTTAGATTAGATTGCTGAAGAAACAAATTTGGATCATTTTCAACACCCACAGTGGATCATGCACAGAGGATTGCACACAGATGGGAGTGCAAACTCAGCTAAAGTACAAGCACAGTGTTTTCTTTAGCCTAGAGAGGGTGGCTTTTTATGAACACACCACTATAGTGGGAGAGTACACAGAATGTCCCGACCAAACTGAAAAGTCTCACCTCCTCTGTGCTCATCCTCATCGGTCTTGGCAGCCTTGTAGTATGTGATGCCCCTCACCACACCAGGCTGGTGGCCAACCACCTTGGCTTTGGCCGTAGGGTCAGGCTTGGCCAGTTTCCCGGGTTTAATGACCTCTTTCTTGGGCTTTACAACCTTTTCTTTGGGTGGTTTGGGTGAAAGTTTGGCTGCAGGCATCTTTTTGTTGGGTGTTTTTACAGCCTCCTTGGTTTTCTCCTCATTAGTGTCCTGTAAGCATGACATTCTGGTTATGACAGGACATTTGGTGATATTGGTCTGTGGGTTTTGTATACTGGGTATGCTTATGAAAGAGTGTGTTTGGCTAGTGAACCCTCTAGGTATGTGCAAAATTTAAAAAAGTGACAAGTGACATCTCTAGTGATAATGTCTCACAGTGTTAACAGAAAACATATATTATCATACAAATGATGCATAGGCTTATTCTACTACAACTAGTGTTTGTAATGTTGTCAATACGCTATTAATATTATTAGTGCTGCTGCTGACACTGTTACTATTGCTTCAAAAGCATCACTGTTCTAGCTGTACTAACAGAAGGGCCGTAGTCAAGACCAATTAAGTGGAGTCAGAGACAGGACCAAGTACCAATAACGTCGAGCTGCATCACAGCTTCACTCTGGCAGTAATGTGGAGTTAGAAAAGTTTTAAATGTTATTGGGACAGCATTAAACATCGTTAATGTGCCTAAATGTTCCATTATTTGCTAAAGTTGTGATTACACTTTTGAAAAAAATATTATGGAAAAAAACATCAACCAAAAATATGTGACATGACCTCTTAAAACTGTGCAATGCAGTGGTGGTACATACTGTGTTAAAATTATGTGCTGGCACCACAGAAACAGTGTCAATGGAAAGTCAAATAGGATCATTTGTTGTGGTGGACACACAAATTCAATTCATTTCACTTCACTTCACTTCACTTCACTTCACTTCACTTCACTTCACTTCAATTCAATTCAATTCAATTCAATTCAATTGACTGAAATTCCTTCATTCTCAACAGCCCACAATAATGGTCCAATAATGGTCCAATCCCATGTCTTATTTTTCTTATTCCCATTTCTTATTTTTACCCCTACCCCTCGAATTTGAGTGCCCCTTTGCCCCTCCAAACAGAGTTGTAAGGGGTATTGATTTAAATATTCTCCTATTGAATGGGACAACGATTGAAGACCCTGATATGTCATCATGATCACAATTGTCACTAATGGCGTTTATGCAAAATGTGGAACTGGTATGCACAAATCACCAATAACAATGCAACGTTAGCTGGCTAGCTAGTTAGTTACCAAGGCATCAGCAGACTACTAACATTTTTGTTGTACTTGTTAAAAATATAAGGACCATAATACATTCCAACAACAGTAAAATAAGATAAAACGATGGTCCGCATGGAAAGGAGGTTGGGGTGATGGATGGTCAAACAAACACCAGAAACTGCTGTTCGTATACCATATGAAAGTAAAACTTATTGCCACTTCTTTTAACTAAATGTACATAATGTGACATACTTGCGTCACTTATTTCATCCTGTATGTAACAAATGTAGTTATTTTAATTAAAACACAATCTTTTTCTAAACCTTGGTTGGTGCCTAAACCAGATGTCTTTAACATTTTCAGGTCAAGGACCCCTTAGCTCAAAGAGAGGCCGAGCAGGGACCCCCTACTACATGTATTGTAAAAAACTAAGTTGCACTTGAGATAATTCTCTGAATATTTTCAGGTTTCCTCTTATTTGCGTTTGCCTGTAACTGCTAATTCAGCAACAGTTGTGCCTTGGCTAGGTGTGTTAGCCTCACCCTCTGCACTCTTGCTGGTGGTTTCTGAGGTGGACAGTATGTTGCACTTTATTGCTTGTAAAGTTGCAGTACGATCCATTGTGGCCCACAAGACTATCCGTAAACTTGAAATAATACTACAGTTAACTGGCCAATATATTTCAGTAGTACATATATGTTAGCTTATTAGTTAACCTCGTTATTATTAAGATGTGCCACAGTGATTTAGCTTTAGCTAGCTGGCATGACTGCACAAGGATTCATGGGTAACATCTAGCCTATCATTAATGTTGTGTACTGGCTTTTTTAAAAATAGAAATGGGACAATTTACCTTTGCTAATAATATGTTGGATACATGGTATTGTTTTTTTTTCGAAAACATAAAAAAAAAATAAAATAAAACTTAAAGTTTATTTTCAAACAATAATTTGGCAGCCCCCCTGCAGCAATTCTGAGGGCCCTTCTGGGGGTCAGGGACCCCCTATTAAAGAACAAGGGCCTACGTCTCTCTTTGAGCCAAGGGGTCCTTGGCCTGAAAAATGTTAAGGACCCCTGGACTATACTTGATTAGGTTTACAAAAAGACTTTGTTTTGGTTAGAATAAGATATGTTTGTTACATAGGGGATGGAAGGACGTTGTCAAGTTAAGTTAGTATGTCACTTAACATGACGTACCTACATAAAGGACCTACACCAAAGACAGGTGAGGCCAGGGGCTGAGAGCAAGACAAATGAGTCAAAACATCCACTACACCGAGACAAGTCTGAGTTAACAGAAAAATGTCTTGAGACTGAGACTGGAGGCTGACTGGACCGCAGTACAACAGCACTGACTAGCAGCACTGCTTGTAATGTAAGGCTAATCTAACAACTACAGTTACTACTGGTGCAACTACTAGTACTGCTACCAGTGGAAGTACTACATGCCACCAATGCTAACATGTATATACAACATCACAGAAACTTGTTTCTTTGAACCTGTGCTTTGCTCTCAGAGGAATCCTTCTGTAGCAGCTGCATGCTGAGGCTGGAGATCTCCTTCTTGATGCTCATCATAATGTTGGAGTAGTTGTCATATCTCTTGAACTGGTTGGTGAGGCTTGTCATGCTGTCTCTAACAAATTCATTCTCTCGCGTCAGGTTCGTCTTGATTGTCTGCAAGACAACATCATTACTATCACAGCAATCACAATCAAATACATAATGTAAGCTGGTATGCAAAGCCAATAATGTGTCTCCTGGCAACCCTTTGATTAGAAAAAATGAGAGAACCACAAGTTTGTTTGTTTGTTTACTTACCTCTTCTAGGGTGTTCATCTGAGACACCACTTTGTTGATGTAGGAGTGGACTTTCATTAGATCCATGCTGTAAAGTGTTCCCTCCAGGAGGTCCACCATAGATTGGAGCTGGTCATTCATTCCATAAAAGGAGAACTAGCGTTATTCACCATCTCCACAACACAAACCTGACAGCTTTATGTCAGCAGTAATAGCTTAAGTGCCCTCCCAAGACATTTGCTCTGATTGCCATTATTGACATCCACACTCTGCTCAATAGGCGGTCTCAGTCTGGGGTTCATTCAGAGTCCATCTTAATTATTTTAGACCTTTCCTTTTCAATGCAATTATTTCTTGCAAAGACCCATTGGCTTACTGTATAGTTTTCAGTGGAGTCAGACATCTGGAACTGCCTTTTGTTTCATATGGTACATAGCGTGCTTCTCCTGCCTGTGAAAAATGAGAGTGTGCTTTCGGCATGTGCAGAGGTGTGCTGACGTGTTCACAAAAGATGTTCAATGACATACAACTATAGTCAGGTCACCCAGAGTTCAAGGATGACCTTTCATGCTTTTAAACTGCAGGGACTTTCCCTTTTACTGAAGTGCTCTGAGTGAAACAAGGATTAGACCACTGGGCTATTCATTTCATTTCCTTTGTTCTTGTTATCTACTATTTTACAGCTTATTTCATAATTCTGTATCTGCTTAAATTCTATTCAGCCCAGATACAAAAAGAAAATGTTGGTATTGTGCATTTCTGCAAACCACAAAAATGTTATATTTGCACATTACATACACATCATATCGATATTAAAACTGACAAAATCACGTAGTATATAAGCTGACTTTGTCACTGGGATGTTGAAGGAATAGTGCATGGCATGTCAACTTGGCAAGACATCTGTCACAGCTGCAGACCGCTGTTCGAAACCAACAAGCAACAAAACCAGTTGTTTTTTTAGTGAACCATTGCTGTGTTTCCAGCAGCTTTTTGGGCACCAAATGTGGGTGCTTTTTAAGAACCAGTGGCTCTTTTTCCAGTAAAGTAGTGCCATGAAAAGAGGGTTGTTTTTCCAGCCAGGATTGTGCTCCCAAAACTGGGTAATTCAGGATCTTTTACTAACCATGACCAAGTTGTTTTTGTGCCTAAACCTAACCACACATTAACCACGCTGTTGTTGACAGGTAAAGCTTACACATATCTACTACATTCTACAGTATAGATGTAACTTGCCTTCGGTTTGCAGTAACATACAATGCCGACATTTTTTCTGGCGATGGGATTGTTCTAATGGTATTATCCTTTCTATCCTTATAACATTTCCTGCTCTAACAACACATTTATTTTGCAATATATGGATTAATCGTAAGTTCAACTTATTGCAAAACTGATACAGAGGTATGAAAGTGATATTTTTTTTTAATTTTTGTGGCTTTTGAAGTGACCACTTTTGTCCTTTGTGGCTGGTTCCATGGACTGCAGTACTGTTGGGTTGCATCCATCAATTATTTTCACAATTGAATAATTAATTCCTTATTTTCCACATTTGTCATTTGGTCAATGAAATGTCAGAAAACTGTCAAAAAGCACACAATATAAATTCCTAAAACCCGAGGCAACGTCTTCACATTGCTTCGAAAATACAAGATATACTGTAGAGTTAACTGTCATGAGACAAAGAAAAGTAGCAAATCCTTACATAAGTTGGGACCACTAAATGTTTGGCATTTGTGCTTGAAAACTGAGTTTAAAAATTAATCAATATCCAAAAAAGTTGCAGTCTGATTGTTCAGTTCATCATTTTAGCTCTACAATATTTGTCCCTGTGTAGTCTGCATTTTGGTCTAGAGCAAGGTATGTCTCAACAGCTACTGGTCAGATTGGTCTTAGTATTGGTATTAGTGATTGGATGATTTGGATGACTTTTTGTCTTGTGCCACCATTTCCAATTGTAGCCCACAGAAGAAATATCACGTTGGGCATATTACAATGATATTTGCTGACTGAATGTTTGAATGTTCAAGGGAAAGACATTAATGAATTAGCACGATGACTGTCATGAAGTGGCAGTTGTGTTTTTTAAGAAATAGTGCCAAGTACCAGAGGTCGACCAACAGTGGATTCTTAAAGGCCAATATAATAATAACAGTTTGGAGCAGGACAAAGCCAATAGCCAATTAATCGAGACCCCCTACAAACTGCATCAATTACCAGTGCAAGACAAAGAAAGAGCAAATGGATTTTTTTCATTGAATATTAGATTACTGCAGAAAATAAGCTCTGTGGCAAACAAAAGTTTATGATACTTACACATTTTATTCAGTAAGATAATCTTCACAAATGAACACCACTTTTATGAATTTTGAAGCCTAAATGCAATCACCAAAGGTAAAAACCTAACATTAGGTTATAAAGAAACTCTAATGTGGCATGACTTAACATCACCACCATAATGAGGCTGTGAAACCGTGTTTGGTCTGATGACGTTCTGCAGTCTCATTTAGCCACTTGTTAGCAACCACCTTATTTAGGACACATAAAAGCTTCAAAATTTACAGTGGGGTATTTACTGACATATTTTATGTGGTAGAACAAAACATAAAAGTCTCTTCAGCTTGTGTTAACCACAGACCTTATTCAGGGGTCTAATCAAAAACTCATTCAAAAAACCCACTTGACTTCGAGATGAGGGAAATGGGAGTGCTATCTCATTTCTGGGTTTTATGACTCATTCCTGCACTACTCTTTTCAAGCCTAATCCACTTCATCAGTTTACTGTATTCATAATATATATATAGACGTATATATAATAAGAAGATGTAACCCTCACCCTTACCCTAATCATAACCTTCATTACTTCATAACTAAATGCTAACTTTCACGTCTGCTTCAGCTGCAGCTACACCTACATGGATTAATCAGCCAAAATGGAATGTGAAACGAGTGCTTTTAACTTGAAACAATACTGATTTTGGTGTTTATTACTGTTGTAGTCCAGACAAAAACTTAAATACATGTTAAAATGAAGAACTAACACAGCAGAGGGGACCTGCTTTCTTTGGAGCTGTACCCACTGATCTTTTAACACAACTCTTCCCTCTTCAGTTCCAGTTGATGACGTACGTCCCTGTGCAACTGGTAGAGGCCACTATTGGGGCCAAGTTCCACCAGCAACAGTAGTTTATAAAAAAGTCCCATTTGCGCCGATTAAGTGCCCAAAGTGATGATCAGTCAGCCTCTACTAAATACTATTTCAATTATTTTAAAAATTCTGACAAAGCTCCTACTGCATTTGTAAGATTTGAGCATTTCTGACTTTGGTGACTCCTAGTGGTCAAATGTGTTGAAAGCAAAAAAACAGACTGTAAATTTATATAAGATGGAAATGCCTAATTTTTGTACAAACAAAACTAATGCCATCAGAGACTTTTGAAAACATGCTATGATCACACAAATATTCCACATATAGTGAATTTCATCTCCTCACCTTGAGTAACTCAGGGGCCTGTTTCTTCAGCTTCTCCATCTTCCACTCATTCTCACAGGGGTTGAGGGAGGACGGTGGGGCCGTACACGAGCACTTACAGTCAGATCCAGAGCTGACTGTCTCCACAGTGTAGAAGTCCTCCACACGAACACTGCCGCTCCGCAGCCGCACGCAAGCATCCCTGCTGAGTGGGCGCATGATGCACTTACAGCGACAGTCTGAGCCCTCTGATGTCATTCGGACAGGCTCAGTCTCTCCAAAGATCTGGAAGACACAATGTGAATTGTCCCATTTTCAAATCCAAAGAAAAAATGTGTTTTGTGTCCTTATTTGTGTTGCCACTATAATCTTCCTTTAATTTTTGCACGGCCAATGTATCTCTTAGATATATTCACTGGAAATTTCATGTGCTACTATTCAGGGCTGAAGAAGACTTCAGCACACCCGACTTGGATATCAATGACCTGAATTGCACTCTATATTTAAAATGTCATTAGGACCATTAGTCTAACCCCTCCTGGATTTTTATGAGTTATAAATCCATTTTCTATTGCGGGGGAACAAAAGCAAGGGAAGAAAAGTGATCCTGAAGAATAACCACAGGCTTCCTCTATTTTCAATGTTAGCAGGTGTGACTCAGAAGAAAACCTCAGAGACAAACATAACTCATAAGGATTGTGCATGATTGGCTGGCCTCTGGCTGCCATGTCTGATGACAGAGCTTTGGCAGGCCTTGGTCATGGCTTACTTAATGAACAGGAAACAGTGCATGACAGCCTGAGCAGACATTCCACACTCACTCTTTGTGAGACAACGTAAGTAAGCATTCATATTTAAAAAAAAAAACAACAACTACATAGATTTAGTTCATATTCACATTGTATATGCTCAGGTGATGATGGTGAGTTGGCAGGCTGAGATCTGCTGAGAACTCTGTGAATTTCGTCACTTTGTCTATTAAAATCCACCTTCCATTATTTCATTGTGGAGGAGGGGGGGGAGACCGAAACCTCAAACACGTTCTCATCCTGACTTGTCATATACCACTGCTTTGTCACCGGACATACATTTCAAAAGTACAGTTTCTGCTCATTACATGGATACAGTCTCTTTCAAAATAAACTGACAACATAGGTAAAATACTTTGTTTTTAGACTGATTTACTTTGATTTTATGCAATAAAAGCATGTGGTTAGGTTTAGAAAAAAAAATAAAATGTGGTTTGGATTAAAATTCCCATGAGAAATGAAAAGCTGCTTCCCAGGTGAAACTCCAGAGTTTGTTCGACCCATTCTCCTCCTCTCCTGTCCTCCCTATATATTAAGGTACCAGTCAGCACTGTTACAAGCGCCTGATGCATATCATACCGGCAAAAAGGGTGCCTCTCTGTGTCCATGTCTGACCCCAACAGCCCCTGGCAAAGCGATGGTATTTGATGACTTGGGTTGCTACCTGCTGTCTCTAAACCTGACGCACCTGGTGTGTATCATACTGCCGCGAAAAGCGTCTCTATGTGTTGGTCTCTGATGCTGAGATCACCGACAAAGTGGTGGTATTTGACAAGCTGGGAGAGAGAACAGGCTGAAAACCTCATAGATTAGATTTGTAAACTGATTTTGCAACAGCTGTGTCCTTTCAAATTCCCCCCGCTATTGTTAGCTCATCTGAAAAGTGATTGGTGAAAATGAACAAATGAATCTTCTTGAACAACTATTTTTATTGTCTGCTATGTACCAGGTCAGCCTGTTGAACACGAATGAACATGAACATGAACATAAGGGGCTCAAGAATTCCTGACATTTCTCACTCGCTGTTACAGTGTACTTCTTACACTGCCTGCTACAGTGAGTGAATGAGGACCAATTAAATCAAACCCAAGGCCAATAGTGCATTCATGTGCTTCTTGGACAACACCAACACCCACTTGGGTGTGTTAATGAGCTTCAAGTTGTAATGTGGAAACAACAAGGACGCTACAAAGAAGACATGTTGTATTTTATTGCTCAGAGCATTTAAACAACAAGATGAGAATGAAGAGCAAACAAAACGGATCAGGTGAGCCTTGAAATATGATGGGGAGCTCATTTTTCAGATTATTCTAACACCACATGAATGGGACGTCTGCTATTTGCCCCTCAGAGATCAACAGTTTGTTGGTCAGGGACATTTCTCTGACTTCGTAATGAGCTCACACAGCTTACCTGCATACAATTGGATACTACATCAATCCACTATTTTTATTGATGTAAACTAACACAGGATTACTGATAATGCTTTAAAGACAAGTTTTGTGGGGCGGGCAGCATTAGCTGTCAAACAAGCATGTATTTCAACAGCGTGTTACCAAAAAATTGACACCATATTTTGCAAAACTCAAAAGGTTCAATATCAACATGAAGGAACCAGTGCTGTGAAAAGAATCAGTGCACTTATCACTAGATCTGAGTAAAAGTGTGTACAGACTGAAAGCAAAGCCAAATTTTAGATTGCATACAATGTCGATGTTAAGACACAATGGGACACAAATTTGTGCTAAAAAGTACAGACTGACAAATTTCTGGAATCCTGCCAGCCACAGGATTCCTCTGGGATGGGAGTAAATTTCACTACTCATTATGTGATTGGGACAGGACAGGAAAAAAGGTTATGGGATGGAAATTTAAATAATAAAAGGTCAGTATTTATATATAAATGTGCAGTTCTCATTAAAATAATATGGCTCTTTTTCAGCATTGGGACGTGACAGGAATATTTTTTGTGGGAATGGGATGGGACGGAAGCTAAACTCCTCTCCCGTGTCATCCTCTATTGGGTGTTGTGCACAGAGGCAAAGATGTAAAAATATTTCAACAACAAAAATTTCATGCGTATCCAAAACCTTTATGACACCAGTTTATGAACTTAAAGGCAAGAGGAAAAGGAGTGAAACAGGAGAGTTGCGTTGAGATCACTCACACAAACACAGCACATGCACCTGTGCAAACACACATGGTCTAGCTGTAGCTATGTATAAATGCATAAGTGAATACTATAGCATCAAATTGAGATATGAGACCATGTCACCCGTTACCCGTTGTTAGCTTGCATCATTTTTGTCCCACTAGCAGCAAGACTTACGGACACCAAACGGTCAGTCTATCATTGTCTGTTGGTTGATCCTTCTTTCCTTCTCTCAAACACTTTGGTCCATGACAAGCTCTCTCAAAATATAATATGAAGTTTGCTGTGGATATTCATCATTAGGTCAAAACGGCCACTTGTTTACAAAAACTAAGAATTGAAAATGGCCTTTAGCCTGCAGGCGACATAGGCAGTGGGCTACAGAGGTATGTAAGCTGACTTCTTTCTAACTCCACACCTCCAGATTTTTTTCATCTTCAAACTCGTAGTCTTCAGACCCAACCGACACTGACTCAAGTGACATCATTTGAGGCAATCTTATCAGATTTCACACAGCTCCCTCTGGAGACACTAAAGGCTTTAGACAACTATTTTGACATATGCATAAGCTCTCCCCAACACCTGGAAACACTTAAATGTGTAACATCAGCGGAGTTCTCCTTTAAAGTCTCTCTGTAATAAAACCTTTTCTGACCCTGCAGCACCCAAATGAAGATGCCATCTTTTAAAGGTTTCAGTTGTACCCTTTGTTGTGCATTGCACCTGAACTGTTTATGACACAGGTCATCCTTTTTGAAAATGACCACCATGATTGACAATGATTCTGATGTGTTTATGCAGCTTTTCTTAGCACTGGCATTGTACTATTGATAGCTCTTTTTTGTTTTCTCACTGGCTATCACCCATGTGTTTAGTGTGCGTGCTCATTTGGAGGCTGCTGGACTGTTGGATCATCTTTTTGAGGAGGTTAGGACTGTCATCTCTCTGGTGAGATTTAGGAACCTCTATAAACTGCAAGATGGGCGCACATGTGGTATCACTTTTATCAGAGATGAAGTCTTTATTAATGATCTGTGATCCTGTCCTCATGTGACTGAAGCTAGGAGGTTGTACTCTCAGAATATGAAGAATACATTTGTAGAAACTCGGTTGAAAGATTTACTAAGGTACCCACTAGGGTAATTCACTCTATAAACCAAACTCTTTGCTATTTCCATATTTCCAAAAATGGTGACAATTCCTTCTTTATAAGGAAGTTTTCCAAGATATGGTGAAAAGATCAAACACAGAAAAAGTCATCCTGATTGGGCCAAAACAGCATACGTCAAACACAAAAGCCCCCAAATCCATAGTTTAGTGCTGAACTTGGCCTGGACAAAACAATGTTATTGGTTGCATTATGAGAAATATGAAATATGGGATCCAGTGTTAGAGCTTGACCCATACTAGGGACCAGGAGCTCATTTATGCTCAATGTTAGATACAAAGATGAACACACAGATGGAGACAGATGGAGCCCTCTGTCCATACTCTGTCATTTTGTTCATATTTGTGCACATTTTCTGGAAGCTTACAGATATGGACGAAATGGAGCAGTGCTACTGGTGATCATGGGAGCAGTGAAGCATTGTTCAAGCGAGATACAACCGTAAGAGACAGAAGTGCTATAACCTAGTATATTACTACAGCTTTCATTACTGTTAGTGCACGGAGCAGTCATCTTGGATTTTGAGGTTGGGGTTGGTGAGGTTCCTCCAACTTTCCGAGTTGGAAATTTGACTTCAGGGGGAATTTTAGTTGAAATTTCAGGAACGCACCATGAAAGTCAGGACAACCTGGCCTCTGCTGCTCAATTTTGACCAATCTTTTTCAAACTTATCAGTCATCCAATTTAGAGAAGTGTAATACAAAGTTCCAGAGGTATCCCTTTAACGATGATGAGCAAAATAACAATAAATGATACATGATAGGGAAAATTGTGTGTACAGCTATTCACAGTGCACGACAGAAGCAAAAGGTGGGGTAGGCAGTTAGAATTATGGCTTTGTGATTTGGTCATGTTTGATACTGAATGGCTTTCCATAGTTACAATTTTAACAGTTTTGGACGTCTTTGTAGGATAGCAGCAGGCTGAAGGTATGGGGAAGGAGAAGTAGAGGTGGAGGTGGTGGGGGACTCATTAGTGAAGGAATGCAGGCTGAGAGATGGGGGAAGATGTGGAGGGGTGTGTGCTTTACTCTCCATTACTGCAGACATACTGGGAGGGGGTCTGATATGGGGCAGGACTCCTGTGTGCAGAGCCTGGCCGATCCTGACCCATGTCAAGCGAAAAGGCAGCAGGTTGACAAATCCTACAGCCACATGAAAACAGAGTGGATTAGCAGATTAAACCTCTTTAGCTGAGGCTATGCCTACGGCCATGCTGAGCTGCATTGTTCAACCCCAGCCAAACACTGACTGCTGCATAGCAACATCAGCTTAAGTTGCTTTAAATTGGAGAAGTCAAAGAAATTCCAGCCAGATTTTCTTTGGTACTTAATGCTTTGTCAGGTTATGAAGGACTACACCATTACTTTGCAGGCTTTACTGCAGGAGAAAGATTTGTCAGCATCTTATCATGAAAAATCTGAACTGTTCTGCCAATCAGAGCAGCTGCTTTCTTCTCCTGTCAAATCATATGTGCTGGTACGCCTAACCGACCATCCAGCATCTCACACCAAGCTGACCTACCAGCATGAGAACAGGCAACACAATTAAGAGTGCTAATAATTAAGAGTACAGAGTATTTAACGCATGCTTTGAGCTTTGAGTCTTTGGCTTTGACCTCTGCGGTCAAGTGAAGTCAAGTTTCAGGTCAAAAAGAACACAGCTCAAACACAAACTCATGGCTGCACAATGGGAGGAAAAGAGCCGCAGACAGCTCCATTAGATCAACGGCTGCAGCCTTTAACAGCTAACGCACACTGACAGTGATGAAGTGAAACCCCAATTGTGCTCAGGATTGCTAAAAACACAAGATGTGTTACACAACGGCTGCTGCACTTGTTAGCCTCAGAGTTAAAGGCAGTGTTTCAGTAGCACCGGCTTGTTGAATCTGCAGCCTTGTTCATATAAACAAGGATATCCTCTCCTTGTAGTGCTTTGCCAGCTGGGGGAATCACTGGGACAACTGCATGGTATCCTGTGGCAAAGCCGCTGCATGTCCAACCTTCAAACACAGCCACTTTTGCTGTGATTCCTGCTCTGGCCTGCAGTTAATTCAACCCCTTCCTCTTTGCTTTTTGAACTATTTTCCCACAAATGCACAAAAAAGGCACCGTAAATACAATTTCTAATCAGTCTTAAGCCCATCAAGCTCGTGATTTTACAGGATGGACTATCCCTTTAAAATCCACATCATCTCCTGTCAAAGGTACTTAAGACCAAAACCGGCATCCACATTCCAGTCCAAAAAGTCTGCCTGCTTTTTAATCTAATTTGCGGTGCTTATGATAAACAGTCTTACTGTGCCACTGTAAAGATTAATTTGGTACAAAGGGAGGGATTCTATTAAAGCCTTCAGTCTGGAGATGAAACATGAGGTTGGTGGCTCAGACTATAAACAACAACACTGGCATTAGCACGGGGATGTTAATTAGCTGCACGCAAAGTGTATCAAGCACTCGCTGCTTTTGCAGGTACATATCTACATTCCTGCTGGCTCTCGTTATGTGTCCCGACACTCTCTGAACTTCCAGTCTTCGCAGAATATCATAGCACATAAATGAGAAAAGGCATAATACATGAAAACTGAATTTACTGTACTAAAATGAATTAATGAATTACTGATGTGAAAGTTATTCTCTGGCCACCACAAGAACATTAAAGAAAACCTTTGAACAGGATTTTTACATATTTCCACATTTGCTTTATTTTTGCCAACAATCATCAAATCATCAGTCTGTTATGAGGGTGAAAATCCTGTGAAAACACACAGATACAAATCAAGCTGTCAGTATGGCTCTCTAATACAATCCACATGTTATACCGTAGTAATCCATTCACAAGCACAAAGAGACACTTTTCTAATTATAAGTGTGTATCCTCAACAATGAGTGGAATGATAGATGTTGCCAAAGCCTTTTCCCCAGATGATTTGTAACAGCAGATGTTTATGGGAGATGTTAAAAAGCTGTACTCCAGATACTGTACACCATTTAGTGAGCAAACAAAAAAATTACACACTTTCAGCAAAAAAGTTGGCCTTCCTGTGGGTAGTGTTACCTTACAGAACGAGTGCCAACAGTTGAAGAATATAAAGGTACAGATGCTAATCATAGCCAATAAAATAATGTTTATTGTTTGGCATGACAGCTGCTCAAAAATCCATTAATCAGTTGTTTTGTGTAACAATAACAATTTGTGTTTGAGTAAGAAGATGGAAATACATACTCTACTACAATGAAAGCATGTTAAAAAAAAACATATATTTTGTTTTCACTGCAGCTACAGTTATTATCTGATCTACATCCATACCACAAGCAACTTATTAAACACACACTCAAGAAGTATTTCACTGCTGGAAAGATGGTCTTTTCACGCAGTAGGAATACATAAATACTTTTAAAATTGGTGCTACATGAAAAGAGAAAAAAACCAGAGTAAAAAGGGCCATGACATTTGCTTTTGCTCAAGAGGTACAAAACAGAATGCACCGCATTGCAATGCGACGCACTGACCACTAAACGCTCCCAATGATGGGTGACATAATGTGAGCTTGTCCAATTTGATAAAGAAAACAATATGGTGGCTGGCTGGTAACAAATGATCTTGTATTACAGTTAAATGTTAAGCTAAAACGTATTTGTGAAAAAATTTGAGGTGGGAAACTGACAGCAAAATAACAGAATCTTGGTTCCTGTTTGATCAGTGCTGCTAACACAGTCTCACTCCGACCTCATCTCATCCCCATGTTTGGTCATGGACTTTCCACATCGAGGTATGACGTGCAAGGTACCCTGGGTGCGCTGGTTGTTGACGTTCTGGGACACCGTGTCAACTTCAGCCTGTTACATGCTTTGTCTGTTTTCAAAATACAGTTACGTTTTCACAGGAAATGTACAGTTTGCATACAGTCTCTTTAAAAATAAATGCACTGCATCAGTACGACACTGCAAACTGATGTTTTTTTCCTTCAGCAACAAATGCACGTGGTTATGTTTAGCTAACACATGCGCGTGGTTGGGTTTAGGAAAAAAAACGGGGTTTTGCTTTACAGTCTTATGCGAAGCGAACATCTGCTTCCCGGATGAAAGTCGATGGTTGTTAGACCCATACACCACCACCCCTCCCACCCATCTTACTCGACTTTTCATCACCTGAACTTTCATTGTTGTCCCAGCGTGTTTCACCCTGGTGCCGTGGGGCGCCATTAAACAATAATGGTGACTGGCCGCGTATCATGCCGACGTGAAAGGACAGCTTTTTCGGTGGTGTCTGACACCGGAAGTTAGTGACCAAGCACCAGTTTTTGATGACTTCAGAGTGACACCGGGTTGGCCCTGCTTAGTTTCACCATTTGATCTGTTTTTTCAACTGCCATTTACACAATACAGGAAAAGGACAGCACCCACTTCCTGTTAACAAACTCTCAGATTACAGCTAAACAGGGCACTAAAACATTTGATCTAAATTTCATCAGCACTGCCTAGTTTTACAGTGTGACCACCCCTCCTCCCTGCAACAGTTCTTGTTCTCTCTGCTGCTGCTCTCTCCTCTGTCTGCAGGAGGGTCGTTAGCGGGATGGGCCACACCTGGGCTCGGTGTGCTCTTCCCCTTCAAATAGCTGCCTCAGCCTGCGGTCTGGTTCTCTCTCTCTTCTCCTGCCATCACCTGAGCAGACAGCACCTCAGCAGCATGAGACCATTATGATGTTCTTTTGTTTCTTTCACACACACACACATCCACACGCACCCATACATGCACTACACCACTGATCCCCAGTTATTCTCTTGATTTGCTTGTGTTTTTGTTAAATAAATTAAGTTCTTTAGCCCGCCACCTCGTGTCTGTCTCCCTTTATGTTGCAGCCAGTGAGCCAGGCTGTAACAACAGTTTAATATGAGTTTGAGAGAGAGAGCCTCTCTCTCCATCTGGCCACAAAATAATGCGGCACATAATCTCCCATGAAACCCCAGCGTCTTTGTTTTTAGATTTTACACTTTTTTTGTTGTTGTAAGCTAGCTGTTTGCTCATGTTTCCAGTCTTTTTGCTAAGCTACTGGTAGTTAGCTCATATTTGCCATCTATCTTCTCATTTAACTCACAGCAAGAAAGCAAATAAGCAAACCAAAATGTTGAAATATTCCTTTAAGATTAGGGAATGATAGTTGTTCTAAATAACAGAAAATGAATGTTAACTGTAAGTCTATAATTGGACGTGAGCTACGTCCCTCATTAAATAAGATCCACACCCTTACTTTCCTTGTTGGTGCATATAGGTATAGACCGACACTGAATGGTGGAATTGTACATAAACTGTGGTTTGCAAAAATAATTTAAAGGTTATTTCTGGGGAAACCAGAGGAGACCTCCAACCTGACCTTAGCCATTAATGCAGTAGTATGCAATGACGCCTGATGATAGTGATGTGCAAGTCAGGATTTTTCAAAACCAACTTGGCACGTTATTAGAGCCAATCTGCCCCACCTGACTTGTAAACATAGATCAATGACCCAAACTCGACCCCACACCTGCAAACTGGACCTGAAAGTTTCTGGTAATGACCATCACCAATAACTTACTTGCTGGTGGCTATACTGTATGTCATTTTTAGTTAATATCACATAGGAAGAGAGCAAGTAATCACCCATCTTTTGAGTGGTTATGTCTTAAGTATGATCTTGAGTGCACAGCTGATAACCTATGTGGTTTGTTTACAGGAGCACACAGCTGACAGGTACAGTGGTTTCTTTACATGATGCTACAGAAGTGCATATTTATAAGGATTTATAAGGATTCAGTGTGGACAGAGAGGCGCTTGCTTGCTGTTAGGAGACGCTGTTAGGCTTACATAGTTGCAGAGGGAAATATTTTTACCTGACATAATTACCAGAGAGATTTATATATGTTGGATTTCAACAGATTTTCCAGGTCAATAGCAGAATAATGGAAAGCCTGAGCACAGCAGTGGTGATCAAGTTGCTTGTTTTGTGAGAGAGACAGTGAGAGAAACAGACAGAGAAAGACACAGAGAGACAGAGATACCCTTTTTACACTGAATTAGCTCTGGTTTTTGAAGTGGTTCTGTTCATGATTACTAGAATCTTGGTGCTATCCAGCAAACCATCCTATGTTTCCTCCAGTTTTGAGCAGAACCATAGTAATCAAGGATTTGTCGTCACCAGGGGGCGTTGCACAATACACAACCAAAGTAAATAATAGTTGCAAAATTGCTGATTACATTGATTACATGTGAACTGTTGTTCTGTTATTACAGATCATTGTTTTTACCCTAAAAACAAGCATGGACCAACTACTTATAAGACCACTGCACACTTGAGACGATTTCTCTCTCGGCTGTTCCACTGTTGCATTCTCCATCCTCTCTGTCCAACTTGTAGAATATGACACACCCACTCAAGTCTTCATGGTTCACACTGCAGTTCGATGAAAAGCTGCCATTTTTGGGTTCCAGCTGAGAAGCAACCTTTTTGGGTCTGAACCAATTTATTGTTGGTCAAAATACTGTGAACATTTCAAAATTAGGTACTGGAACTGGAACTGAGTTGGTTCCATTTTGGTGGAAAAGAGGTACGTAACAGACAGAAAGAGGGGAAAAGAAGGTAGAAGCTGGATGACCGCACAATGTTTCTGTAAGTTATCGATAACTTGATCAGAACTCTGCTTTGTCACTATCTTACACACCCACCTGACAGCTGCAATATCTTCTAACAAATAGGAATGCACGATATTGGATTCTTGGCCAATATCTGATATGCCGATACATAATAACTCATTTGGCCAATTTTAGTAATCATAAAGTTTCTTCTGTAGTAAAATTAACATCATCTTATACATGCATGCTCTTATCATGATGGCCCACCAGCAGACATTAATACAATGCTTCTCAATGTATGTGATAGTCATTCATTGTGCAAAATAAGAAAAAGCATGTTGACCGTTTCACTTTAAAGCCAATATTGGCCGATACCAATGATGTGCCGAAATTATGAAGTAAAGTGAATCCCTTCTAACAAGCTTACCCAAACCAACCCAATCTGTGGGTCGGGTGTGGGTCGACCTGCTCATTAGTGCCTGATACAAAATACATGATGACATCTGAAAATTACAATACGGCTCTGTTATTTTCAGTCATATTGCTTGCACTGCTTTTGCGGATTGAAGAAATCAATTTTTGCATGAGTGTTTAGCTGTTCACTGAATGTGCACAGAGAGTATCTGAGGGTTTCAAGTTTTCTCATTCATGTTTGTAAGTAGAATACAGGTTACATGGGCCCAGGTCTGTTAAGGGTTAAGCTAAGAGAGATTTCATGTCAGGAATTAGGACATCCAGTGTACTCCAGACAACAGACAATCTAAATTTGAAACATATCTGTGATAATACATCTTGCTCTAAAGGATTAAGGGATCTGGACAGAGGGAGAAAATGGCCCAAACTATATGAAGGCATAGACGCCTGAGAAAAGAAAGGGAACATCTTAGAACATGTGGTTTGTAAATTAGTCTGTGATAAATACAAGGCTTTGTTGTGTGGCTTGTGATAAAATTTTTGGTGCCCATCCACTCCTCTTTTACTTCTAACTATAATTTGCTAGGGACCCCTTGATTACACTGATGAAAATACTGCAGCTTGTTTGAATTGTTATACAGAACGTTCACTTTGGTTTTGCCTTCCATGTAGCTCAATTTCTGGTGGAACTTGAATTAATTCACATAATATTTATGGACATTTTATGGACACATGAACAGTTAAAATCATATGTGGGGGAGCTAGAAGTCATACCCACAGTCTATGGTGGAGAGCAGGCTAAATGATAACATCCATGTTTTGTACATTTTGTAGCAAAGCCAAGCAGCGTCAGACCTGTGTGAAACCCTGGTCATGTGCAGGGCCATGCACCTGGATCATACGGTAATTGCTGACCCATTCACACCGTCACCAAAAGCAGGTTTTCCTGGGTCATCGGCTCTCTCTCATTTCCAACAGCTTGCAGCTTTGTTTTAACCACAAATAGAGAGACTCAACTTTTTGCACCCTGATACTGTTGACTCTTCATTAAGCACCATGTGACATCCTCAATTAAATCAAGTCATGTTGGCATAACATGGAATGACAGAATGTCATTTCTTGTACGTTGTGGCCATCATCCATGGCTACTGTGAGGCACATTACAGAACCTATAAATGAATATACAGTTAATCATAAAGCTCTGTCTCTACAACTGTTACTACTGTTTCATTAAGCCAGACTGAATGTCCCAGTCTGCTCTTTCTTCTCTCTAGCCCTCAGCTGACCTTGCACCGATTGTCCCTGGGTTTGTTTACAACCAAAACATGAAGCAGGTGCACGCACTGGTTCCCACGCCACCCTCTGGCGCCCTCCATGCCCTCTTCTAAACAGGCTTTGTCTCTCATTAATGCGAGTGCCACCAGTTTGGCGACAGAGACTATGACTGGGTGTCTCCACAAGAGCTGTGACACTGCTGTGTGATGATGAATGGTGCTGTGAGGAGAGTTATGTCATGTTTTGTAAGGATGCAAAGCTAAAAAAACAGTTGCCTTCAGTTGCCTTTGCAAAATTCTTCAATTTTAATGTGACAATTTCATTTAATCAATTATTAATATGCTTTTTTTTTTTTTTATCACAGCATGCAGCAAAGGTGCCTGGATGGACGCTTTCAGGGTATGTTGCGGTTCATGTTCAGTGCATTAAACCACCAGGACACCAGGTTGCCCCTTTCTTTTAGTCATAAATAATAGAACAAAATACTGATAATTTTGGGGAATGCTTTCTTTAGAAAATCTTAGTATAATCAGTCTAAGCAGGGACAAACAAAAACCGTTGCCACAAAGTTGGAGGAACTGTTGTCTAAAATATAATTGTGAGCTACATCGATTAAGATTTTCTGTCACTAAAACTAAGGGGGCCCAGACCAAACCAAGCACATACTTCTGGCCACAAAGTATGCCACAAAGACTTTTACTACTACTACACGCAAACACTGCCACATGCTCCATCTGTCACTGATGCAATTACAGTTTTTCTAAATTGCTCAGACATTTTATGAAACTGTGATTCACTTGATCTTCATCGTCACCTTCTTAGCACACCAGAAGTGCTCTCTTGCAAATGTGTCAACACTTTTTCATTAGTTTCACACAGTATTCACACTCTTTTTCAAACAGTTAACACAGATATCATAGAAAGACTCCAAACTCTACTGGATTATCTGTGTTCAACAATAGGAAAACATCAGTTCATAGCTGATAGAGATTATTTCCATAATTCTGAATTTCTAATGCACCTGTGTAAAACGTTACGTAACTTTTCAACCAGCAATCAGTCTGTTTCCAAAAGATGCCACCTCTGTGTTGCTATTTGCAAGCGTGGATCCAAGAGAAAAACAGCATGTAAGGAGAGGAAGAGACCGTTATTCAGCATTTCTGACTTTGAAAACTATGAAAGCAAGGCTACGTCAAAACCTATATCACTGTAGCAGTCCAGCCAAAAAGGATGACATGGAAAAATCTGATTGAGTACAATTAAAGAATTGTTTCTGAGCATTTCTGAGTTTGGCTGGCATAATTTATTGGTTCTGTTGTAAAAAGAGAATGCAGCACAATTGCAGAACCACAATGAATACTAATTGTAGTTCAACACAGGGCATTCTCTAGGTGCTTACTGTAGGTCTTACATATTAACGGGTAAAAGCTACACACGAAAATAAAATTAATTAAGATTACTCTCTTTTTACAGCATTTGAACTGGGCATCTAAAAAAAGTCTAAAAAGTGCAGGTGCAGACTGCAGCAGGGTTTGGTATCTCTAGTAAAATCACCTCTAGAGAAAAGAATACAGTTCATGTTGTGATATGCTTGCATACCTTTTTTTGCACCTAATATAACTATGCAAAGTTTCAACAGTTGGCACAGACATTGTCCATTGTGTGATGATTGGTGTATTGTGTGTCAGCTTTTTGAAAATGTTACTTCTGAATGGAGAAATGTGTTCAAGCTAATGAGAACATCTGTAAACGTACTGTTGGGACTATTACTATGAATACTGCTTCCACTTCCTATCATAGTTTTACTCTGCACTGACCTAAATTCTTGCTGATTTGGCCTCTGATGGTATCCACAGCAGACAGTTGTTAACAGTCACACACCATACATGGCCATACATGTAAGCGACAGAGCCTCTGGTCTTATAATGTGTACTGTACATGTCTTTCATCTGTTGGCAGTGTGTGTGTGTGTGTGTGTGTGTGTGTGTGTGTGTGTGTGTGTGTGTGCGTGTGTGTGTGTGTGTGTGTGTGTGTGTGTGAATGTGTGTAGAGCTGGATTAGGCTGAGGGAGAGTGAGGGGTTACTGGAGTCCAGCAGCTGTACAAACAAGGGCAGCCAGATATTACTGTTAGCCCACTGAGTGCCATCTCTCCCACACTCTGCTGGCACACACTGGAGGTGTCATTACATAAACCCATTGTTACTCATGTAACACAAAAGCCCTCATTGGCAGGATTATCAGAAAAAAAATGACACATAGCCTGAACCATCTGCCGGCTTTAGACAGAAAATTTAAAGGTCTGGCTTGAGGGGAATGTTGGTCAAATCACTTATTTGTCTGAGGCAGAGGCACCACAACACGGAAGAGGTGACGTTGAGCAGAATAGAAGTGGGATACTGAAATGACAGGATCGTCAGTGATGAAAGATTGACTATCACTGACTGTGAACAGCCCTTGGTCCAATAAATTAATACAAATCAATAATGCATGGGGAATTACAAGTAAATAATACTTATCTTCTTTGTGTCTTTCCTTACCTTGCTTTGGGAGGACGCATCCTTACACAAAACCAGCAGACATGCGAACAAGTTCGTGTATCTCCACATTTTCTCTCCTGAGTGTCTGGGCGTGAAGTTAAGAAAAAACAAAGCTACAGCCACTGCGTTCAGTCCATAAGGTAAATTAGTACGCCTGTTTTAACTCCATTTCCTTGTCACACAACGAGGATCTGATAGCATGTGTCCGTCTGTATGTATGGGATGTTAGTGTGTGCGCTGCGGAGTGCGCCCTGTCTGCGCCGCGCGCTCTGTTTTCAGTTTGGCGCACAGAGCGCCTCATCTGTCATCCGCTGTCCTCCACTGATGGGAGGGGTTTACACACAAACACTCAGGCCGTTAGTGGTGTGTCTGTACAGAAGGACAACGCGGTAAATTTGGTTTTATATTCGACATTCGCTTGTTTTTTCTGTTTCTAACTTTAATAGCGTCATGAAAACTGCACCAATTCCATCCAGGTTGGTATTATTTTGTAGAGATAAGTAAGCCAGACATTTCACAGCTCTCATCAACTCACCGACCTCAGTGGTTGTGGCGAAAACTCAAAGGAATAACGCTGAATGTCCTCCCGAGTACCGTGCGGCAACCGGAGCGTTTAGGGACCGTGGTAAAATTGCAATCTCTGATTTTTCAGTTCGGACAACCAAAAAAATAATGACAACAACACACAAATGCTGTCATTACCAGAAGGCTAAGAGCCTCACAGCATTTTTTTTCTGGTAAACAAATGTTTGTGAAAGCTTCATAATGACCTTACAAAAAGATGAGAAGAACTTACAAAAAGATGAGAAGTAGTTTGGTGTTGATAAGTTGAAATACTAGTGACTTATTTCAAAGTAAAAGTGAGACATAAAATTAAGGCATATTCAATATTTTTTAATAATTTAAAAGAAAAGAAAAATGTAAGATAGAAAATATGAAAAAAATCATACAGATAAAGTTTGTTTTTATATTAAAATGGGATTAATGTACATGGTATTGACCAGTAAATAGTAGAGTAAACGGTACATTTAATGCATAGTTCATAATAATATTAACTAGAAAATTTCTATGAAATTTTGAGGGTGACTGCCTTCCCAGCACTGCTGCCACTGCCTGCACTGCCTGGCCTTGCTTATGAAGAAACTCTGCAACAAATGTTGTCATAAACACAATACACATGTCTAAAATTCATGTTACATTTTGACTAGAGTGCCCCCTCATGGCAGAAATGGCTCAAATATGACATACTTGTGCATTGTGGCTGTATGTATGACATTTATAAATGTGGTTGAAATTCCATTGTGCATTGAAGACTTTTGGCCCATCAAGTGTATCATGCCACACCCTTATGAATTTGATGGCAAATTACAGACAAATCATACAAGATATCAAAAAACGAATTGAAAAGTCTTGTTCGGGGTCATCTAAATATGACATGTACCAAATTTGGTGAAGATTGGATGAAATATGTCGCAATAGAGACAGAAAATGTGTTTAGCAGAAAATCCCAAATTTTTAAGGCGCAAATGGACGTGGCCTATACCACTTGAATTGGCTTCATCCAAGGAACCTACTATCCAAATACTGTTTTGATGTGCCTCACGGTTCATAAGTTATTAGCCAAAAGATAAAATGCTTAATAACCAACCATGTGGTGGCGCTATTGAGTATGAGTGAATAATAACATGCTGTAAGACTCTTAACCTTCTGGTAATGACAGTATTTGTGTGTTGTTGTCATTATTTTTTTGGTTGTCTGAACTGAAAAATCAGAGATTGCAATTTTACCACGGTCCCTAAGCGCTCCGGTTGCCGCACGGTACTCGGAAGGACATTCAGCGTTATTCCGTTGAGTTATCGCCACAATCACTGAGGTCGGTGAGTTGATGAGACCTGTGAAATGTCTGGCTTGCCAACCTGGATGGAACTGGTTCAGTTTTCGTGACGCTATTAAAGTTAGAAACAGAAAAAACAAGCAAATGTCGAATATAAAAGCAATTTCACCTCGCTCAGAAGGCGAGGGTTTCGGTAATAATGATAGGCTAATAATAAAAATAATCATAATAATAATAAAGTAACGATGATGATGATTATTATTATTTTTTTAATCATTATTATTATTATTGTTGTTATAACTCAACCATCTTATAATTTGATATTATTTTCAAATTTATACAAATAATTTATTTCACCTTTTAAACTCAGTGCACATAACGTCTGGGCTCCACTGAACAGAGTCACTGTGTGTAAGTTGGAAAATGGTTATGACGGAATACACCCTTTCAGGTAGACAGCACAGTTGCGCAAAGATAAATCAGAAACTTGAAGGACTTTTGGCGCCATCAGCTGGCCGATTATCAATCTCACACTCCAACCCCACAGTTTGGAGCCACTTTTGAGATGTTATGGTTTGTAAAAGACCGAAAACAAATGTAGGACATGCAGCCAAAGAACTTCAGCAGACAACTGACTTGCATAATTAATGCAAACAGAATGTGAAAAAAAAAGTATGGAATGGAGGTCCCAGGGGGAAAATTAGCTGCTGAGCCCCATGTGTCTCCTAGTCTCAGAGTTTTTCTATGCTGGAATACCACATATCTCCAGATTTGCTTTGCAGTAAATGTATTAAACATATTAATTTCGGCAACATATAACCTAAGCTTAAAACTTAATTGATTAGTGTCTAAAATTAGATTTAGACTCACAGACCATCTTTAAGACAGGATCTCCAGGCAGGGACATTGTAGTGGGAGGAAAAGTGGGTCTGATTACACAGGGCCCTAACTGGAGGAGGGCCTTGAAAAGCCTGAGATGAAAAGTTTGTTTTTGTCTGTAATTTATTATTTCTAATTTATTAGTGCCATAACTAAATTAAAATAAGCTGAATAAATTGGTTGAAAGACTGAACTTTGAACCAAAACCAGTGGACACTCTCTGAGGCTCCTGTCACCCCTTAAAGGCACAAAATAGTTTAGTCTGCCCCTGCACCAGGATTAGTCTTTAAACACAAATAAACCCTGTTTCCACCAAACGCTCCCATCATAGTACCTTTGGAACCAAAAGTAACCCTTCAGACATGGGACCTAGACCCTAGATCTTTTAGTATTTCCACTGCAAACAGTACTCTTAATTGTGCCTCTTGTCACTCACTGCTCTGTTCAGCACTCACTGTATTTCCTCATCACTGGTGACACAGAGGGAAGTCTGCACCTCATTTTTTGTCCACAGAATAAAGCTGCACGCCGACATTTTCAGAACAAAATAGAACAGGCTGCAGTGAGTGTCTCTCTCGATGGGATATTTAAAAATAGTGGGTTTGTCAACAAGCACAGCCGTCCGAGGCCCATGGGAATGACACTCCGTGACACTTTTTTTTTCATCAACTGAGTATTAGAATATATGCAGTTCACATAATCTGGTCGAAATTACTATATATTTTTAAATGCTTGAGGATCCACTCATAACTAAAAGTGTATGTCATCCAAGAGAGACAATAAAAACTAATGGAATGGTCAAAGTTGTCATACTGAAATTTAAGATGTGCTGAAGGATTCACATCATCAGCTCATGCGTTGAGTAACATTACAAGCAAACGTTCCACCTTCAAGGTTGCTGGAAGTCGGCCGAGTGGATTAAGCTATTTTTTTCTCAGTCTACAGGTGCTGCGAGAGGCAGCAAAACGTCCTTTCATTTTATAGTCATCGATTACTAATATATGTAAGACTTGCCACAGTATGAACAGAGGTTACGTAAGCCTCAAAACCAGCCCCAACTCAGCGCTGAGCAAGAGTGACCAATCTTTATTGACTAATCAGTAAATGCACGCAGAAGTAGAGCTAAGCTCATAGCTCGGCTAATCAGTCAAATCGGACTTCTTGTCTTGTCTGAGTACACATGCAAAAGAGAAAATCGAATATCTGACCAAGTACGTCTGACTCCACCTCGATAGGCGGCGCTGTGTCCTTTTTAATACAGTGCATATTGAACTAGTTCCAGTTGACCCGAAGAGGAAGCTAACAGTTGTTTGTTTGTTTTTTTACTTTTTATTTAATCATTTCAATTTCCTGACATAGGACTTCACATATTAAATGATAAATACAGGGAAAATTTAAAAAAAAATCTTCAATTATGACATTTAATTCCAACTCCCATTTTTCCTTAATGTAGTCTGTGCTTTGTGATGTATCAGCCAGTCTTTTGTATATATTCGAAATGTGTTTTTTTGTCGGCAGATGCTTTTCTACAACACTAATAAAGTATTCTTCTGTTTCATTCGGGTTTTTGCTGATTAACTCCCATTCTCTGTGATTTATGACATAATGTCTTATCTGGAGGTATCTATAAAAGTCATTTGTTGGGAGGTTGAATTGTTCTTGGAGGTGGGAGAAAGATTTGAAACCTGTTCCTTTATTGATTAATCGTACAAAGAACTTTGTCGGCCCACCTTTTAAACCCGCTATCCCACATGGAGGGAGGGAATTCTATGTTTCCTACTATCGGCATGGCTCTTGAAATCGACTTTGGTCCCTTATGCATTTTCTTAACTGTTGTCCACATTTTTAGGGTATGTTTTATCCATTCATTCTCAATTTTGAATTTATTGAATGACTTAGTATTGATGAAAGGTAGTATTGATAGGGAGACACCTCTAGTCGAGCTTTGCTCTATCTGGGTCCATATTGCCTCCTGGTCCTTCTTGATCCATGCCACTGTTTGTTTGTTTTCCCAGGAGTTGCTGCTATGTTATCTCCTTCTTCTTCTGGGTGAAAGCCCACAAAACAAAAAGTGGTGCATGCGCAGAACGCCGAGTCTGACTTCAGTTGGCCTAAGTGGATCCATGCAGTAATAGTTCGATTTTCAATCAAATTATGTAGGTGTGTTAGTCGAGCTACGGATAGTCCTTTTTCAGTCCTTTGAATGGGTGAATGTGACTCGTAGTTTAAAAAGCGCTTTGAGTGGTCAGACGACTAGAAAGGCGCTATACAAATGCAGGTCCATTTACCATTTACCATTGGAAATAAGGCTAATTCAGGCCATTTTGAATGATACTACCTGGCACATGAGATGAAAGTTACTCTCAGTCAAAACTAAACATGGTGAAGCTGCTTTTAGCTTGTATGATGGTCACATTTGGAACAAATTCCCAGAGGAGCTAAGATCTGAGACAACACTGATCACTTTTAAATGTGTTCACTGGATGTGTTCACCATCACTTGAATTCCCTTTATACGTTGTACAGCCTCTTAAAACTCACATATGACCTACTGTGTGGAAGTATGGGGGAACACAAAACAAATACACATCCAATCTTCATCCTCCAAAAAAGAGCTGTACAAATTATACATAAAATCACTTACAGACAATCAACGAATCCATTATTTATCAAACTAAAAACACTAAGGAGATTTGATTCTAAAACAATTCAAATTATTTTCAGATCAACAAATTAACAATTGCCCTGAACTATTATATTAGTACTACTATTTGTTTAAGCTGATCAAGATAAATATCAGGGACACTGATGGCTGCAAATTCAGCTTTAATTTTCTAAGATTAATGTATAAAAAAATAAAAGGGGGTAGGACTACAAAAGTTTTTTTTTACTTGTTCTTACCCCTTTCGAACACGAGCGATATTTTTTGAGTCACTCATTTGTTGCTTATATGTAGCTGAGGATGCCAATTTTGTTTCTTTTTATTGCTTATGAGTTTTATTTTGTGCTTCTGTTATTTTATTATTATTAGTAGTAGTATTTATTTTGTTCAGTGAATTGACTAAAAAAGTTAATTTTCTTTCAAACCACGCATAATTTACTATTTTTTTAATTCTAGGTGTTTTTGATTGTTCTATTGTTTTTAATCTTTTGTTTCTTATGTTTTTACCTGTGTAATCTGTGAAGCATTATGGGCCATGGGCTGCCTTTGGGTATGAAATGTGCTATGTAAATAAATTTGCCTTGCCTCAAATCCCCAAGAGATGTGAGTATAAAAGGCCCATGCCATGTGGCATAAATCACTTTACAGTCTAACTGCTCTTTGATCCAAAAGAATTGTTTGTATGTGCATTTTGTAGCCCACAGGCCAAGCTATCAACATGTCAAATCTTCATAGGTAGTGCAAAAGTTAGGTGCTAGTAGGACAACAGATTGAAATGAATTTGTTGTTGAGTAACTGTATTCTTCTCTTCATGTATTTTACACTGAGAGGAAGTTCACTTGGGATACTCTATAGCCTTCTCTACTAAAACTGTGGGACAAACAGTCAACCAGGGGATAAAATGGAAACATTGTTCACACTGTGACAACAGCACACACACACACACACACACACACACACACACACACACACACACACACACACACACACACACACACACACAAAAATAATAAATTGCAAATGCTGATTTTCTCCTTGGTAACTGAGTGTGCTCTGGTTTAGCCTCTGGCAATGACATGACCTTTGGAATTATTAAAACATGTCATTGTGTCAACATGTTTCTGTCATTTTATATATTGGTTGCATCTATTTACACCTTACTCTTTGCACCCTACTGTTAGCTATTTTTTAATTTTCCACCTTACAGTCAGCTAGTTTTTATGTTTTGAACATTATTGTGAGCTAGCACTTATATTTTGCACCTTACTGTTACCGAGTTTATATGTGCTATATACTGTATTTTATATTTAGGCTACCATATATTTGCTTTTTCTGCTTTGTAATTTCTGTCTATGTATACTGCACACTTTCTATCTGCATTCCTCTAACTTTGTATTGCAGCTGCTGCACAGCAATTCCCTTATCTTATCTTATCTTATCTTATCTTATCTTATCTTATCTTATCTTATCTTATCTTATCTTATCTTAGTAGCCTTTGAGTAAGCCAACAGAGAAATGCTAAAATGTTTTTATAAGCGAAAATGTGTAGTTTAGCTTTAAGCAGGTAGGTTCATTTGTTTTATTGTCGTCAGCTGATAGCCAGCCAGTTCCAAGACTAGCTTCAGGTGAATGTCAGCTGAAAACATTTTTTTTTCACACATTATTTCAGCATGACCACCAGAGGGCTCCACACACCCTCAACTGTTGTTGAAAAATCTCTTACATACAAAAAAAAAGTTGCTGCTAATGCTGAATGTGTAACAAATCTGACTCCTTCTGTTACTTATTAGCCAAACAATGATACAGTGGCATGCAAAAGTTTGGGCACCTCTGGTCAAATTTTCTTTTACTTGAATACTTAAATGAGTAGTAGATGACCTGATAGTTAAAGATGAAACTTTCAACATTTTAAGCAAGATTAGTGCATTACTGTTATTACTTTTTTGTACAGTTTTAGAGTAAAATAAATGGAGGTGAGCACCCTGCCCTGAGACATTTGAGCTCTCAGACAACTTGTACAGGGGTTTCAGAAAAAAAACAAAATCATGTTAGGAAAGGCCAGGTGATGCAAATTTCAAAACTTAATAAATATTTTGACTCCTGAACCCAACAGGAGCCCTCTGGTGGTCATGCTGAAATAATGTGTGAAAAGCTGCCTCGCACTCTGAAAACTAAAAGAACTGGGGCTGTATTCACAAAGCTTCCTAGCATTACAAGTTGCTCCTAGTGACAAAATTCTAAGAAAATTCTTCGAATTGTGACCTTTTCTCAGAATTTCTCCTTGGAGTTTGGAGTTGATGTTATTCACAGAGCATCTTAGACCTTAAAAGAGCTCCTAAGTTGAAGAACTGTTAGGAGTAGAAAGGATGACTTTTAAGAGGCTTAAGAGTTTCATAAGCAGAGAAGAAAATGATGGAAACACAGACGTCGGAGAAATATCCTCCCAACACTGGACGGCAGTGAGTTAATGAAATGCCACAGATTAGATCGGGCAGGGATAATATGTGTGGTTGAGCTCATCAGGAATATGTACACATTTCCCACCTAACGCTATCACGCCAGAAATAAAATGATTACAACACTAAGATATTTGGAAAACTGGAAAAATACAACAGTTCAGCAGTGATGACTTGGGTCACTTTTTCAGTCTCATGTTGTCATGCACTTCATTTCATTACCACTGGGTATCCACAGCTTGCAGGCTCACAAAAGGGTGTGACTGTGACAACCAATGACATCTGTCAAAAGAATGCATCATACCTAGCAACAGGGTCAACCACACCACCTCACAAAGATAAAAGTTTCTGTCTCTTCCTTGCTCAGAGTTGCTCTGAGAATTTTTCTAAATCACTCCTAAGCTAGGACTCCTTGCTAAAAGTTGTTAGGCTACTTTAGGAGCTCTCTGGGATTATTCTCAGAATGTTTGTGAATATGGCCCCTGATGCCCACAAAGCAGGAGAAGGTTATATGAAGATAGCAAAGTCTTTTCAGGTAGCTGTTTCCTCAGTTCGTAATGTAATTAAGAAATGAGGTCTGCAAGACCAAGAAAACTTTCCAAAAGAGCTGCTCATAACATTGTCAAAAAAGGCAAATCAAAACCCCAGTGTGACTGCAAAAGACCTGCAGGAGGATTTATCTGACTCTGGACTGGTGGTGCACTGTTCTTCTGTGCAGCCACACCTGTACAAATATGACCTTCATGGAAGAGTCATCAGAAGAAAACCTTTTCTACATCCTCACCAAAAATTTCAGTGTCAGAAGTTTGCAAAGGAACATCTAAACAATCCTGATTAGCTGGACACAAGTCCTGTGGACTGATGAAATACAACTTTATGGACACAATGAGCAAAGGTATGTTTTGAGAAAAAAGGTGCAGAATTTCATGAAAAGAACACCTGTCCAACTGTTAAACACAAGGGTGGGTCGGTCATGCTTTGGGCTTGTGTTGCAGCCAGTGGCATGAGGAACATTTCACAGGTAGAGGGAAGAATGGATGGAAGCTGGTGGTTTTGTGATGACTCTTACAGTCCCCTAACCTCAAAATCATTAAAAATCTGTGGATAGACCTCAGAAGAGCAGTGCATGCAAGATGGCCCAAGAATCTCACAGAACTAGAAGCCTTTCGCAGGAAGGATGGGTAAAATTCCCCCCCAAAAGAACTGAAAGACTCTTAGTGGGTTACCATGTACTTTACTAAACATAAACATACATTATGGCCCAGTGTACACATAAATGGACACAAATTAAAAAATGTTGAGGAATTTAAATACTTGGGAGTCATTCTAGATTCTAATCTAACCTTCAAGAAGCATATAAAAAAAACAGCTCAGGTAATGAGGCTAAATAACTCAAACTTTCGCCATATAAGAAACTCACAAACAAATGATGCAGCCAAAACTTACATGAATGCTATGATATTGTCTTATATGAGGTATTGCATGCCATGCTGGTCCCAGGCAAGTCAAACTGCCCAAAAATCAATTAAATCATTATACAGTCAGGCTCTCAAAATCCTAGACAAGAAATCACGATAGTATCACCACTGCAATATTCTCACTAAACACAATATGCTAAGCTTTGAAAATCGAATCATCTTTTCTGATCTGCGTTTGGTTCACAAAATAATTAATGATGCTGCCCCTCCTCCCTTGAAATCTTACGTGCAGCCTTGCTCTGAGCTGAGAACAAGAGCTCTCAGGTCTACATCCAGAGGAGACTGTAATATCCCACAGCGCCGTTCTGCGTTTGCACAAATCGCCTTTTCTTACAAGGCTACCAAACAGTGGAATAGGCTTCCTACCCACCTAAAAACCATCCCTTGTTATAATCGCTTCTGTCTTGAAGCAAAAAAATGGCTCCTATCCACCCAGTCTTGTCAGCATTAACTTGAACCTGGTGACACTGTCTATGACTTCGAACTGTGCAAACATGGGGTATATCTAATGTGCAGTCATCTGAGGTTCACTTCATTTTATTTCTGTATTAGGATGTCCTGTAGTACCATTATGGCTGTATAGAACTGTCTCTTTACCTTTTCTGTATCGCATAAATTACCATCGTTGGTATTCACAATTGTAATTTCTCTAAGGACTTTCTACCAACTTAAAAAACATCTCTGGTTTTAATTGCTTTTTGTCTTGCAGCTAAAAAAAATGGCTCCTATCCACCCAGTCTTGTGAGTATTAACTTGAACCTGGTAACGCTGTCTATGATTTCTAACTGGGCAAACATGGAGAATATCTAATGTCCACCTGGGGTAAACTTCATTTTATTCCTGTAATCAGATGTCTTGTAGTACCATTATTGCTGTATAGAACTGTCTCTGTAACTTTTCTGTATCGCATAACTTACCATTGTTGGTATTTACATCAGAAATTTTTTCTAAGGACTTTCTAAGGAAGGTCGCTGAGATAATACTCTTGTTTTGTGAACCTTAGATGCTTACACAATTATCAATAATAACAATAATTGTTCATTTCACATTATGAGTAGGTAATGGGTATTTATATGTTTGTGAATTTTGCACTTTATACTGTCTTACAATCACTTTGCTCTGGTTGTAGGTTTTAGCACCTTACTCTTGTATTGTATTTTGTAAACTTGCTACTGTTGTCTGTATATTATGTTATGTTTGTCTAGGTTGGTCATGGTGCACTTTATGTCTGTTTGTCTTATTGTATTGATTGTTTTTGTATTTAAGGACTACAGATGGAAATTAGCTTCTCTGCTAAATCTGGCGCACACATCTTTTATTCTTATGAATAAGTAATGTAAGTGCACACTGTCCTTTATAAACAAAACGAAACTAAAACTAAACTAAAAGTGTTTAGAAACCGTGGTACTTGCTAAAGGGGGTGCTACTAAATATTGACCATGCAGAGTGCCCAATCATTTGCTACAGCCCCTTTTCCTTTATTATTATTTTGAAACTGTAAGAGATTGAAATTAAAAAGTAATCTTGCTTAAAATATTGAAGAATGTGTCATCTTTAATTTTCTGCCTTTTGTATATGTGTTCATCCTTTACTTGCTTAGCTATTCACAATAAACAGACTTCTGAGGAGGGGTATCCAAATTTTTGCACGCAACTGCTGTATTAGCATTAGCCTGCTAGCTTTTGGCTTTTCGTGGTAAAACACTGTTTCTGGAATTAGAGCAGGACTTCATATCCCATAATGCCTATGGTATGAGGTAGCTTCAGTAATCTCTATTTTATGTATGTGCTGCTCTCAGGCTGTAGGAATAACTGAAACTCATAATAGGCTAATACATGATACCGTCATGATGGAGAGGCATATTAAACAGAAAATTATTGAACATTTGTTGTTATTTAGAACAGATTAAGTCTTTTACACAATAAATTCAGTAGCATGGGGGGAAATGTTGAGTTCTCATATGTTCAATGACACTTAGCAGTAACAACAAATTCACATAGCCCAGCCATGTGCTCGCAGATGTATAGGTGGACCTACACATCTACTGGAACCTTTTTTGTGTCACATCCTGCAGAAAGTATGGCCCTTCTTTATAAGACAAAAATAATAATAATAATAATAAAACATCAACTCTGGTTTGTGTGTGATTTTATTATTATTTTACGTTTTTTTTTTTACTTAGGCTACTTTAAACATTTAGTTATTATAATTAAAATCAGAAATAGAGAATGATTTGTTCCCGAGTGGGTTTTCACTAGCAAGGAATTTTCTTTGGTTTTTAGTGCATGCATACAATAAAAACATTGAATAAACATATTAAGAGTAATAAAAAACAAGACAAAGTACTGCAACAAACATTTAAATAAAGATAAATTACAATAAAATTATTCTCAATTTTTAATAAGTAACTGCCTACGAATTTTAGTTATTTATTTATAAAAACTAACATTTTAACATGACTTGGTTTGGCTACCTCTCCTGCTTCCTAATTGGATGAAAGAAAATGCCTATGTTCCACCCTCTTCACAGATCGTGAACGCACCACCCTTGGGGGTGTGGATCCAGTTATTCCCCGCTGACTGGAAGCTGTGGGCTAAATCATGGGACGGCGGTCCGAGCAGTGAGTCAGCTAGGCTGAGGACAGGGACAAAGCTTGATTCACTTCCAGCCGCGCTATCACCACCATCACCACTGTCACCTCACCAGCAACAGCGTGCAGGTTTGTCGGGTCGGTGAGCGGCGACGTCGGGCTGACTCGGGATCAGCCCATGCAGGAGGATGGAGATAGAGAAGAGGACGAATGGGTTCGACTACCCGGAGAGAAACAACGCCAAGTCCGTTAACGGTAGGCAAACACGACCCGGAGCGTGATTCTGCTTGTTCACACACACACACACACACACACACACACACACACACACACACACACACACACACACACACACACACACACACACACACACACAACACCACATGCACAACACAACGCGGTGCTGCTGTCCGTGGCTGGGTCACACCTTTCCTCACCTCCAAACATTTCAGCATGGCTGCACCCTTTTTGATTAGCCTCTGTCAGTGCATCCATCACTGCTGTACGAGCTTTAACAACCTGTCTGCTGGCACCTCTCAGAGACTCCTCAACAAACTGATGCCTGCAGTGGTTCTGTGTCAGTTCTGTGTTCACACAGAAAGAAAGTGTGAGCCCAGTGTTTTGTCGTCATTTTGATCTGCTGAAATGAAATGTAAGACTACAAACAAATTGATCCTATCAAGTGGAGTGAATGTCCTGCAGTCACACGAGAGGGTGGGTTTAGTCCTGAGCAGTAGGTGATCTGGTTTGTCCCCTGTTATGCATCATAGAAATGATGGTATTGTTTGCTTGCGTCTTGAGCTTTGTGTGTGTGTGTGTGTGTGTGTGTGTGTGAGTGTGTGAGAGAGATAGCTGGAGTTGGGCTTGCTGGGAACGGAGGTCGGAATGTTTTTATTTGGAGGTGGCCAGTCAGGCTCGAGGAGATCGTAAAAGGTGAACTTTTGAACTTGGAGAACGCCCTGAAGCCATTAGCTGTTTGGTCCCCAAAATCCGGTGTTGCTGCGCAGGATGGAAAGACGGGAGTGAAGGCGGGGGGAAGGAAAAGCGATAAACAGGCAAGGTGTGTTCAGAGCTGGTTAAATGTCAGACTTATTCATCTCACAGCTTTTAGAAGACACGTGGCGTTGCTGCTACATGCATAGATCATTAAAAAAAACTTTTTCCACTGCACGCTTCTCCTTCAGTTTGCTGAAAATGTTGCATTTCTTCGCACGTTCCATATTGACCTGTTCCAGGCCCAAACTAAGCCCCACAATGCCTTGCAGCAGTATCTGTCCCAGGCGCCAGTCTCATATCGTGCGCCCATGTGGGTGACTGAAGATTTATTGACATTTCCGAGATTAAAATTCCTTTAACTCCGCCTGCTTTGAGCACACACACCGTGACCTGTAACACAGACTGTGTTTTCTAATCGGTACTACTATGTCTGTCACTTGATTAAAGAATAACAGACTTAATTAGCCCAGTTAAAGATACCTGAAGGCCTGCATGGAAATGGCTTTGTCATGTACAAAAAAGTTTGCATAGAAAATTCTAACTGTTACATATTAGACAGAAAACGTATGTAAAGAAATTAAACTTATTTTCAAACCTTTATTTAAAGCAATGTATTCATTAAAAGCTTATTTTGGGGGCATAGGGTAATTTCCCACTGAAACAATTTGTCAACTAGTTCATGCACAGAAAATAAACTGTCCCAAATTCTAATGAATCATTTAACATTTAAAGTCATTTATTTGGCAGAAAAACTCAGACATTGTCAGCTTCTCCTGTGATGACTTGCTCACTTCCTGTTATTTATATATGTTTGAGTTTTGGGCTGTTAGTTAAGACATTTTTAGGCATTATCTTTGGCTTTAGGAAATTGTAACAGCCATTTTCTTTTACTATTTCTTACACTTCTTAAACCAAATGAATCTATAAATCGAAACGGTGAAAAAAAAAGATTAATTAATAATTAAAATAGGTGGTAGTTGCAGCCCTCATAACCCCACATTTATAGCTTTAAAGATTTAATTGAGTAAAGCAAAAAATAAACATATACATAAATAATTAAATATACAAAGAAATAGACTTAACAAATAAACCTAGCTGGTAATGGTATGAACCAAAGAAAGCCTTTCATTTTGATTTTGACATTTTCATTAATTTCAGTAATGTTTAATTTAGTTTTTCTTATCTCCAAAAACTGATTAAATAATCATATATATATATATGTATATATGTATATGTGTGTGTTTAAACATGTAAAGCCAAAATAAATATTCCATTAAATGACAATTAGATTAATAGTATAATCAATCATTTTTTTGTGAATTAATTAATCATTTCATCATTTTATTGACATCATCAACCATTGTTTATTCAGGGAAAATTGACTGAGCTTTAAACTCTTTTACAGGCTTGAAGGATATAAGAACTGCAATAAAGTGATGAAAAAGCCCATAAAAAAAAGCTGGCAGCAAAATCTGTCCAGAATGATAAATAACAAGAAAAGCAGTAAAAAAAGATAAGAAAAAAGTTAAATAAAAAAAGATGGATATATAAAATAATATAAAATAAGAGAATGTATAAAATAAATGTCTCTGAATTTACTAAGCAGGAACACAATGCAACAACCATGTCATCTGGCATACACCCAAAATGATCTAAAGACATGTACCTGTCTGATTTCTTTTGTTTTATTTATGTAACTCACCAGGCTCATTACCGATCTGTGGACTTTCAAGGGATAAAAGTTCCTTCCAAGCTTTCAGTTGTGATGATTTGCACTGTTTTTTGATTTATTTGACAGTAAATTGCACAATTCTGGGTTTTGCACTTTTGGAATAAAGAAAAAAAGATGTCTGTCAGATGGACATTTCTTACTATTAGCCCGACATTTTGTAGCTCAAATCTTGATTCAGTTAATTGTGAAAGTAGGCAGGCAGCTTTATTTCTGAAGCACAATCCAAACAGAGACATCCAGAGTACTTTAAGCAAAGAAATCATATACAGCATATAAGAAATAGTCGTCTGATTAATCAGTAAAGAATATAATTGTTAGTTGCAGCCGTAGAGAAGCGACAGATGTTACAGATGTTAGAGTGCAGCTGGTTAACCCATCAGTGGCTGCTTAGAAGTGTTGAGAAGTCTTTCTGCCACCTCACATTGTTCCACAGAAAACAAAGCAGCCAAAGCCTCCTCACAGGCTCCTCCACATAACCACATTTAAAGAACAAACTGAATTTCCATTGACCTTTGAATTGACCAGGAATCCCCCCCCCCCGCTCACTGAACTGTGCTTGTTTTAATGTAATTGAAGTCAGTGGAAAAAGAAGGAGCAGAGACAAGGGGAAACACAGGTTGGGTAGAGGAGTTCCCTATCCCTGTGGATCCATGTGTGGGCTGCGGGGGTTTGCAGGCTGGCACGGCAGGACAGATTGACTGAAACGAAGTGCTGTCTCAGCCCCTGCTCTGGCCTGGGGTCTGTTCTTTCCCCGGGGGCAGGGTGAAGGGGACGGCTGGCAGAGGGTGGGGCAGGGACAGGATGTGAACCCTCCCTGCCGTGACGCTTGAATGGTAAGCCAAGAGGAGTACAGTAAAGGAGGAGGGGCTGCTGCTGCTGGTGGTGGGTAGAGGGGTCGGGGGTGGGGTTGGGGGCCACGCAGGCAGATGTTATCCATCATGTCGTGTTTTCTTCTTCGTCTTAACTTGACTCCCTCAGTAGATCTGTGTCAACAACAGCACAGTGACAAGACCTGCAGCTCCCCCACCTCTTTAATAATTGGAGCAGATCTATAATGTAACTTTCCTGTCCCAACTGGATGAAATAATAATATTACCTTATTTAATTTGCTTATACATATATGTAAACAAATGTAGACTCTACCAGGTGGCTTTGTCACAATAAAGCCAGCATGACGTAAAATCATTTTGACGTAACCTAACCTTGGGGCAGGATTTTCTTACAGTTAAAATGAAAAATAGAATGACTGATTATTTTATTTTTGTTTTGTTTTATGTTGAACACTTGAGAAATCAGGGTAACTAACACTTCCATGAAGAAGATTCTATACAATGGTGAAAAAAACAAAAACAAAATCAGTTTCTCAAGCAAGCAAAACTTTATTTATACAGCTCATTTCATTCCAGGTGGAAGCACAATGTGATGCACAAAGCTCGAGGTACAAGTTTCAGGCACTAAACAAAGCCAGTAACCGACAATAAAAGTGAATCAAATCCATTGAAACTAAGAATAGAAGCTCATGAAATAATAATTAAGATAAAGAACAAACCAATAAAAGATACAAAGACGTGAGTCAGAACTGATAAGAATTTGTTGAAATTAAATAAAATAATAATACTTAAAGTAGACAATTAAAAGAGGATAAGCCATATAATTTCAAATGAATAAAAAAACTAAAAACAAAAAAAAAGAAACAGACCAAAAAAACGATAATAAGTGTCAAGTAAAACCAACAATATTAGATAACATAATAGATAAACCAATAAACCATAAAATAGAATAGAATAGAATATCTTTATTGTCATTGTACATGTACAACAAAATCGAATGCAAGCTCCTCAGTGCAAAGATTAGTTAAAAAGGAGCGTATAAAAACAATAACAACCATATAGTAAAAACAGTAAATAATATGACACTTAAAACACAGAAAAAAAACAAAACACGCAGGGCATTCCACTTATTGCAAAAATCCCTTATAATGCACTCAAACATATTGCCACAGTCAAGACTTTGTGCATTTATTAAATGCAGTTATTGCTTTTGGGTAAAAGCTGTTTTTTAACCAGTAAAAGTAAAACCACACCTGAGTTAAAACGAATAAAAGAAATGAAATTAAATGAGCTGATGCTGATGGCCTCAAATGACTTGTTTTGTGCGACCAACAGTCCAAAGCATAAAGATAATCACTTAAAATAATATAAATCAGAGAAAAGCCGCAAATCCTGGCATTTATGGTAATAATAATGATGATAATAATAATAATGATGATGATGATGATGATGATAATGATAATGATAATGATAATAACAATAACAATAATAATAATAATAATGATGATGATGATGATGATGATGATGATGATGATGATGATGATGGTAAGAAGAAGAACTTCATTTATTTATTTATTATTACTTTATTTATAGCTCCTTTCATAAAAGGAATGCAGCACAATTGCTTTACAATAAGGGTATTATAAGCACGGAGTGCTTCACATGAAAATAGACAGACCAAACCATACATCATTTTATCAAGTAGGATGCAACATTTTAAAAGAGTAGCAGCAGCGTGAAGTATAAAAAGAAGGAGTTTCAGAGCTGTATTAGGAAAGTCACAGCTAGTTAAAGGCATTGGCATTGTTTCTTGTAAAATACCTAAAACAATTCTCAGAATTAATTTTTGCCGATCTGATCTATTGATCAACTAACTAATTGTTGCAGAATTAGTGATGAAACAAGATAATTTTTTCTTCTTTAGAAACACAGATGTATTTGAGAAAAAAGCAGGGCTGATTAGTTTTCTCTTGAAGGATTTAGATTTTAATTCCGATTTACTCTTCAACAAACAAATGTAACGTATTTAGTTGTTTATCAAGTATTTTGATTTTTCTTTGAGACTGAATGGGAGACGTGGAAATTAAAAAAAATATGTATAGCAAATCCAGCAGAGAAAATCAATCTGTTGTGTCTTAATGTGCTCTGAATTGGGCCTGAATACGGATCATTGATCCGCCTATCAATGATCTCTACAGTTTATATAGTTATTACTAAATGGTTACTGTTTCTTTGCCAACAGCTTCTGTTAGTCCAATGCAGATCTTTCTTCAATTGATTGACAATGTGTTGAAACCAGGAAAAACAGACACTGATAAGGCCTCAAAATAAATAAAGGTAATTGTTCTCAGTTTTTCAAACGTTTCAAATGCGGTGAAACGGGAAGGTAGCCTAAATCTAAGGACTCCACCCATTCCAAGATAATTTCACCAGGTTTAAGAAAATCCTTCTTCCAGGCTGATTAGCATTTCAAACAACAGTGATTTATCTCACAGCATGCTCTGTAGCAGATGGTTTCACCATTTCAACACTAGATTTTGACGAATGAAAGGATGTTAAAGTGTTATCAGACTGAGGTCCTGTAGGTGGTGTAACAACGAGGAATCAGTGAAAAATAGGTTAAAAGTAAAGTCCAATCATTTGACCCTGGTATTAATTGGATTTGTCAGGTTTTATTATAATGATGCATAAAACAACATCACAACACAGTATTGTTTTTTGACTGCTTGCTGAACAATTTCACAGCACTAACACAATAAAATATACTTTAATTTAGCAATGTTTTTTTATGAGAGGATTTACCTGAATGACCAATTATTGGATTCTATTTCAGTTTTTCAGTTAAGATAAAAATATTAAAAAATAAAACTGCAATCAGAAATGTACCAAAGTTCTAACACATTCACAAAATGCAAAAAAAAGAGTAATTAATTTGAATTAATTTGATTAAGAAAACATTTTGAGACATTGATGCATTGAAAGATATTGTCACCTATCTTGTATACATATACATTTTAGCAGAAATTATAAGTGTTGTGAGTTAATGTTTCTATTTAGATTCCTCTATAAATAAATAGCTTCTTTCCACTCCTCTAAATATCACTTACCATTCAAAACCACATATGTAACACTTTTGTTTTCATATACTGACCTATTTGACTTTGGGAATAAATTTTTGTTGCTTATTGGTTGGTGGAACTTTTCATTAGATGTCATGTAGTTGCTTTTGCTTATTTATGTAAATTTGCCATTTTTGTAAATTAAATTTTATGTTTTTCCTTCAATAAAAAAATAACACCAGTGAGTGGACAAAATGATCTTGATATTTCAACACTAGACTTGTTTTTCATCCTCCTTATTTTCACAAGAGAACTAGCTGGCTGATTTGGATTTTTGAAGAAACAAAGACAAAGATAGAACGTGTAAAATATAATTGGATCATTGAATGGCGAGGACTTAGTGTGAGGAATGAGGCCAGTGTTGCTGTGGAAGGCCCATCTGTGTCTGAGGTCCACAGGCTGAGTGTCCTTCATCCTGATGCTGCTGTTTCCAGGCAACACATGTATGGTCAGAATGATGAGGGTCAGATAGTGATGCAACAGCAACCGCACAGGCCTACACAAGGTAACACAACACAAAGCAGCAGAAGGCAACACAACACAAAACAGCAACAAACTCAGTTGAGTTCCAAGTCATCCTCCTCTCTTGTCTTATTAGGACAGCATTCAAACAGTCCCAACACACTGCAGTGTCACTGTAGCCACATTAGCGCACAGACACTATGTAAGCTGACAGTTTAGGCACTTTGCATTTTGAACACTGTCACATTGTTGACCACTGTAAAACATGGCATGTTACCAATCAAATTCATATTGTCTTAAACCAGTTTTTTCACCTGAGTATCGGCTGATCTTGGTTCGTTTTCCTCACTAGTGCTACAACCTGTTTGTTCTGTCTCTTTTCAAGATACTGACCCCCTGTCTTTGAAAAATAGGAACGTTTTTTCTACAAAACCCTTTAAAAATTTAGTTGTTATTTAAACACCAGAATGTTGCCCTAGTGAAACCTAAAATTGGCAGAAGTTTGAACCACAGTATCTGATCTGACATCTGACAGGTGGTGTTACTTTGTGCTATGGACACATAGCATAAACTAACACCCAGCACTAACCCTGGGAAATCTATTCTTTATCTAAAATGTTTATGGTCTTTATCCTTTAATTCTTTTTAAGTTCCTTATACTTTTTTTGTTGTCCTGGTTGAATATTACAGAAAAAAAGAAGGTCTGTAAAGATGTAAAACATAAAAGGAAAGTCAATTCAAAGTTTCCATTTTCTTCTGCATCTGACTGAAAAAAAACAAAACAAATGCAAAGCAATTGCCAATCAACAGAATAAAATGTAAGCATTGTATGTTTCTGCAAACTGCAGATACATTACATTTGTATGTTTCATGGGGGATGGTGGATGGCGTGAGACCTTGGGAAGACAACTGCCAAGCAGCAAACCAGCGTTCCAGACATTTCCAGTCATGTTTATGACCACAAAACTGGATATTTGAAGCCACGCTTTCCTTAAAGGAGAAGTCCAGTATTTTGCACTTTGAGCCCCATCCCTGGGTTGTTTATGATGAAATAGAGGGGTTAAGACCAAAATCTTGACGATTGGTCCTTCTCTGAGAATTTGAGAGAATTTGGCTTTCCCCTGCCTGGCTTAACAAGGCTGTCTATGGCCATGTGTAAATCTGTCCTAAAACCACCTTAAACCTTAGTTTTCAAAGCCATGAAACTCACAGAGTGGTCAGTGGTGTTCGTTGATGTTCCGACATAAAAATCGTAGCAAACTGTGGTTTCCGTGATGATTTATTTTACATTTTGTCCATGCATTGATTTTCTTAAGGAAGCCTTGTTGTCCGTTGGTAGTAATACGCCACTAGAAATGGAAAGGGGGTTGTTTACAACAAGGTTGTAGTCATTGTAGTCTTTTAGCTCAGCGAAAGTGCCGGCTCGACAGTTGCTGACCGCACAAAACTTGCCCATTATTACTCGCTTGTAAACAGCCTTCGCAGTACGATGCCTTTGAACACAACGCCAGCCTTCCTCTTCTGCTTTTTTCTGTGTCCCATTACATTGCAATGGTTTCCTGCCGGTTGGCGACACTCACGTAAAGGAGCATTATCGCCATCAAGTGGGCTGGAGTGTATAACGCTTCAGGGTCAAACTAACGATCAAGCGCAAGTTTACACAAGGGTGTGAGGCAGCTGAAAAAATAGTTCCACAATCGAGATGAATAGCGAAAACACGGATGGAAACCACAGTTTGCTACGAGTTTTATGATACACTGTGACGAGAGGAATCCTTCTGAACACGAGATCTGTTAATACAGTTGCCACATTATTCCAGAATGGGGCAACAGGTGGACAATCCCAAATCATGTGGATAAGTGTACCCTTAAAGAATATTCCTCTGGGACAAACTGTAGGTGACTGAATATATTAAGTTATATTTAATTAGAGGTGTAATGATTTGAATCGATCAAAGTCATTCTCAGCATCCTTAAGCATTTTCTGTTACCTATAATTAGGGCAGCCTGCAACTTATTTGCTCAAATAATCATGATCTATAGGAAACTGAAAAATCCAAGACAGTTTCCTAGAATCCACCGTGCCTGATTCAAATGTCCAGCTATCCAACAGCCAGATATATTTAGTTTCTAATGATGTAAAACTGAGAAAAGCAGAAAATACTGACCTTAGAAATTTTAAGTGTTTTAGCTTGAAAAGTGATCAAATGGCTTATTGATTAGACTAATTTCAGCTGTATTCAGTGTTTAAAAACCATTTACATATCACTAATGGAAGGATAGAGAAAGAAAAATGAAATAATAAAAATTCCACAATAAAAACAGACCTTTGAGCCGTGGATCGGACGGTCAAATGAATGGCTCCATTTAAAGGTGACAGGGTGAATGTTTACTCGGCAGTTTATCATTTAGTCTTTATGACTTGATGCTATGAATATAAGACCTCACCAAGCTGCTCTCATTTTTCTTAGAATTTATCAAATCATTAAATTGACTGAAATATTTAATGTCAGATTGTTTCAGTTCACTTTGATAAAGTAAACATATGTATCATCTGGGAGCGCTGCTCTTCTTCTCACACTGAGCTCCAAGCCCTTCCCCTGGGGCTGTGCTGGGATTTTGTTGTTGTGTGGACTGTGATGGACGCATGGGGGAGGTGGCAGTGAGCACTATGGGAATGGTGACCAGGGTCAGTGGGATGTTGCTCTTGAAGCATTAATGGCCCGCTCTCTGCTGACCTCCCTGTAACCCAGGAAAGTATTTACAGCCTCCACTTGATCCATGAGCTACAGGCTGGGCTGGCAGTGAGGCTGCTCGCTGAGAGCTTTGCTAGCTTGATCCTAACACAACCTAAGGTTCACACAGCTGCTAATGAGCTGCAGGGGAGGATGGGGGAGGAAGCGGCACACTGCCATAAAGCATATTTTGAAGGTGAATACATTACAGTAAGTATAGGGGACAGTTGGTACAGTGACACTGGTGATCTGTGAGCCATGCTTTTGTCAGGCCTCTGTGATATTCAACACGTTGCATAGCCAGAGGCCATAAACGTCTTCAATTTGAGTTTGAATTTGGGTGGAGGATGAGTTTACAGGCTGCTGTAAAACACTGAACTTGGTATGTAGAGAAGGGATGGCTTTCCTGTGAAACTGCAGCGCTGAAGGATGCAGTTGTCGGGAGGTTGTAAAAGAGCAGCTGAGGAGTTTCAGTTCAAAAACACCATTTCCATTTCAGAGCAGAAAACTAGGCTGTCAGCAGTCATAACAATTAGGTGTCACTTAGTTGGATATTTGAATATTTGGAGGAAGTCACCTCACCTCAGTAGTTATTGGTGTGGTGTGTGGATGCAGAGTTCCCTCCATGCTGAGAGGGAATTAGAAAGTGTTCTAGATGATTGTGTAGAGGCAGATAATTGGTTTGGTTGTCGAAATGCAGTCATCCTTGCTAACTTATAGACAAAGCCCAACACCATCAGGCACCACAGTCTTTTCACAGTCAACAGGAAAGACACACAGAGCTGTGCACATTGACTTTTCTATCAGGAATCTGCCGAACAGTTACTGTTCTCATTACTTTAACACACACACACACACACACACAAACACACACAGTTTTAAGCAAACATTCCTTCATTGCTCACTTGAGTTCATGTTTTAACTGCTTTGCACTGAAGGGCAGAGTGTGTGTACCAAGGCTGCATTTTCACAGTTAATGAATCTGTGTTTTTCCAGCTGGTTGATTAATTGTTCCGTCTGTAAACTGTCAGAAACTAGTCAAAAATGTTGATTCTTCCCACAGCCGATGTTGACTCCTTCAAATGCCTCATTTTGTCTGACCAAAACCCAAAAATATTCAGTTTACGATAAGACAAACAAGAGTAAAGCAGCAAATCCTCACATTTGAGACCTTTTACTTAAATGACATTTTTGATAAATTATTTTCTGGCAATTCACTAATGAATTACTTATCGTATCGGCAAAAGTGAATATGCACAAATTCAGTGTGCAAGGTTCCCATGAGTCCTTGAGATCCTTGGGTTCATCCCTCCTCGACCCCTCTATCCTCAATCGCTGGTCCTGCAAAGGGTACGAAGAGACCCACCATCTTGCAGAATGTCCAAATTCCTGAAATGTGTTCTGAGGAGTGGAGGAGAGAGAGAAAGATACATAAGACCAGCCTTTGCAGAAATCTCTTACTGACCGATACACCTTCTTATTGAATATCAGTAGTTGGATTGGATGCTGCAGCTGATTGGACTGCTGTGATACATCGCTACATCACTGAAGTTTCATACCAGAGGGAAAAGAAATACAAGATTAAACTCAAGTGTATTCACGCTTCACGTCACACTTCAGTAGAGAAGATGTCTCATTTCTCTATTCCTCATTTCCTCTCTCCCCCATGTCTTACGAAGGTGGAGCTAAGAGGGAAATGTGGATGCAAGATAAGGTATTGTGATGACTCCCTTGAAATGTTGTGAATTGAGAAAAAAAATCAAGGCCTTAAAAGTGTTACAAAAGAGACATAAATAGAAATGAGTCATTGGAAGTGCTTGAATTTATATATTTTGTGAAAGAAAAGAAATTCTTTGTATCTGTTGCTCAGTTTACACAATATATTGTATGTCTGTGCTGTGCTAGAGAGGGTAAGGGGAGCTCATAGCCTGTCATCACTGTAATACAGCACACCAAAGATGTGTTGACACAGTCATGCCCCTCATTTTAATTATTGTCTGTGAGCTTATGTAAAACCTGCTTGTTCTTATTCTAAAAAGTCTCAGTGCTGTAACAATAATTAACTTTGACCTACATCTCACACTATGCCATGTGTGGTCCTTGACTTTGTGGGAATTGGATGAGGGAAAGTCCTTGAATTTGACGTTTAAGAAGGTGTGGAAGGATGTAGTGTTACGTACGTGTTGACACTGGAAAAAGTTAAATGAAATACATCTAAATATGCCAACTAAATTGCTTAATTTTTGAGGATGCTGTTGAAACTTTTGTGTGGATTGCTGCAGAAGTGAAGGAGCCTCTCACTCAGTGCGTTTACATGTCATCAGAGAGAAAGGATTTCTTATGTCAGTCCAACTAAAACCGGACTTTTAAAATAAATGTAAACATGTTAGTCTGACTGAAATCGTACTAACCTGAATTTTTCAGACTAACACAACCAGGTAATGCGATTGGGAGTTGAAATACTCCTGCATGTATACAGTCAATCTGACCCAAACTGGCCCAGGCACTCTGTGCATGCTCCACAGTTTCCTTCTGGGGCTTTGATCTGGAAGTCGAACAGCATTAAATGCGTAACAGAAGAAGAAACCAACAACACCATGGTGAAATCTACATCCAAAAAGGTCCAATACTAACAACCTGAAGGGGGGCATATCTCCACCTGTCGTACTGGAGTTGAACATACGTCAGTCAATAAATTGATTCCCCTCCCATGCTTGTTACTGGGACAAGTACAGTAGTCCAAGTGTAGCTCCACTTTATTGTGCATGTAAATGTAGTGACAGATGAACAGGGGAGCCACAGCTCTGAAAATTACCAGTTGTTGGTAAAGTTTTCACAATTTGCTTCTTAAGTTGTTATGCAACGTTGATCAGCACCTGTTAGGCATTATTTCATTCGTGCCTGGTCAAATACATGATTTTGCATTATTATTTATTATGATTTTTTTTTTTATAGTCGTATTCATGTTATAGTATGCACTTGGGACAATTGCATCTACAAGTAAGATTACAGCTGGCTAACTGGACTGAAAAAGAAAGCTTCCTGGTCAGAATGATAATTAAATTAGATTGTAATGATCATTCATTAAGAATATGATCATGGCAGTGTGGGAGTAAAGGGAACCTCATGTTATATCAAAAACTGGGGACACTTATTTTATTTTCCACGGTAATAGAGGTGTTTTAAGCTGATATTAATACTTTAAGTTTGCTGTTTAAAAAAACAAATCTTTAAAAATTACAAATACATTCAAATTTAATATCCATAGTTACTCAACATTTTACAAACATGCTACAATTCAAGGGGTCATGTGTTGGTACCTGCCAAAACAAAGACTTATTATTTTGTTTTGTTTTACCAATTTTCACAAAATATGACCTGAAGTTTTTCAAGGGAGCAGATCAGTTTTGAAACAGTTTTCACAAAAATGTTATTTTGTGTTTCTCTCTGAACTGCCCGTATTTAGACATGATCGGAGGACAATAATATAGGCTACTGAGTTAAATTAACAAGAAGTGAAATGCAGCTGAGTGTTAGGCACTTTTTCTTGCACACTGGGACAAAACATTAGTTTTCTGGGTTTTAAAATTTTTACTCTTCACTCAGCCTTCCAGTGACTGAATTTTTTCTTGACATAATGGACAGCACATAATGGATGTCACAGTTAAGATCTGATGGAGTTGACATCTTATGGAGTTGACAAAAATTTATATATTTCACAGCACTCGTAGTGAGGAGCCATTTGATTTTCCAAAGTTGCTCAGAGTTCCCTTAATGCTGATCAAAGTACTAGTTTTTGATCATGATTCCTATTTAATTTGGATTTAGAAGTGCTACGAAATGGATCTGTAGTCGCTTAGACACACCTGATAGCAATATTATTTAATGAATTTATCAAAAGTAGAAAGCTTATGGTACTGGAGCAGCATTCTTGTCTTTTTGTAAGCCAGGAAGTGAGACAGGAGTCCTTGTGATATAGCTAACTCCTTTTATGCCCGATTGAAAGATTTTTTTTTGTAGAAATCTGGTGGTATTGACAAAAATCTGGGACACATCTTTAACATTTTCATAAAAATATATTTTAAATCAAAGATGATGATTTCTGAATGTAACATACTAGGTGGTTATACAGTGTAATGTAGCATAATATGGAGCGTGGATTGGTAGCTGGAGAGGTGCCAGTTCACCTCCTGGGCACTGCCGAGGTGCCCTTGAGCAAGGCACCGAACCCCCCCAGCTGCTCGGGGCGCCTGTCCATGGGCAGCCCCCTCACTCTGACATCTCTCCATTTAATGCATGTATAGGTCCCGTTTGTGCATGTGTGTGTATTCGGACTTGTGTGTATATGTACAACAGAGTGTAAACCTTGAATTTCCCCTTGTGGGATTAATAGAATATATAAAATAAAAAAAATAAATAAAATAATGCATATATTTTTACACAGACTCAGCACAGTGAACCTTTTTATTCTTAATATCTTAAATACTAGTGTTAAACATTGTAGCATAATGAAAGTTTTTATTTCTATTTTATTTTATTTATTACTCTATATTTACATACTTCTATTTCATACTCTAATTCTTACTTCTTTTAAGTCCCTATTCCTTACATCAGAGCAACTGTAATGAATTACAGTTTCCCCTCGGGCATCAACAAAGTATTTCTGATTCTGACTCTGTTTCTTTGAATACATTTTTGTTAATTGTTTGAAGTTGTGAATACTCGTGTGTAATGAGGCTGTTTTCAGAGACAGGGCAAGTTTAGAAGTTAAAGCAGATCCAAATATTTTATAATTCATGTTTCACCCTAGAAACAGAATTAGTGTTAGCTGGTAAGTAAGCAGGTAAGTTGGTGTTAGTTATGATTTAGGTTTTTTTTTTTTTTTTTTTTTTTTTTGGCAGGACATGATTTGTCCCAGTTCTCCAGCAGGGGTTAAGGAGCATGGTGACACCACAGGCAGAAATGTTTTTTTTTTTTTTTTTGTTTCTGGTTGGTTTCTGGTTTTGTAAGATGATTATTATCAGATGGTTGCTTTACGCCTGAGTTTGCACAGTGCAGTACGCTCGCTGGCTCAGGGGTAGTAAAACTCTGACCCCTGGTATGATGAAAGGGAAGTTGCTCCTTTGAGCGTGTCAAGTGGCAGTGACGGAGCCCCCACCCCTCTGACCACAGCGTGACCTTCAGCGCGGCCGCCCATCGGGATTAGCACAGATAAAGACATACATTCATTAGCTTAACATAACTTACTGTGATGAGTGCACTATGAAAAAGTCTCAGACGCTATAAAAAGTTCAGCCCTCAGCCCATTGTTTGATCTTTAAAGGCTGCACTGTGGCCATCACTGTAGCATTAAATAAAGATATGGGTTAACTACCTTAAATGGCTCATTAATTGAACTCAGACACCCATCAGTGATTCATCGAATTTTTGAGAAAAGAGATACTTGTGCTGAAACATGCAGAATCATGTGCATTATTTAATCTGCAATTTCCCAACATTGTTGTCGTCTGAATTTATGTATGGATGTGCCTCCTTACTTCCATAAGATAATTCTACTTTGGCACATTTGTCATTGTTTTCTTAAGTTGGCTGATGCTCCTAAGCATGCAACAAAACAAGTAAAATGTTCTTTTGTGTCTGATACTGGCTTTTTGGGTTTCTCCCCCTTTTTTTTTTTTACCTCTAAGTGCAGTTTGACTTTTGATTGGTATCTCTTGAATCTGTAAAGGACTACTTTAAAGTTTTGGGAAATTTACTTCTTTGCTTTGTTTTTGGGAGTGAGAGGAAAAGATCTTTATCTTTACATAGACATGATGTCATCTCATCTCACTCTTAAAAATAAAGCAAATTAGCATACTTTCCAAAATGTTTAATTATCCCTTTACTGTGGAGATGAACTTCTATGCATTTAAAAAATGCGCAAACATTATCTTTAGTTATATCCCTCCAAAAAAGCTGAACAATAAAGTGACGGTGCAAAATACAGGGGCTCTGTGAGTCCTGGAAAGTACTGAAGTACCTGAAATGAAAAAACTCGATAGTCAGAACAAGATAAGATAAGATATCCTTTATTAGTCCCACAGTGGGGAAATTTCCAGTGCTACAGCAGCAAAGTGGACAGCGAAGATAGGGAACAACAGTACAGAGACAATAAATAGTAGCAATATAAACAGTATATAAAAAGTATGAAAAATTAAAAGAGGCACACGTGAAGTATAAAATATAGAAATAATACACAATATATACACAATATATACAGTCTTAGCAAATGTGCATTATAGTGCAGTCTGTTGGTGTGTATGTATGTGTGTGTGTGTGTGTGGTCTACTGGGAGCACTGCTGGTTGTAGAGTCTGATAGCTGCAGGAAGGAAGGACCTACGAAAGCGTTCCTTCACACACTTTGGGTGAAGCAGTCTGTTGCTGAAGGAGCTCTCCAGTGTTCTCAACAGCACTCTCAGATATATGAACTTACATGCGTTACATCGAAGAAGCCATCATCAGCATGAGCTTTGTAGCTAAAACGTGTCCATTTCGGTTTAATATGCCCGCATCAAATAAGCTATTTTCATCTGAAAGTGCTGTCGTTCTCTCTTTGTTTGGATCGTTGACGCAACTGTGCACCTCTATACAGTGGTGGAAAAAAGTTTTTGGACACCCCATGCATTTGTGAAATATTGCATTAAGAATCACTCTTAGGTCTTCAAGTGCAATTTCTTTTAGTACAGTCACAGCCAAATTACTAAACAAATCCTAAAAAAGCCATTGAAAACTTAAAATTGATTGGTTCCATAAATATACATAAGAAATTTTGAGTATTGGGTCATTTTGGTACCAGTGATCCACTAATGAAGGTCGTGCTTTTTATTAAAAGACACAATTTTTGTTGCCAGTGCTTCCTGTCTATATAAAGCCAGCACATTTGAAAGTTCTTCAGAGACAAAAATGGCTAAAACAAGGAATCTAATGCAGGAAACATGCCTGAAGATACAGATTCTCAGCCAGGAAGGGTACAGCTGCCGCCAGGAAGTGCAGATGCAGTCCTTCAGCAGTTGGATACACTCTGCAGAAATACAGACGAACCAACAGCTTGGAAGACAAACCAAGATCTGGGCATCCAAGGGTTTCTTCAGCAAGAAATGACCTGCATCCTGATCCCCATGTGCAGGGAAAACCGCCAAATGACATCACAGGAGCTTCAGCAGCAGTGGTCCAACCAAACTGGTGTCCAGTAATCCACCCGCACTGTACGTGGCCGACTTTTACATCATGGCTTAAGGTCCTACAAGGCTGTCAAGAAGCCCCTGATCAATGAGAGACAGAGGTTAGCCCGGCGTCGTTGGGCCCAAGCACACAAGAACTGGACAGCCAGGAATTGGAAGAAGATTAGATGGTCAGATGAGTCCAGTTTCCAGCTTTATCTTCCTCCTGCTAATGTGAGGGTACACAGAAGGTCAGGCGAAGCATTATCTCCAGCATGTACAGTACCCACTGTCAAGCATGGTGGAGGCAGTATCATGGTTTGGGGATGCATGAGTGCTGCTGGTGTTGGTCATCTCACTGTCTGTGATAGCACATTGAACTCTGCCAAGTATTGTGCCATTCTCCAAACCCACATGCTCCCTTCTGCACGTGCACTGTTCCATCAAGGTCAAAACTGGATGTTTCAACAAGATAATGCCCCTTGCCACACATCCAGGGCCAGTAGAACTTGGCTGCAGGAGCACAGTATCCAGGTCTTAGAGTGGCCAGCTCAATCCTCGGACATGAGCCCCATTGAAAATCTGTGGTGGAATATCAAAAGGTCTGTTTCAAAGCGTAAACCAAAGAATTTAGAAGAATTAAAAGCAGTAATTCAAGAAGAATGGGACAAGATTACCCCTCAACAGTGTGAAAGGCTCGTGGGGAACATGCCAGCCAGGATTAGAGCTCTACTGTGTGCTAATGGCAGGACTACTAAATATTAATTTGATGATGTGATGGTTTATTTATTTTTTGTTCAGTTTTGAACACATTCTCTGTTATTTGTTGACTCTGATACCGACAATGTTGAGAACTGACATATTGAAACTGTCAAGAATTTAGTTTTGTTAGTTTTTCATGTAAACAATAAACAAAAAAAATCATTTGTATTTGTTTGTGTCTGTCTAATGCAGCCACACATTTTGAAACACAAAAAAGATTTTTACACAAATATTTCATGATAATATTTGAGATTGTGTAAAATTTTAAGGGTGTCCAAAAACTTTTTTCCACCACTGTATATTGGTTAGGATTTTTTTTTTTTTGTTGTGCACACAGCTAATTTTCGTTATAAAACTCAGTGTCAGAATATATAAATACAGTTTCTGTCTGTTGCATTTCAGTTTCTGTCAGTTTACGCAGAGTTCCTGTGGCTCTTTAAAAGTTTAAAAAGGCATTGAATTCAATAGTCTAAAAATATATCCTTAGTTGATATGAAAATCCCTTAAATCAATCTTCCAAAGTCTTAAAAAAAAGTTGAGGGAGGGAAGTAAGATATTGTTAATGTTGTTTTTTTTCCTACGCTGCATTTGTAGTCTCAGAATAACTGGGAACTTATATAACTTATATTAATATAATTTTCTTTAATGTTTCACACATCAGGAACCAACAGCACTCGTATTTAGTTTCTGGCTGGGATGCTCAGAACAGAGGATCCACTTTCTGTTAGCTCTTACTGTGCCCTGAATGATGTGGGAAAGTGCACATTCAATTAAAATTTGCTATTTAACCAAGATTTTGTGACATGGCTGAAATCGGTAATGGGCAACAAAACTTGGTGTGTTAATGCAGAATTTTTTTCAGACTTTGCATGATGCAGATTAAGACATTGGAATCCCAAATGTCAAGTGCAAAACACAAAATCGATTAGTAAACATGCCAAGAAACATCAGGATTTCCAGTTCTGTTCTACCTTTATCTTTACCATGGGAAAAAAGCCATGTTTTATGTTACAATAAACATTTTGGCAAAAAACAAAAATGCACTGACATTAATAACATTATGGATAAAGTTATTATTGTAGGCTCATGTTTTCTTCCTTCAGTTTTGGTTTTTGTAAATTGGTCTTAAATTTCATTCTGAATGGCAATAAGAAGTCTTGAATAAGCTTGCCCTAAGCTGTAGGAACCCTGTTTACAAGTCTTAACAATGGCTTGTCTCTCGTGTTTCTGGTTCAGTTGAGGAAAATGTTTTCAGTTCTTCTGAAATTACAAAACTCTTTAAAAAAAGGTTTAAACCCTTCCTACTCATACATATCTAAATCTTCCCTCCGTCACTTCCAGGTGATCAGACAGTGCACAGCCTCTGCTGGTCAAACTGTGGGCTCGGAGATCTGTGAACTTGAGTGGCGCGGCGAGGCAGCACCGCAGGGCCGTGCGCTTTGTCAGCCTGAAGCAACGGGGAGGACAGAGTAGACATTGTGCTGCACTGTGTTGCACACAGAGATCAAGGGTCAGGTGTCGGGGTCAAAGGGATGACCACGAAGCAGCCTGTGGAGCCAACACTGGAGTTCCTTCTCAGTCTGTCATATGCAATATCCAGTGTTGAGCGCCGAGAGGCTTTGAGCTAAAGACAGACGGCTAATCAGGACCCACACTATCTGTTATGTTGAAGAGGGGGGTAGAAATGTTTCGGACTGGTTGCAAGTAGACTCCAGTGTTAGATTTACCTGTAGGTCCAGGTGCAAGGTAGCACCCCTCCCGCATTCAGCAGACCAGTCGCACCCACTGTAGCAACACTGACTCCATAAAGCAACAATAAGGCTTCCATAGCAGCGAGCTAGATAGTTATCAAGCAGCCCCCCTACAGCCAGGTGGTCACATAACAGCGGCAAGCTCTCCCCTCTCCTCCTGGTTATAACCCCATCTGCTCCTTCAAGGCTGTCTGAGGCAAACTGAGACTCCTCACTGTCATGCTTGGGTGTCTCCGCTGGAGGGGGATGGATCGAGTGGTGCCCAAGGGGTAAAGCAGGCCTCTCTGCTCTGACCTCTCAGCAAGTACCGCATTCATTTAGTCATGCCAGAGAGAAAACAATGATCTATCTGTGGTTGCTACTTCCTCTCATCCATCTTACAGTTGGGAGGGCTGATTGGTTGATTGATTGACTGATTGATTGAGTGAAAAGGTGATGTCACACAACCCACAACTGTATTCTTAGAAAACATTTCCCATCTGTGCTGTCTTTATTGCATCAGCCTCTTACTAGCTGCTTACATAGATAGGAAATCTAGTGATAGGCTGTGAAAGATGTTTGGGACCTTTTAAACCTTGGATTTAAATTTTCCTGAAGTTTTAAGTTTCTGTAGACTGAGCTCTTTGTATGCTTAGCCATGGTGGCTCTCATTGCTCATGCCAGCTAGACACAGGGGAATGCATGGGACATGTCACCCTCAATATTTAATACATGTGCATTTGGGTTCCTAAATAAACAAACTAGGAAGGACAGCAAAGGAGATAACCACACACCAATGTAACTGGGCTAGAAAGACACAAAAAGGTCCACAGGGTGAGATCAATGCAAACATTGTCTATTTATCTAAGACATCTGTGCACAAAAAGGTGCTCAAAGTGCCAAAAAAGTGAGTAAAAACAGCAGCAAATGTTTCAGTCCCCGACTATCATCAGTGCTTCTCCTTAAATAAAAACATGAGAGCAGTGGGTAATTTCATTTTGATTAAATTAAAGGCATTTACACCATAAATTGATGCAGAAAAGGCACAAATATGTGCATAAAAATTTAGCAGAATGCAGGAAATTAAGTGTTTGATGCTCAAAATTTTCTGGTGGAGGACCTCCAACCCCATGGTTTCATATGTGTTCCCCCCATGTTGAAATGAAACCATGCCCTTGGATATGGTGAAAGAAAAATGTATATATCAGTTGAACAATACTTTTCCCATAAGAAATATAAAATGGCTCACTGAAAATATTTAATATGAAAATAGTGTTATGTAAAGACATAAACTAATGGTTTAAAGCCATAAAATACAGTAAAATACAATAAGTAGTATTTTTTTCTTAAACATTTAAAGGGCAGGTTTCACAAATTGGAAAAGTTTTTCTTTTCTCGCTTACCTCTCCGAGTATTATAGGCTTGTAATCTGACAAACCAATGAGTAGCAAGTGCATCAGATATCATTTTCAGTTCACCTACCACAGCTTCCAACTGATGACATTGATTGGCGAAATATTCTGAGTGGTTATTTATTATGTTATTATTAACAACCAGTACATTGGTGGTAACCTTATCCACACTTCTGTGGCCATTTTTCTTTCCTTATTTTTCATAGGGGTAGATGGCCAGATGTGTAGAAAAACAACATACCCATATTTTACCCTGCCTACAGAGCTCTCACAGCACCAGACAGATCTGAATCTCTGACAGGGATTCAGAGCTCTGGAATCAGGCTATTGGTGTCTTGCCCAGGTCTTGAGATATTTTGCTCCAACCTAAACACAATCAATGTAAATGAAATTTAATCTGTGGTGCTCAAAAACAGAACTCAAAAACACAGTTTCTGAAAACATAAATGTCTCTATTGAATTTTAAAATGCCGTTTTTTCAGTGTTCAGAAAACATTATTCCATTCACCTCATTGTATTGGGGTAACAGGACACACAAAACCAAACCTATCTGTAATACTAACCACTACAAGTAAGAAAGAAAAAAGGGTTTTTTTTGTGATGTGGGTGAACTGATCCTTAAAATCCAGTAAATTAGTGATTATGTTAAGCTATGAAATAATAATACTTTATTGTCCTTGAAGGCATTCAACAAAATTGTGTTTGGCAACTTTCAGTTGCAATAAAAACAGAATAATAACAAGCTAGGAGATGGGTACCCAGGTAGCCAAAATGACCTGGCCCAACATTGGTCCAAATTCGGCAAGCTGGAAGAAATGCAACTGGATGCCTGCCCGACCTGGCTGAGACTCAGGGGCCAAATAAACTGGCCCGATTCTGACAGCTGACACTGCCATCACTGGGTAGGTGGGTAGGTAAGTTGGTAGGTGATGGAGGCTACTGCTCTGGGAAGAATGTGCTTCAGTTTATTTGTTCAGACTTTGATGGCTCTGTATCTATTCCCTGACGGCAAAGGGACAAACAGACAGTGATTTAGGTGGGTTGGATCCTTACTGATGTAGCTAGCCTTCTTGTATAGACAACTAGCATACACTGCGTCCAGGCTTGGGAGCACAGTTCCCAAAATCTGTGCCGTTTTTACCTCCCTAACCAAATCTTTCTGCTTCTCAGCAGTGTAGCTGACATACCACACTCCCGCACATGCTTTCTATGGTGCTTCTGATAACTACTATTAAAATCTGAAGGTGCATAATAATGGTGCAGCTCTACAGAAAAATAAAAAAAAAAAATCAAAGAAAAAAAATCAAAGAAAAATCAGATTGTCTGCTAAACAGCAGACAATCTGATTTTAGTTAAAAGTCAGGCTGCCAAGTTTAAACAAACAAGACAAGTGAATTTAAAAATGATTTATTTACACATGAAAATGGTCTCCCTTTGATGCAAAAACACACTGATAATTATGGGAAGAGTTATTTCTTGTCTCTTTATCAGCTCCTACTGCTCAGTCAAAAAGGGACAGAATAGCCTGTTAATGGGTTTATTCACGGTAACAGGAAGGCTGAGTGGGAGTGTCAGAGGTTCAAAGAAACAGTTTGACCTTACTAAGGCTTCACTGGTCTCATGGCCAGTAGCCAGGTTACTCTGGCATCTACATTCATTCTCCAAAGCGGCTCACTGACTCCTCCTGCTACATCTCTGTCAGCATTTCCCTCTCTGTCCTGTCGGCTGTGTGGAGCCAGGCCTACAGAGTGACACGTGATAGATGGTGGCTGTGTGGTTTGTAGCGCTAAGATAAGAGCGGGGCTTGGTCCAGGGCCAGCCAGGCTGGCAGATAGAGGCCAACCAGCTCAGATAACAGGCTGGCGTTGCCCTCCGCTGGCCATGCGGAACCCCAGCCATCTGGGACAGAAGAGCGGGGACAGTGATGGACTGATACAGGAGCTATATGAATGCTGGGGAGTGATTCCTGGGCAGTGCTAATAGCTTCAGGTCGAGGTTTTCAGAAGGTGGGGGCTTGCTTTGCCTTCAGTATTTGTTGCATGTACATCACAATTGAAGCCTCTAAGGCCTCGTGCACCAACAGTATATGTCACTTTCTATTAAGGAATGTTGATTTTGCTGTATTACAATATACATTACAGTGTGAGGTGTGGCTACTTTTTGATCACAGTGTTGTTTAAAGAGTCAGACCACAGCGGGAGAAAGGTTTATTTGAACCACATTAGGAGAAAGTTATATTTGTGGTAATGTATTGCAAGAGATTTTGGAGGTCCTGTCAGTTTAATTTAAGAACATTCTGTGTTTATGTCAGTACCAAACAAAGCGATGAAATATGAGCACGAGGTTCACGGGCACTTGGCAAGAAAGAGTGTAACATTGTGTCTCTTTATTACAGATGACCCCTGCTGATTTGAGGTAGTGTCTTTAAAATGTTAGAAAATATAAAAAATTGCCCAACACAGTTTCCAACATCCAATGTGACGTTATCACCTTTCTTGCTTCAAAAGCCTAAAAATATTTAGTTCATGGAATAAAATTTAGAAAAACAAAAACTCACTGAAATTATTTTAACTGAATAATAAGGATATAATGAGATCTAGCTGCGCAGTCTGTATATCCATCTGCAACAAAATTGTGACTTCACTTTGCCAATAAAAGTTTTTTATAAAATTTTAGTGCTGAAGCAACTAGTTGATCAATTGATTTGTTAACATTAACAGTATTAATGATCAATTAATAATTTATTTTCCATATTAATCTAAAATGATAAATATTAGTTGCTTCTAAATGTGATCATTTGCTGCTTTCCTCTTACTGATATCACAGGCCTTGTCACAGAGGCTATGTTGACATGCCACAGGAGACATGTAAATGATAACATGAATGATGAATTCATGCTGGCTCACTGTCACACTCACTACGTTTACGTGACATTAGAGAAAATCGATTTATTGTGTTAGTCCGAATAAAATGGCACTTTTAAACTACATGTAAACATGTTAGTCTGACTGAAATCGTACTAAATTGAATATCTCAAAGGTAATGTGATTGAGAGTCAAATTACTCCTGCATATATACAGTCAGTTGGACCCAAACTGGCTGAGGCACTGCCATCTTTTATTGGGACACTTGAATAGAACAAAGCCATCACTAGTGTTATTCCAAACCCTTGTGCTTTTCCCTCTATGACTAGTCAAAATGTCTGCTGTCAATAAAGACTACTGTGAATGGAATATCTTTGGGTTTGGGATTGTTTGTTTAACAAACAGACACTACCTTGGGCTCTGGAAACTTTTGAGCATGGCTGGGTGAATCTAACTGATCACGCAAGACACAGGTCAGTCAGAAAACATGTCCCAAATTGGTTGTTCTTTCCAACCAACAGTCCAAATCCTAAAGATATTCAGTTTACCGTAATGTCTGACAGAGAAAATCATCAAATTCTCACATTTTCAAAGTTGGAAACAGACGTTTTGGCATTTTTGTGTGAAAACTAAATAAAATGATAAGTTGATTAGCAGTTTAGAAGATTTTTTTCTGGCCATTGACTAACTGTTTTCGCAAGGGGTGGGAATCACCAGAGGATCTATGATACGATATTATCACAATATTTAAGTCACAATACAATATTATTGCAATTCTAAAAAAGTTGTGATATGCTTAATATTGCAATAAAATGTATTGTGATTTATTACCTTTTTTCAACAGTAAATTATGTCCCCAAATGAAAACTTTCCCAACAGTTTGTTTTCAGTTTGTTCATTTCACCTAAGCAGCAAAATGTATCTATTTGACTGAAAAAGCGGTTGATCATATTATTCTAGGAGGCTTCCTAAAGTTTAATTTGTATCTGTGATATTAATAATTTAAACAACAAAAATCAATACTTGGCACTGTGTGACGATAAAATATTGCCATACAGAAATATAGCAATACTAATATATCGCCGAATTTTAATCTGACTGATATTTGAAACAGTACTGTAGGTAGCAGCCATTAGAGTAACTGCAGAGTCATGGCGTATATACTTTAGAGTTTACATAACCTGCTCAGAACAAGCTTGAATCAGTGTGCCTGTAAGAGCCTGTGATGAGCGGCTGATACAGTACTGAGCCACTTGTGGTAAATGCCGCATCGGGTAGGCATAGCATACAAGGAGAGAGTCAGAGGGGACAAGAGGTGGTATGTTATTTTGATGGGGAGCTGATTGTGCCAGAGGTTGTAGAGGTTTTAGAGGTGAAAGGTTAAAGATGCAGCCTTTCTTTGTCAACACACAATGGGCCACAGCGGAGCAGGCTCCGGCTGTATTGGCTGCTTCTGGAAGCCTTCCCAGCCTCGGGCCGTAATGGTCAATAAACTGTCATGAGGATTAGCAACAGAGACCACACACTGGAGAGCTACATTTTTCTCCAGTGCTGGTCCATATCAGCAAACACTGCATCCTTAGAGAACAGACTGAAACAAGGCTTAATCCTGATCCCAGAAATACCACTATTAAGAGCTAACCAGAAACCAGCAGAGAGAAATTGGAAAATGATGTGTAGGAGGACTGACTGACCAATATCCCCACAATGCATCTTTGCACAGACACAGGCTTTCTGTTAAAAGATCATTTTAATGGAAAACTGAACATTTTCCAAAGCATGCTGTAGTGCTTGAGGTTTTAAAATGTGTTTCTCTATCTCTCAGGCAGTCAACATTTCCAGCCTATTCAGAACAGTATGAACATTGTCTTGTGGAGACTTGACACTGACTTGAGATGTGTAATCCATCGCAGTGACCATCATGTCTGCATTACCACACAACACAGACATATCTCTGACAAAAACAGAAGGAGACATGATGTTCACTGTGATGAATTACTCATTTCAAGCAAATTTAGGTCTTTACAAGTAGTTTCCACACTGTACAGAAACAAATGAAAACTGGGGAAAATCTTTTAACAAAAGGGTCAGTTCACCAAAATCACATAAGGAAAAATCTGCTCACTTGCCTCAGGTGGTGTGTATATACATGTATATACAATAGTTTCCCCCGGCGATTAATAAAGTATTTCTGATTCTGATTCTAATATAGATGTAGATAGTTTTGGTTTTATTTGTCCAGTTTTTGAGGTATCTGCCTGAGATCTCTACCTCCACTGCAATGCAGTGGAATTGAATTGGATTTTGTTTGTGGTGCTCACAGTTTTGAAAGTGCCATTAAAAAATAAAAAAATCAACAGCAATGTCTCTTTTCAGTAACTATGTCCCTGTTACTCCAGATCTGGAAAATGGTTCGCAGTGATGTTTGTGGAATATCTATAATAACAGGGACATTGCTGGTGTTTTTCTTAAATGCAATTTTATAAGCCATGCTAGCATCATGGCTGCAGGGATGGCAATGTTGGTGGATCGGTCAGCCCACCACATAAGTCCAGACTGAAATATCCCAGCAACTAATGGATGAACTTAAGTGATCCCTGACTTTTCATTAAGAGCCATCGTGTGGTTGATCTACTCAAAGTTAATATTAGAAAAATGCAATTCACATAATCCGGTTTTTAAATGCTTGAAGGTCCATTTTTTATTAAAAGTGTATGTCATCCAAGAGAGGCAATAAAAACTAATGGAGTGGTCAAAGTGTCATACTGAAATTTGAGGTGTGTCGATAGTGCCGGGCGGTATACCGGTTCATACCGGATACCGGTGTTTTTTTGTTTATGATATGAATTTTTCATATACCGCAATACCGGTGAGTATGTAGCGTACACAACGTTGGGAAAGCCGAGTGGCGGAACGTAGCGCTGCGGGACGTTGTTTGGGAGGGGACTGTTTTGCAGTTGCACTAAGCAAGGTGATGTGACGCACAGCGGTGATAAAAACAGTGAATGTTCCGAAACTGAAGTTACAGAACAAGTCGAAAATGACACAGAAGAACCTATACCGAAAAGAGGAGCCGTGTTTGTTGTTTAGAAGTTCTTCGGCTTTAAAAAATCCGCCGTCGATCAAACAACAAATATCTTAAAATGTCGGGCTTAAGTTGTAGCCCAGGAGGCAACATGAGCAATATGCTTCACCACCTCAGGCACAAACATGTCTTGCAATATCAAGAATGCATGAAACTAAGATCTGCGTCCTCCACGTCTGCAGGTAACGTTGGCAGTGGCACTGCAGGAGAAAAGACGAGTCAGATTTCGCTCAGAGACGCGTTTGTATTGATTCCTTCACTTCATTAGAATCATGAGTGCCACCTCTTTGTAAACAGCATCATTTTGTAGGGCCATGCAAACCTGTATCAACACTAGTGTGGACATTAATGTGTTTCTACTAGGGCTGGGACTTTAACGCGTTAATTTCGATTAATTAATCACAGGAAAAATAACGCATTTAATCGCACCTTTCTCAGTTCTCTAAAGAGCGCAGCTCGGGACACATTTTCCTGACCGAACCCGACCTGAGTCCGAGACAGTTATAACCGAGCCTGGCCCGAACCCGACAGCCTTTCTGTTTTTCAAGTCCAAACCCGACCCGAGCCTGACGCAGTTTGTTACCTGACATAGTTATTGTTACCATGGTTACAGCTTGTCTCTTTATCATGATCACACATGGACAGTGTGTAAATGACCATCAAAAGGCTGCTGTTACTCACAGTCACACACGCCGCACACACAGCAGCGCAGCACAGCACACACACTCAGTCGGTGTGGAGCCTGTGTTGCGTTCAGGCGTTGTCATGTAAATAACAAATTCCAGCACTTGAACAGGCCATAACACAACACAGCATGTCAAATTTCTTAATTGTTATCCGAACCCGGCCCAACCCATGGGGTATCCACTCTCTGGCCCACAATAGACCAGATGACAGGGTTCAGAGCCAAAATAAGTAAGTCTACATCTGACAAATTAAGAAACTTTCTGGCGAAATGAAAAATAAACACATTAGGTTTAAGTAAGTTCACCTATAAGTCTGTTCATTGATTCAGTCATCAACCAAAATTTATCTCAATTGAAAAACTTTGCTTATTGTGTCAATCGTTGCTTTTTGATAAAAATGTGATTAATCGCGATTAATTAATCACAAAGCCCCTAACTGATTAGATACATTTTTTTAATCGCATCCCACCACTAGTTTCTACAATATTCACTCCTCATGACAGTAAAATAGGCCATTCTAAGCCAATTTACTGCAGTAATTCCTCTCTAAATCATTAAAAAATGTGGTTAACACCCAGTTGTGCATGAAAAAAAAAAAAATACCCTGATATACCGTGATACCGTCATAAGTTGGAAAAATACAGTGATATAAATTTTTGGTCATACCGCCCAGCACTATGTGTCGATGGATTCATGTTAACAATTCATTCATTAAGTAACATTACAAGTATATGTTCCACCTTGAAGGCTGTAGGCAGTTGGCCCAGTGAATTAAATTATTTTTTCTCAGTCTATGGCTGCTGCAAGAGGCAGCAAAACATCCCTTCATTTTATAGTGATGGTTTAATAAACTTGCCACAGTATGGACAGTGGTTACATAACCTTAAAAATCAGCCACAACTCAGCGCTGACCAAGAGTGACTATTAACTACTGACCAATTAGTAGACTGCAGAGTTTCTAGCTTGACCTTTTAGTACCGGGTCAGTGTGCTAGGTACCCCGACAGAGGGTGACCAAAAATGGGAACAGTAAGGAACAGTTCCATTGGTACATCTACAGCTTTTCACAGTGGAAACGGAAAAAAATATGTCCTGAACTGAACTGAACCAGCCTGCTTAGTGGAAATGGGGCTTACCTGTAAAACTGATGACATTCCTTTAGCCGCACTTTTGGTTTAGTGCAAACTCAAACTAAGATCAATGCTAAAAAGCTGAACTAAGATAAACATTTTACTATCATTCTAAAAGGTGTATTGAAAATACAGTTTTTTACCTGTAATCTTAATCTTTAAACTTGCATATTATGTCTAAATATGTACTTTGTGCCTGTAAATGTTGTTATGTAAGTTTGTGCATTCAGTTTTGTTCCTGTAAGCTTAATCTTACAAGCCATAGCAAAAAACACCCCCATTGTTCCGACAAGTCATAATTCTGAAACCTCAATAGTCTGAAAAATGTCCCATTGGACTGGACCATTTGTCTGACAGCCTATTATCCTGGAAACAACGCACAATGCTACAAAGGGCATTTTTTCTGAAAATGCTGCACACTTTCCCAAATAGAAGCACATGGCTAATTAGTCATTGGGCCAAGGTGAAGGCATGACCCGCCCTACTTTGCTTTGACTGGCTTACCCTGATATTCTTACCTTAACTAATCTCACTCCTCATGACTAAACCTAACCAACCCAACCAACAAAGGCAACGAGTACAGTGATATAGCCACGTATGCGTCTTGCGTCCCTGATGCATTAAAATTTGGTAGGATGTGGTAAACTGCATCCTTTCAGATTTTGATACAGTCCTGAAAACAATCCCAAAACAAATGTGCGTTTGTTTTAGGGGTAATAGGCTGTCGCACACACAGGCTTTCACTCCAACGGTATATTTTTTTGGACTTCTCAGGCTTTGGAATTACGAGCTTTTGGAACAGTGGGATTGCATGAGCTTGCCAAATTGAAACAGATTTCATAAACCTGCAAAACTGTCTGAAACCTAAATGTTCAAACTCAGAAAACTTGACTATACAAACTTTACAAACACAAAGTTTGCAGGTACAAAATTTTATTTTCGTGGACACCGTTTCTAAAATATGTAATATGCCATTGAATACGTGTAAAACATCAGCATGTTAGCATGCTGGCATCAGCAATTAGTGCACAAGTAAAGTTTCACAGAGCAGCTAGCGTAGCCATAGATCCATAAGCCGTGTTTCTACCTAACACTTTTGGTAGAGTACCATTAAAACTGGTATCCACCTCTATGGACATAAACCCAAACCTTAGACCTTTTCAGCAAATCCACCAGAGGGTCCTTATGCAGGTGGGGATGTTACCAAATAGCAATAGCCATCAATAGCTCATCTTGCTCTTGCTGTTTTAACTCCTCATGGGCGATGCAGAGGAATGTCTTGGTTGCATCTGGTTGATCCAAGGAACGTGGTTGTACACCGACTTTTGAAAAACAAATAAGAATGAGCTGGCTGGAGCGTTTATCCTACAGTCTCTTTGGCAATCAGTAGGATAATTAAAAAATTAGCAGGTTTGTGCATTGAGTCCTTGTAGAGCAAGAATGACTGTTCTCATGTGGCCAATCAGCTGACTGCAGTGTTTCTAGCTCCACCTTTTTAGTATCAGATGAGTGTGCCAGGTACCTCAACAGAGGGGTGACCAGACATTAGAGATGGATATTTCAAAACCTGATCATGTACAACACTAAAGCTAAACTGTATGGGCATAAATGACTTGAGGTAAGTAGGAAAGTATGTATATCGTAATTTAGATGAGCTGGCCTTAGAAAAAAACTGCCCCATGGTTAACAGTAAGTTAAAGTAAATGTATTCAACATATAAAGCAATAACTTGGGCCTAAATTGCAAGAATACTGTAGCAGTTAAGCAGTAATGTGACAAAACGAAAATGCAGAATTTTTAGCTAGTTGAAATTGCTGACTTGAGATTACAGATTACCTTCAGTTTTTTACCTCTACATCAGTGCTGCAGTCACTTGTGATCTATTGATCTTTTTGTAAATGTCAACTCAAAGCTCTGACATATCTCAGTTTAAATATCCTTGACATACGGGGTGCTTACAGACACTCATCCTTCTCTGCATGCGTGTTCGTGTGTTATACGTCAATATAAGTGTGTTTCTGTTCAGCGGAGGTAGACTGAGGCACGTGTGTGTTGAACAGAGCTTGTGTGTGTTGGTGTATGCCCCAGGGAGAACATATGCTGCTGTTGACTGTGGGGCAGGGGTGGAGGTAGGAGGGGGGGTGCAGCTGGCGTGTGTCAGGTCAGGGGTCTACAGCTGTTGATAGAAGGGTGGTACACTGACACAGATAGGGGGATCTGATGCACCGACAGCCCACACTCTGCACCCGTCTTGATGTGAGTGATGTAGCTGCCCGGGCGCTGCTGTGTAAGTGAGAAGTGGACGCCATGTCTCCAGACGCTGGCCACACAGATGGCCAGGCTGCTGATGGAGGCAAGATGGGGAAAAGAGAGGGTATAAAATAAAGCTTGGACAGCAAGAGAGTAACCAATATGAAGCAAACAGATTGTTCTGGGGTTATAGTTGGACCCGTATGGTGGTCAGATGATATATCAGGCTCTGTATTAAAGATCTGATTTGCTCCTCTCAGTGTGGTCCACCTCTGTTATTTATTATACATTTTGATGATTCAATATTTACTGTACAGTTGATAATATTACATAGATTGCTAAGGAGTAGCTGTTATTATTGTGAAAGCCCCTGTGTGTAAATATTTTTGACAATGAAATGGGCTTATTTACAGAAACAATTTTGGAAGTGTGCTTGTTGCTTTCTCCCAACTTACCATATCTGCAACTACCCTGGTTAAGAGGACATTGTTGATTTTCAACCAGCTTTGTATCATAACAGTGCGGATGGTATGTGTAAATGAACTGTGGTAAACCTCTCTTCATCTTACCAGTGCCCTGATCTCCCTGCTCATGTAACATGTCATCCGACAGATTTTTTTTCTATGGCTGTAGCTTGGACTACCACGTACCATGCCCACCACCACAGACACAACAAACCTAGAAGCATAGGCAGAGGTTCTGCCCCTCCCTCTCCCGCTCCCTCTTCTTTCTTTCGAACTCAGACCTAACTGAGATCAAACCGTAAAACTAGTCAGTGCTGATCAAATATAAACCAAGATTCTGTCACAGTATTACATATTTCTTGCCTAAATTGCCTTCAGAAACATATTTTAGTGCACTGTTTGGCTGTATTACAAGAGTTTGTGTACATGAAGAAGGCTACACTGTTTCCTTTATGGAAATAATGGGGGCCGTAAAAACCTGCATCAAATGGTACTAAGAAGTGCTGATCTAATATGATATCTGCGTTGCCTACTTCTAGCCTCAAATATTTTCAAGAACATATTTTAGCTCACTGTTCAACTTTTCAAATTTTTAGATCGTCTGTTAACAGCCAGCAGCCATATTGTTTCCTGTGTCAAAATGGACCAAGTAGCTATAGCTGCAGCTGAAGCAGCCATGTGACCTTCCCACACAAAAATGCTAAGTTAGTATTAGGCTAGTTATGAAACAGGAGGTTAAAAGATCTTTAAGGTTAGGGTAAGGGTAATGGTAAGGGTTACATCTCGATACTTATAAGCAGTGGTGGACAGTAACGAAGTAAATTTACTTGAGTATTGTACTTAAGTACATTTTTTGAGTATCTGTACTTTACTTGAGTATTGTTTTGGGGGGGATACTTTTACTTTTACTCCACTACATTTGAAGGACAAATATTGTACTTTTTACTCCACTACATTTCTATTGATGCTCTCGTTACTCGCTACTTTTGCTCTCACGTCAGCTGATTAATTTTTTTGCTAAATTCTGTTACCAAAGAAAATAAACTGATTCTGCTGAGTCGCATATGGTTTGTCTTAGCCGCATTGCCGTACCTGTACAACGTCATGCTTAAAATGAAACTTAGCTTTGGCGGTTCACATCCACATCATGCGATAGCGGTGTCATGGTTTCAGCAGCGATAACTCCCCCTGGCCAAGAGCATCCGTGGCCGTATCTCAAGCACATGTTCGAGGTTTTTGATACGAAGAATGATTCGTATTGGATCAAGTGTTTGCTGTGTTTACCGCGAACAAATTATATCACGGCCTACAAAATCTCGTCTTCCAACCTGAAAAAGCACGTCACGGTATGTAACTTAGCTACTAGCTACCTTAATGTTTGTTTAATTGTAGATGAACATTTTAAACGTTATTGTCTGTGCTTGTAGCGTCATAGGTATATGTGTGTGTGTGTGTGTGTGTGTGTGCGCGCGCGCATTAGTGAGGTGGGGGCTGTCTTTGATGTGGGTTATCCGGCTCATTTTTGGCAATGATGCATGGCATAAGTAAAATAAACTAGCCAATAAGTTATTTATCTGTAAATGTCAATATAAGTTATTGTGGGGCCTGTTTTACTGAAGATATTCGCTTTTTTAAAAAATCTTTTTTATGTAGAGAAAGCAAAAATATTCTGAACTGACTGCAGCTGCCTGCAAAAGAAAGAGTGAGGCTGGGACAACTTCCTCAAACCCTCAAACAGCAAAGCTGTTAGTAGAAATATTTGCCAGTGGAGCAAGTTTTTTTTTTTTCTTGTTACAAGCAAAAAAAAATCTTGCTCCACTGGCAGATCTTTTCACTTGTTTCAAGTGAAAATTTGCTTAAAACAAATGAAAATTAGCTTGAAACAAGTGAAAATTGACTAAAACAAGTTACTTTTTAGGTGATGTGTCTTATTTTAAGTGTATTGAGATTTGTTTTGACTAGGAATAAGACATTTTGACTAGAAATAAGACAAATACTCTTGGTAAGATTTTGAGTTTTTGCATGATGTGTTCAAATGTAGCTACAAGAAAAGGAAATTTGGGCTTTTGTGAGAAAAATACTGTTGGGGGTGAAATTTGTTTTCTTGGCAGTATGAAACAATTTCATTTGTTGATGAATGCAGCTGAGTTCGTGTTCTGAGGCGTCTTGCCTTTATTTGTTTATTTTTGAGCTGTAAACATTTCTATAGCAGAATCACGTCTGAATAACAATAACGCTACTTTCCTTTCCTGTATTTCCTGAGATTTTTTTTATATTTACTTAAGTAATTTTTTAAGCAAATACTTTAGTACTTTTACTTAAGTAATATTTTGACTAAGCTACTTTTACTTGTATTGGAGTAATATTTGACAAGGAGTATCTGTACTTTTACTCAAGTAGTGAAGTTGTGTACTCTGTCCACCTCTGCTTATAAGGGGAATAACATCTTCTTGTTTTTTTAACCATAAAGAGGATTATTGCTATGCTTGGTCTCATTTGTTCACTACAACTTGGCATTGTAGCAGTGCTCAGATAACAGCGCAGTATGGAATGTGTCTGCAGCAGCACATGTCTCAAATGAAGGAGTTTGGATAACCCCTGCATTTATGTGGTGTCAGAATAATTGAAAAAACTACCTCCAAACATGTAAAATTCAAGTGAACGCCCCCTCAAGTCAGAACAACAACATGGAAAGTTGGCAAAAAATTTGGTAGAAAAGTTGCCAAGTTGATATCATCTATATGACATGACAGACTGAAGTAAATATTCGGTTAATATAAAAATACATATAATAATTTACATACTGCATGTTAATTTTTAAAGTGGTATCAGGTTGTTACTATTATTTGATGTCCACATTGTGGTCTAGATTAGTTAGAAAAGTTATTTATTAGCATTAGTAAGGTAAAGCCATATTTTAGTAGTTTTAGGGTATGTGCTGGTGCAGCAACAAGTCTGGGACAAAATCACTTTGTAATATAAAGCTTCAAACAGTTATCAACGTGTTTTTAAAGGCTCTAATAAGGAAAAAAAAACACCTTCTTTGTAGCATTCATGTTGTTTCCACATCTACAACCTGAAAGTTCATGAACACATCAATGTCAGAAAAAACACTTACCAACTCTGGAAATGGGACCATCCGAGGAGCATGTGAATGCAGCATTATGTCACCTAACAGTGAGAGCGTTAATTGGTCCAGTGCACAGCAGTGCATTGTGGTAGTTGTAGGATCTCTGCCTCTTGACAAAAGCAAATGCCTCAGCCCTTTTTCTCTGTTTTCTCTTGTCATGTGGCATCAATTTCTAAAGTATTTGCAACTTTCCGCTGCATATCTTCCATCTTTCTAGCCGTGAAATACTTCTTTAAGATTCAGTTAGGTTCAGAGGAATCAGCAAGTCTACCTCTGTCTATTATAATAAAAAATGGCAAAATACACCTTACAAAAATGGTAAAGCTGACTAAGGTAGTCATTCACTACATTTATATGTACAGTTAAGTTGAGCACTAGGCCATTTAATTGATCTAATAACCTTGTCCCAGTATACAAGCACAGGAGGGTAATCAATTTATTGACTGAAGTACGTCAGACTCCACTACAGTAGGTGGCGATATGCCCCCTTTCAGCTTGTTAGTATGGGACCTTTTTCTGGTTGACCTATTACATTACAGACCAAACAATCAAGTAACAAGTTAGCTAGCTACAGTTGGCTAGCAGCAAACTGGTAGCATGGTGGACAGCTTTACAGCTCTGTACATTTTGTCTGTCCAAACATGCATGGCTCTAAATGTAGAGTTCGCCATATTGTTACCAACTTCTTCTATTATGCATTTAATTTGACTTCCAGGGTGGAAACTGTGGCGCATGTGCAGAGCGCCTAGGCCGGTTTAGGTCCGATTGACTGTATACATGTCATACAACATAATACAATATAATAGAATAGCATTATCTGGGTGTGTTAGTCCGACATTGAGAAATTTGATTTAGTATGATTTCTGTCGGACTAACATGTTTCCATGCATTTTAAAAGTCCGATTTTAGTTGGACTAACAATAAATCAATTTTCTCTGATGTCATGTAAACGCACAGATTGTTCCATGGTTACTAGCTGTAAAAAGAAACAAACAAAAAAAACCGCCCAAACAAAAACAAAGGCACATGCAGGTATGGTTTTAGAGTTAGGCTTACTTCAAGGGGAAGTAACCAGTGACCAGTTGTTTTGCTACATTACTATATTTGTACTTTTTTTTTTTATCTTGGGTACACACAGAATGTAAACGAATGAGGGAACAAGGCTTAAGCAGAATCAATTTTTTCATAGCTTCATACCTTGCTGACATTTCAGGTATATGGTATATGATGGTATTTGTTTAAAAGGAAAAAAACACAAACAGAAATTCCAAGCTCAGATGTCAAGAAAGGTAATACTCTTACAATATTCTTACTATTTCACATATGAACATAAAAATACAACCACTGTCTTAATTCAAGTTTTTTTTTTCTCTTTTTACCTGATCTAAGACTACCTGAAATTATTTGGTAACTCTAAATCAAACACACTTATATTTAGACCGGACAGAAACAAAATAAAACTCACCAAAACCATCTTGGTTAGTCTATTCTAGTCTGGCTCTACTGCTGGTCTCCGTGGTCTCTCTCTGCTGGCCTGCTTTTTACTAGACCTGTAACATTATCACCAGCATTTGTTGATCACCAACATTCTCAGCTCAGCTGCCTGTTCAGTAAAGACTGACCTCTGGTGGTGTGTATTGTGCACTATAACACATCACCTCAATGAAGCATCTCTGTATCAGTTTAATAGAAAGTGGAGCGTACTGAAAATCAGACCCTTAGGATTTACCTACCCTGAAATCTCTGAAACCCTGATACCCTGAAACATTGTACACACAAATAAAACCTAAATAAAACTGGTCCTAAAACATCGGGAAGTTCAAACCAGAGCCAGATTAACCTGCTGCTGATGGGCCCAGGTGCAAAACTGAGCTGTGGGCTCCTTTTGATGCCCTGCTGCCTGTTTTTTGTTTTTTTTGTGTATCAAAAATAAAATATGACCTTATTAAATAGGGCCTCAAGATTTTAGGTTGAATGCATGACCAACCTTATCATTTCAGTTTTATTACACTTCAGTGGTGGTTATTACTAAACAATTTATTCATTAATCAATCAAATCGCCACAAACTAATGACAGTGAACATGTGGGCTTCAGGGCCCACTCTACACAAACTGTCCTCTGTCTTTTATTTGTAATCTCTCAGTCTGAGTTCACAGATGAATGCAGAACATGAAGACTGCTGGAGGCAGAGATATCACTTTATATCACTGCTGATACCGAGCTGTAAACTGTGAATATTGACTGAGGGATCTAATCTGCTCTTTCACTGAACAGTTAGGATGGTCCCATGTTATGTGTTGCTCTCAGTAAAAGCTTTGACTTCTGGACAGTGTGCATATTAATAAATGATATTTGTCCTTTTAGCTGTATTGGGATTAAACCTGTGTATTATTTTGAATAGTAAATAATACAGGCAATAGTAAATAACGTATTTATTTATTTCAGTGCCCTCTGGCTTGTGCTGTACGTCACTACAGTTTAGGTTACATGAGTACAGAATCAGAGCAGTTGTGGAGCCTTTAGAGTTTGTTGTCTTATTCATGTTCAAGTCATACTGTAATTTGAACATAGAGATGTTAGTTAACCATTTCACCAGTAATTAGTGTTTCTACTTTGGTCAAAAGCTGGCCAAATTAGTGCTTTGATTAGTCAGTGCTCTGTACAAGGTTCTGGCTGGTATATTCCATTTCTGTCCAACTGAATATTGTTGCTGCTGGTTAAACACACTAAATAAGCCAAAAAATTTAAAAAAGTCAACAGGGGCTGATGAGGGGCAACAGTGCGGGTCTTTACACTGACAAGGGTGAAACATGCTCACTGACAGCCCAACATTGAGCAACGGCTGACTGTTAGCTTGATGTCAGGGCCTTTATTTTACGGGCAGAATTTTTTTTTTGTCCCCGGGCTTAATAATACTCAGACCTCATCCTCAATGATGGAAAACCAAGACACAGTCATCACAAAGACCGAGTGTGTTCCAAAAGGCATACTTTTTCTTTTTACTTTTAGTAAGTACTGCAGCTGCCCATAAAAAGTACATACTGTTGCATGCAGTATGCACACAATCGGGATATACTGTCGTTGTCTTGTTCTTTGACCCTCTTGCTTTTCTATCCGTTACCTTGGAGATAAAACAAACGTGACTTACAGTGTTCGCCAGAGACAAAGAACAACATGGAGAGTTTTGCTCATGTTACTAAAGTTATAACTGCACAAATTGTAGACACATTTTAACATATTACATTTGTGACAGTGAAATTACATCTGTGGGTCTCTGGAGTTGTTATTTTTATAGTCACTTCCCTTTGTTGTTTGTAATATTATGGATTCTTTTTTGTTCACTTAAGCAATGTTTTTATTACTAGTCGACTGGTCATCAGGTACTCTCAATTTCTGACAGCTGATTGACAGCTGTCAGAAGTTGCATTTGAATTATATTATCAAAGTGTTATCTGTTTGTGGCTTAGTCGATGAGATACATAGTTCGCTGCGCAGTGGATTGTGGGTAAAAAAAAAAGCTAGAAAAGCATGCTGGCTTGCATACTGCAAAATTGGACCGGATGTAGTAGAATACCCTGGTATTTTTGGCATACTGCATTTCTCATACTATGCGTTACATTTACTTTAAAGCCAACAAAAAACAAACATCTTTCCAAACTCACACAAAGCAAAAGAAATGCATTTATAGAATACATGAAGAGACATTCTTTTGTCTCTAAATTAAATTTATGTATGTATTTATGTATACATGTAATTTATTCTTCTCCATAAAATACATAAAAACACTTTTTGTCTTCATGATGAGGAAATTCTCTCTGTGAAATCCATCCAGCAGCTCACCTGTGTACCCTTTTTCCCCCAGGCTTTTACAGTGACCATCCATTGGAGTCTGAACAGAATGACAGCATGGGTGAGTTCACAAACATGCATTTATTCTTTTTTCTTTATTTTAGCCTGCATATTTTTTGTGGCACAATACATTTTAATGGACTTGTTTTTCAAATGGATTTAACTGAACTGCCATGTAGCACTGACTGACTTTTCACTAAATAACCATCTGACAATGTCAGAAAAATATGCCTCAGAAAAACTAATATTTCTGCTTGTTCATACAACAGTCTGGCTCAGTCTTTCTTTCTGGTATTAAATAAAATGATGAGATAGTAGCTCCATCTAGTGGTAACGTAGAGGGCTATAGTTTTATCAAATGGTTTACAATTTCTAGTCAAATCCACAAGAGGGGAGTATTAACTCAATAATAATGGAGCAACTTCTCCCATAAGCATGGGTCCACTGACTCTGGAGCAGTAACGGGCAAAAACAGTGTGTATGAAATAAAAATGAGATGGTAAAAATTAACAAGCAGTTACAGATTTATAACAGGAGGATTATTATTATCTTGCTTTTGGAAGAAAAATCCATCTTTCTGTTTTCTATATCTGTACCATTAAACAGCCTCAGTGTGTAGTTGTGTGGGAACATAACCTCTGGGTGAAAGGCTATAACTTTGATGCCATTGACAGAAGTGGCTTTGGTTAAATGCAAACCTAAAACTTGAGATGTTTAAATGTTAGAAATGTGTGAGTCTTGGCCCAGAGGAAACTGGTAGCAAAGGGCCAGGGGTGAGGCAATGGTCCAATGTTAAGTTCCAGGTTCAGGCGAAGTTCACTTGGTACTCCCCTGGCTGCCATCGCAGCGCCAGGTGGCACCATGAGGGGGTCAGAGGTCGGACACAGTTCAGAAAATGCTGACCTCGACGTGACTCTGTGCTGACCTGATTGTGTGCAGCTCTCCTCCAGCCTGGGCTTTCTCATTGCTCCCTCTATAAACCTGCAAGAGGAGAAAGGAGGAGGAAGGGGGGTTGCTGAGAAGTGGAAGGAAGCTGGAGAGGAACTATTAAACCTGAACACACAGTGAATGGCCTGCATTGTTGCATGCTATGGGAGGAGGCATGGATTTATGAGGCTGAGCCTGATTGGGTTGTAAACTTGACGAGGTGGGCTTGTGGCCGCGGCCACTCGCTCTCTGTTGGCCCTATTCTCCTCTCAGGATGCCTCGGTGCATGCACTGGGCAAGGGTGATGCTGGGGTCAAGGGGGGCTGAGGCAGGGCTCCTCAGGCTTGTAAATGCTCTGACACGGGTGGGAATTCAGAGACCCCCATTCAGTGACTAAAAAACCCAGGTCAGGGGCCAAATAGCTGAGTTAGCAACAGCTGTTTTCAACACAAGCTCTGTAGATGAAGTCCTAATGTTAATTCGGACATCTCAAATGAGAGAGTTTAGCTTTCTTTCCACAGCCCTTCATCTGAATCTTTCTCCCCAAACTTGGAGCATCCATCAATATCTTCATCAACCTGCAGATGGTCATTTATTGGGGATTGATTTGTGGTTCATAGGGTTATTAACCTATGAGAGTGCAGTTCCCTGGGCACAGATGTAGCTCTTTGAGATGGTGGTAAAATGCAGGAGTCCATAAAAGCTGTAGCTGCACACTTATTCACTCATACATCCATTTGGATTAATTAAGTTACGTCTAATTTATCATACCAGATGGAAGTTATTGTTTGGGCTTTTTGTTTTGCTTTTTCCGCCTTCAGATTTCAAGTCTGTTGAAGCAAATAAGCCCTTCAGATTAAAATCTATTTTGTGACCTGTATAAGGACATGTTTTGCTTCTATGGCTTCTCCTCGGGTCAGCTCTGGACTGACCTGGCTCTGTCACCCATTTCAAACTCCCCCCACCCCCTACCATTAACAGCTGACCAATGGCTGCTGAGCAGGTCACCAATGGGGTTATCAGGGTTCTTTGGTGACTGCCTCTGTTCCACGGTTAATCATTACCAGCTGGGGACAGCACTTTCTTTCCCCAACTTTTCAGCTGAATGGTCTCACTGACTCTGTCTACATGCAGCTTTCTTTTCTTTGCAGTAAAGTTTAACCAGCATCTCTTGGGAACTGTACACACCATGCAGGAAAACATGGTAAACATAGAAAACAGTAAATGTTAAATATACCCTCAGATTTTTGTATTCCTTGTCCAACCTGAAAATGCATTTGGATGATGGTATCCAGTTTAAAGAAGCATATTATACGCCAGGAAAGGATTTGATTTTGATTGATTAATACAGTGGAAGAATGTTTAGTTTTGCTGGTCATTCATGTGCCACAAAACTCATAAATTAGCACAAGTAGCCAGGCCTGCTGCAGCACTGCATGTTCCAGGCCATAAGGGGGCAGTAGATCCATGCTGGACATACATGTGATGTATGCTCCCACGTGCCACCTGGACCCAATGAACTCAACACCCATATGGAACTACTTGGCTGTAGCCCAGCACATGCCTTTCCTTTGTCCTCACATAACCGGGCTAACTTCATATGCCTATGTCCAAAAGTCATTTAAGATCACCAGGTTTTCATTTCGCTACACAGCGGAGCAGTCAAACACTCGACGCTGCTTCAGATCCCCTTTTTTGTTCCTTTTGTTGTTTTTTTCTCCCTCAAAGTGGATTTCACTGTTAGCCTAAGGGCTGTGTTTCACTCAAGTGAATGTATAGATAAGCGGATGAAGAATGAAAGGCCACTAGTAGCCTTTTTCTTTCACTTGATTTTCCTTCTCTTCCCCCATGGGTACCCCAGCCTTTGCACTCAGAACATGGCATGAGTGCCGCAGAGTGTTTAGGAGCTGCTGCTCTTGCTGCTGACCTCCATGCTTTCTTATCATTTTAGCCTTTAATAATTCATGATTAGCCTAGATTTGATTCTCTGTCCCTTTTTTTTCTCGCTTGATGCAACTCGCGTTGGCGTTAGACTCAGGGTCAGCCTGCGGAGTGTTTCCAGGTCAGGGAGAAGTGGGTCACGCTGTTCCCAGTGTCAGTGCCTATAACTTCACAGTGTGTGATGACAAAGCCCAACTCCACAGGGATAAACAAGCAGACTTTTGTGTGGCCCTAATATATGTAGCAAACAGTATCCATCCACTGCATACAGGCCTCTGTAGATATACTGCTTTACCCAAAGCTGTAGCAGTGCTGACATTCTATTAAGTCATTCACTTATTTATTTGTAGATTAATCCCTCATTTCAAGTCAGGAATGTATCACAGTTTCTCAGAGCTTAAAAGAGCTGCAGACTGTAAGGAGCTTTATTTTATAGAAATTCTACATTGTTTTAGAGGTTTTCCTCATGACAAGAATACAACTATGAGAAAAGCACGTAATACTAGGATTTATTTAAAAAGTGAAATTTTTAATTTATGCCAAAATACACTGGTTTCTACATTTGCCTTCAATTGTTTGTACTAGCATATGGTGCAAAATCAATCAAGGTGATCAAGGTAATGATTTTATATAAATGCACTGTAACTATTAGTTATATTAGACTTTTGGCTGGGCAGCATGTGGATATTATATCAATAGCATTGCATGAGACTACACTGTAAAACCCCTATCCATCCATGACACAAAATTTTAATGCAAAGTCTACATAAATGCCGATTGTAAAAATGACTTAAAAACTTTATGTTTACTTGACAAAAAAACTCATCCCTTGTGGGCTTGACATAATTTTTTATGTTAAGTCAACAATTCTTGAGTTAATTTGACTAAAATTTATAAAGCCAATTACGCCTAATTAGTTTAAGGCTAATAAACAACACTATCATTGCGCACTTAACATATTGTGGTGTGTTGGGGCTAACTGGGTGGAGTTTCCCAGCATGCCATGAGACGATGTGCTTAAGGCCATAAGCCATAAGAAAACTGTGTTTAAATGTGTTTATAAATCACTCACGTTACCCATTATGCAGTGATTAATGTTTATGTATTTCACAATGGTTCTAATGGGTTACAGGTAATGTTGTAGTAAAAGACATTTTGCACCATGACTTTAAGTCATATACACAGTTAGTGAGCTCCTGCCTGTGTGGATGTCAGAGTGTTTTATCAAAGTTGTGCTGAGGTGAAATAAAGTGCCCCCCTGGTTCAAAATTAATCTATTCCCCTTATTCTTGCAATTGAGAAACCTCAGCTTGCCACAATGTATTTTTATACTTCAAATAACTAAACAAAATTGATGTAAAATGTGTACTCAATGTTTTTATGTTAATATGATGTAGAATGAAATGCCTAAACAACAACAACAACAACAACAAGTTATGTTCAACTGATATAAAATTTCTGTCAGACAAGGGTGATGTATTTTGTTTCTGATGTACTCAAAACTGTTATTGTATTGACCTAAACTAAAAGTTTTGAGTGCAAGCAATTTCCCCAAAAAATTAAGTTGAGTTGGAGTTTACAGTGTAGATGTCATCTTAGATTTTGGATATTGTATTATAGTAGCTTTTGTCTTTTCCTGGTTTTAAAGGCTGCATTACAGTAAAATGAAATGATTTTTTTGAACTTACCAGACTGTTGTAGCTGTTCTACTATTTGCCTTTACCACTTAGTCATTATATCCACATTACTGACGATTATTTATAAAAAAAATCTTGTTGTGGAAATATTTTGTGAGAGCACCAGTAGTCAGCTCTGCAGTATGACTGCAATACTGATATCCAGGTATTTGGTCAAAAATATTGGGATATCTGATTTTCTCCATATCACCCCATCCTTATAAGCCTCATTTTACACCTCAGGATTCTTGTCTTTATGACCAGGACTTGTGGTAGACTGACTGTGTGTGAGTGTGGAGAAATTGTGTTGCATTGCTTGTTATTAAGACAGTTGAAAGACAAGAAGCAAAAAGGGGTTGCTTCCCATTGTCCTCTCCGACACTTTTCCACTGTAAAAACTGTTTTGGGTCTGCTCTGGCTGGAAAATGTCAATGTGTTTGAAATTTCCCAGCATGTTAACATAACCTTACAGGGCAATTACTGCAAGATTATTTCCATATGCCTATATCTCCTCCAATTACACACTGAAATGGGGTTATGAGGCTGATTAACTCCAGGAATCGTGGGCACAGATTGTTTCACTTTTTAAAAGCATATACATTTAAGAAGGCTGATCTGAACTGAACAAAACTGTGTTAATGTGTTACATTTTAGATACTGTACATTTGGATGACTGTCCTGTAATCACAAAAGTCCCAGGTACAACCCCCACAGCAGCCTGTCCGTATTTAAAAAGTGTCCTTGACAGAGTTCCCTCTGGTCTTGGAATTCCAGCAATATTAAGGAGTTTGGAGTGGTGCTGCAGACATGCACAGTTTGGAACTTTTAGGTCAGGGGATAGTAGAATATACAAAGAACAGTAGCTCCATGTAACTTAGCTGACAGGATTTTCTGGTTTGTTAAAAATTTTTTTTTTTTTTTTTTTTGCAGTAGTTGATTTTCAGCTCAAGTGAAGTGGAAAGTGGACAACATCAACAAATGAACAGAATGCAGTTTTAAGGGTCATGGAAGCGGTCACACTTAGTAATGGAAAATCAGAGAAAAGTCATGGAATTTAACATCTGGGTCATGGCGGGAAGCTGCTTTAGGCAACATGCTGATTCCCCTGTGCACTACGGATAAGACTTAGTTGAAAAGTCAGTTGAAATGCCTACACAGAGGCTACAGTTAATAGAATTATGTGGTCACAACCCATACATTATGGATATACAGCTAGTTATAAATTAATTAACAAAGATATTTAGACCCTTATTTCACAAGATAATGCAAGAAGATGCTATAAACAATGGTGACGTGTATTAAGCCTATGTATCTTATCAATATCTGTCCAGTGAGAACAATGCATTCTGGGAGGCTTTGTAGGATCATTGTTGTTTTTTTTTAATGTTTTATTCCATTGACAGTAACATCAAACATTCAGGGTGTAGAACAAACCTTAACTTTTTTTGTACTATCCAAAATGTGCCTCTAGCAGTGAATATCCAGAATGGTCAAAAGGTGAAAGTTGAATGTATAGTTAGAATTCTCCTCTTGTTTACTTTTTTTTTTTTTTTTTTTTTTTTAAATCAGACTATTCCTGATTTTTATGAAAATGTTGCCAATTTTATGCTGTTTAATTCAGGCAAAGTTCGTCTTAGGCTGCATGTGTTTAGATGTTTAACATCTAAGAACACTGACATCTTTCGTCAAATGAAAAAAGCATGTTTCTAATTTCCAAATTAATTTATGGAAAAAAATAATTTTGACATCCAAAACTAAGCTATCATGTCAGCACTGGTATTAAAGACAATGCAAACAATACCCAGCTTCTTACAATACTGCCGACAAACATACTATTGTCCTTCAAATTTTTGAACTTGTCTTTTAGCACATTATAGGCAGCCACTGGTTTCCATTCGAATTTATACAATTTAAAAATCAACCTGCAGAGACTTGAAACAAGGTTGAGGTTGGACTGATAAGTTGACCAATAGACTGACTGATATTTGCTTACCTCAGATGTAATAGTATCGGTGTATATTTTGGCTGAAACGTTCAAGAATTTGCAGAACTGAAATGCAAAATAGTTCAGATCATTTGAAAACTGTGTTGCTGTTACATAGGCTAGTTTGTCTACCAGAGAGAATGGACACATTGTTTTTAATCCTGAAACATTTCCTGCTTAGTATCATGTATCTTGGGCAAAGTTTAAAAAGACAAAACAAACATTAGGGTGTTTACGTCTACAGAAAAATGGCTATCAGCTTATATATCGTCAACTACTTTTTATATTACTTTTTAACACCTGGATATCTGTATCAGTATTGGCTTCAAATATCCACTGTCAGTCGAGATTTAGTTAAATATATAATACATCACTCAACATCATGTGTGAATTCTAGTCAAAGATATGTTATTGTTGTTTGGTAGCATTTTCAAGTCAGTCTGCACAGCTTTATTTGAACTTAGTAATAAAATAATAATAAGAGCAGACACTTCACTTAAATTTACTGGAATGAGTTGAAATCTCTAGTTGCCTAATTTCACACTTGTGAATAGTGCTGGTGCCCCATGTACAGAGGTGCTGCCTCGCTGCAGTGGTCGCGGGTTCGACTCCAGCCTGCAGCCCTTTGCTGAGTGTCATTCCCCCACTCTCTCTCTCCCTATTTCGCACTGTCCTGTCCATTAAAGGCAAAAAGAAAAATCTTAAAAAAAAAAATCTGGTCAGCTGTAATGTAAGTTACATATAATTGACCCAAATTACAAAATAGAGATATATTTTTATCAGTTAGCACTTGTGGTATCTAGTTATGAAGATGGTTCTGGTTTCATTCCTCCAGATTTTGAGTGCTGTGAAACTTCTGTCTCCACCTAATACAATGGACCTGGATGGAATCTTGTTTGTGGTGCTCACAGCATTGAAAAATGACATTTCTAAAAACAAAATGCTTTCCAGAGACAAGTGTCCTTGTTACTGCGGATAATCTCCACACCTTATTGTGAACAGTTTTCACTGGAACTACTTATTTACTCAAAAATTATTCACTGTACAACCTGTTGACATAGTGTTGTTTGATTTGTCAGGAATCAGATGTTGCTATTGATTTTTAAAGTTTGAAGTTTTTCAATGTTGTGATCCCCACAAATGAAATACCATTCACTTTTTTTTTATTTTTTGTGGAACTCTTAGAGGCAAATATCTGGAAACCTGGAGAAATAAAACCAGAGCTTAACGAATTTCTAGATAGCACTGGTGGTAAGTTAGAAAATATGTTTTTATCTTATTTGGATTTAGCAGGCCATTGGTAACTATTTAAAAAAACAGACTGATTGCTAAGATATCCTGTATGGTGACATCAGTACACTGCCTACAATATGCTTGTATTTAGCAGCCCAAGCTGTGTTCATGAAAAGCTTTATCTTAATTTTTGACATTACCGTTAGCACGTTGTATCAAGTCTCTAGGTGCACATCGATTGCTGTCTTTGAACCTCATGGCCAGCTGGTTACTGAGATGTTTGAACCGCAGTCTGCATTCATCGATCAGTGAGTTATTCTCATGTAAACCCACCGACAGCAATGAATGTTTATTGCAGCCTGAAGAGTGAACGCTTCCTGCATCACAGCTGATCTGGTGTCCGCTGAAATGCATCTTGGCGTTTCCAGCCACTTAAAGGTCACAGGCTCGAGCCGTTGTCCACCCACGGACTCCGGTTCTGCATTTTGCCCTGCATGAGAGCAGAACTGAAATATCTCCTGATGTATGGTTTCCAGAGGATCATGTGTGCAGTGGCGTCCCTCAGGGTACAGTCAACGGTCGATGGTTTTGGTCAGAGCTCAAACTCACCGACAGCGTTGAATGTTCACCGTGGGCACCAGGAAGGACATAGTGTCTCGCCACTGGTATGTTTGATTGATGGCAGCTATTTAACTTGTCACAGAAAATCAACATATGCGACATATGAGTAACAAAAATCGAGCAACCCAGTTTATTTTAATTCGTCTTCAGCTTCTCTTTGATACCCAGACAAGTGGAAAATCATGGAAATGCTCACATGTCCCTGGCTTGCTGGTTTCCATCTAAACCACATGTATTTAAAATGTCTGCAGTTTAAATCTAAACATGTATTTTATTTCTCTGTAAGCCTGCTGTGATGTCAGACCTGTCAGTGATTTATACGACCACCTCAGCTGTCAACAGATGTTTAAAACAATGAAAAATGCTTTGTAATTTACTTTCTAATGCTCACTGTCACCAAGACAGACATAGATGTGTGCTGTGGGTATCCATGTACTGTGTGTGTGTGTGTCTGTGTGTGTGGGTGTCTGTGTGTGTGTGTGTGTGGGGGTGTCTGTGTTTCTGGCTTGTGCGGAGTAACACCATGCCAAGGTGTGTTACCACCCATGTTAGCTTCGAGGTTCAAATAACGTTGATGAGAAGCCAGCAGGAGTGAGGTGAGGTGGTGATGCAAGGGTTTGGGTTTCCTTAAATAGCCCTGAAGACGTGGTGAACGCCGTCATCATCCTCACCTTCTGCAAAACTACTAACAAAACTCTCATGTCTCCGCTGAGCCTACGCTTCTTTCACCTTCAGCCTGCAGCAAGAAGAACAAAAAAAGGAGGGGGGTGAGAACTGGAATGAGTAAAAGGACAGAAGACGAGGTCAGTTAGGCTCGTGAAGGGAGGCGAATTGGCACAAGTGTGATCAGAGAACGCTGCTGTGCCCCACAGTTTAAACTAGTGCACTGCAGTATTGAGCTAGTTAGAGATTACTGTTCCCTTCACCCTGCGCTGAACCTCAGCTACTGCTCTGGGAGTGCGCCTTCCTGTGTTCGCCTCTTTGAGGTTGGAAAAATCATGCAGTCATGTTTTATTAATGCTCTCTCTGTCTGTCTGTCTCTCCGTTTCTTTCTCTCCCCTGTTTTGCCTGCTTCCCTCTACACAGAAGAGAAGATTTGAAACACTGTATTTTGTTTGTTCTCCATCCTCTTTTCCATGTCGCATTTTGGCATTTTATGTAGGTTGGGGTTTTGATTTGAAGATGTACCGAAACCTGTTAGGGAGGCAGTGAATAGATGATGCAATTCATTGTAGTGAGATTTGTTGCAGTTGTGCAGGATCTGTGTTCTGTTAGATCAATCTGATAGAAAATGAGAGAATTGGATCTGCAGATTTTCTGTGTGTTGTCGACACACGACAGGCTTTCTGAGAGGAGACACTCTCCTGCTTTCTGCATAATGAATGATCACTTTGGGAAGAGAGAGGCACAATTCACTCTCTCCTGCTTTGACACAGTTGACTGACCTTGGAGGAGACATCATTATAACCACAATATGATACTCAAACATTTGTCAATTTCATGTGTTTCATTACTTATTATCATTGCCATCATTGTTCCCATCTTCACCTAGACAAATGCCCAAAAAGTCTGGAGATAAATTCGCCTTGATCATTATTGTAACCTTGAATCAAAATAACTAACAGTGCTGAGCAAAGGTTTTTGAATAAATAGGTAAATAATTGGTAAACACTATTTTTTGGACAATAGCTTTAGGGTTGCATTGATATTAATATTTCAGTGTACAAGTCATGGCCAGATATTACTCCTTTTTTCCCAATTTGTCCTATCTCTGAGAAGCTCTTACTAGCTAGATGCCCCCTTGGCTCCTTTTCTTTTCAAAGAATACATTCCTCCGCATTTCCTAATTCTTTGTGTTTCCACTCAGAGACAAGGTGGGAATTAATAGTTTTTTCAGTCCCTCTGGCTGGGGCTTCAATGGCTTCCCTCTTTGGCACTTGTACTGTTTGGCTGCCTGCCTGAGACACACAGAGGCTTTTTCATTCTTAAATATCTCTCCCTTTCCTCTCTTTTTTTTTCATCTGACTTGAACTTCCACTCTCCCTGCACTCAGGAGAACTTATTGGAAATGTATGTTAACTCGCACCACACACTCACACTCACACTCGCACTGACTTATTCATCAGTTTGAGGCGTGGTCGTACTTTCAGGTTCTTGATAATACTGCTACTGGTGTGGCGCCCAGAAACTTTGCATAACTGACAAACTTGCAAAAGTATAGCGTTTAAAAATAGCTGCGAGCCTGACAGGGCCAGAGTGAGGAGTGCAACAGTGTGACTGAACCAGTATGAACCCTGCGTCGTCAGCACATTCCAGGGGTTGGACAATGAGAAGCACACAGTGTACTCTGTGTCGTGTTGCCTGCATAGCTGGCTGGTGTGCAGCCAGAACTCTGTGCTGCCTGAAACAAGGCCAACACAACACACATGCACTAAATACAGCAAAATTAGCTCAAATTCTTGATGTTAGTGAATCATGCATGTCAGTTATGTTAGGACTGCGTGGATTTGACATGGTAATTAACCAGTTTGTTGTTTGACATGGTGAACTCGAGGTCAGGGATAAGATTAGACGTGACTAAAAAGTAGATCATCACATGCAGCGTTATCGATGTAACCATGGTGCTGTGGTATTTCTTTGAATAGGATTAAGCCTTTTGAAAGGTTCAGGGACCTACATACTGACTAAAACATGAGGACGTGCTCCATGTGGGAATCTGTTCTCAGACGAGAACCTCAGGGGAATGTAATTTGTGCTCCAGGAACAAGAAGTCTGCCTTATACATACTGTTTCTCTCACTTGGTTAGAGTCGAGGCTAGGTTTGGTTAAGCTTCTTGAAAAATCTGAAATCTAAGCCAGGAACTAAAATTGTTGAGTCAGGAACTGATCCAGGAGTCCCTGGATAGGAAGGTGAATGTAGGCACCCATGCAAACCTCCCGCAGCTTGCACTCCCCGACCATCCACTTGTTACAATAAAACCATCTCCTTGTTCCTGTCATGGCCTAACAGTTTTTATGGGGAAATTTACTTCTTTCACCTGTCATTATACATTGTGGTCATTTCACAGAATCGGCCAGGCCATGACAACATAAGCACCAGATCTGATGAGGAAATACATAGCATCCATTCCTGCCATTTGTAAACTTGCTTCATATCTGTCCATTTCCTCTGACAGTACAAATGTTTAGCTCACATAACTGTACCCACAGTTAACCTGACACTCCCAGCATAGCTCCGATGCCTGTTCAAAAATACTCATGCTGGGCGGCTGCCAGCATTTGCTCTCACACACTTTCCCATCCCTTCATGCCTCTTGATGATTATTGTTATACAATCCACTGGCACTGTGAGACATCTCCTAATGGAAGAGCACGAGGATATTAAATCGCTAAAATCACTTGCACCGTGAGTGATCCTCTCCATGGGCAAACTCAATCAAATTCAACAAATATGCCCTAATTGCTGTGTCAGTCACAAAATAGGCTTTAAGTCAGATTTGGACATTTTAATATCAGCTCGAATGAAGAAGTTTCTAATGAGATTTCGCAGTGCAGCGGGTTCATGTGGTGTCATATTTAGCTGTCACACTGCTGCCTCTGTTGTCACACTTTTGTAAAGTGGAATGGTCTGAGATATAACAGTGCTGATATAAAAAGAGGATGTCAATAACTAATTAAGTTAGATAGATGGAGGAGGCCAATAAATGCCCAGCAGTATCATGCATATTCACTACGTATGATGCATAAAGTATGATGTCACATGATTGCTTACATATTTAGAATGAACCAAAGCTGCTGTATATTGGAACACCTTAAACTGGTCTGATTCTATCATTTTGTTATTTGCAGTTGTGGTATAAATGAATAGGATCTATTTATGTTAAATTAATATTAGTCCTAGCATTGGTGATAGTGATTATTCTAGTTCCAGTTAGGGTTCCCACAATCTTGCAAAACCTGGAAAAGTCATGGAATTTCACAATCACATTTTTTCAGGCCTGGAAAAGTCTTGGAATTAGTCAAAATCATTAAAAGTTTTGAAAAGTCATGGAATTTTGTCTGATGTAATGAAGTGTTTATAGTAACCTTCCATGTAATGTAACAACAGCAAATTAATTTTCTGTAGCTTTCCACTTAACATAGCTTTAATATGCGTTTATGCGTGACATTTTGTTTACCATCATGTACGTTTCATTATTTTCTCCCTAGGTTTGTCCCTCCTTTCATGTTTGCCAGCTAGCTGAAATTACATTTAAATAGAGTTTGAATCTGCCGGGCAGGTGGGGCAAAGAAAAAAAAAAACTTTATCATGAGTCCTTGAAAAGTCGTGGGATCGCTTTTCAGTGGTGAGCCCCATGAATCCAGTTCTAGAGAGGGAAAACTGCGAATCATCAGGTTTTTGTCAGTATTTTTCCGGCATGTTTTTGCCTTTATTTGACACTCAAAACAGATACAAGAGTCATGCTTAGGAAAGCCTGGGAAAAAGGAAATGACCGGTATCTATCAGGGGTTGAAGTGGTTACTGTATGGGTCTCAAAGTGCAGGAATTCCCCTTATGATCTTTACAGATACAAAATGGCACAATATGGGCATAAAATAGCAGCTCCCAATACCTTCAAATCTGGCATCAAAAACCCAAATGAACACTGCCACAACAGAATATTTATAAAACTTTTTGGTCAAGCAGGGCTTGACAAGCCTTAAAGCTACAGTAAGTAACTTTCATTTAAAAAACAAACAAAAAACCCAACAGCATCTTATGCGTGTGTGCATATTGTCCTGCCATCCAAGCTCTCCCATTTACTCAGTCATTGATTCGGACGTGTTACTACCTCTGCTGCCAGCTTAACCATTGAACAACTCTGTCTCCCCAGGCTGTGTCCATACCTTTTATACAGAATGGCAAGGCATGATAACTGCACAACATTCCCACCTTGGGCAGGCTGTGTAAAAGGTATTCCTTTGGATCTTGCGGTGCTTTAAACAATTTTTGACTGTTGCAAAGCCATACTGGCTCAACCTAGGTACAGGCAGCAGCGTCCAGGCCGGCCCTGTTCCAACGTAGGGACTCCTTCAGGCGTAGCGCCAAGCCTTTCCAGAAAAGCCCTGTCTCCACGTGCCATGGATCATCCTGCCAAGGCTCCAGGGGTTTCATTTGCAACCTTAACTGTGGTGGAGCCAGCTCCTATCTCTGCTGCAAGCTACTCTCAGTATTAACCTGTGACTCTGTCTTGATGGTGACATACCATTTTTGCTTACAACTTAACCCCCCCCACCCCCCACCCCTACATCTTCTCCTCAGTTCATTCTCACAGCAGCTAGTATTCTCACCCTTTCCTGCTCTGATTGACGTGCCTGTCTGCCTGCCCTGTTTTTCCTCTCTGTCTCTGTCTTTTCTCTTTCTGCTGTGCACCTTTGAACCCGGCGTTGATGCACTTGATCACGTCACGTCAGTCTGGCTCTGGTTGACTTATCCACTCCCGCAGTATGCCTGAGAGAACTTGCACTGTATGTCACACTCCTCTCTCGTCTCCAAAGCTTTGTCGGCTCATTTCAGTCATGAACGCTGAGGCTGATGAATATGTATCCCGGGCTCTTTTCGCAGCAGTTTTGAGGATCTCTAACAAAGTGGGATGAGAGAGCCCTTTGTGGTTGTCTTCTGGATTTAACCGTGACATTTCTCTGGAGCCTGCTGCCACTTTTTATCTTCAACAGACTTTATCCCCAGGTCAGACTCGCGGCCCTCTTTGAACGCTGGCATTGTCAAAGCTCACACCCAAAATCCTCACTCCAACTATCACATTTCGTTATTCGGAAGCGCGTAGTCTGTTTGAATCTCAGGGCCTTAATTGAGTCATTAAAGCACAGGTGAAATATGCTGCCAAACAAACAAATGTATCCTCACTGAAAGCCAAACAAAAGGTTATACAACGCTCATTTATGGCACAGAATCCATGTTTTTAATCGTTTGGGTGGATCCAGTGCAGTGGTGGGTTCGTCGGCGAACACGAGGATCAGTGTTTCCCTCGCCTGCCCGGCGCTCGAACTCGCTCCACCCCACACTGCAGTAATAAACAGCAGGGAGCAAGGAACCAGGCCATCACTATGATCGTCGTCATCTTAAAACACCCTCCATCTCTGGCACTCTCCCCACCCACAAAGCAGGGAAGCCTCACACTGAGAGATTTAGAAATAGCACAGAGCTGGGAAGCAGAGGAGTTAGAATCACAGGCGGCAATACTGATTTCACATTTCCGTTATCAGTGGGAGCCAGCAGGGTGAGCTGGTATGGGAATGACCTGGATACTGATCGACCTTTTATTGTGTCTACATGCAGCCTGGGCCACCTTACAGCCAGACAGACACAGCCCATCTAAATCATGTTGCTAGTGTGTTTAGTTAAAATAACTGAGCTAAAAGGGAAGAAATCAACTAGGCTGTTGGAGGCGAAACACTTAATTTCTGTGTCAAAATTGAGGTGCACCCTGAAAAATAATCCTTTAACAACCACCGATGCAGCAACATACATACAGCAGACAATGGGAGGAAGGCAAAATACAAAGTTTTTCACCTTGGATTGCCTCATTTTGCTAGATTCCTTTACTGGAGTGACATTTTTGCCACAGTTAATACCAGAGACCCTAATACTGGCATTATTGGCACCTTGCTACACCTTCTAGACTATACACGGTCATTATCCTCTCTCCATGTTTTGTCTGTGATGCCATTTTCTTCCCATAAAGCCACATTACCCATTTCTTTTTTGCGTGACAAACATTACAAAGCATCGTGCCCCGTCCCAGTGGGGGAGCATGTCGCTGCGTTGCACCAGCAGGGACACTGTGTCCTTAATGCGCTGTACAGCGCTTTGTGCTCTGTTGACCCAAACAGCTCTGCCTAAGCCAAAGTTAAGCTCATCTTTTTGTCCTACTGTATGTATGAAAGACAGACGACCATTCACTCCACTGTGGATAAAACACACACAGCTCATGTATGATATTTTTAGCAGATACAGAAATGCACGACTGTTGGCGGTAGATGAACACTGCGGCAAAAGTCAGGGATGTTTGAGTCGAACATTGCGGCGGTTAGAATTGGCTGATCCTCTGCATAGCAGTTTGACGACTGTGCAGCAGGGTTGTTGAGGCCAGTGCTTTGGAGAGTTGCTCAGAGACTTAACCCTCTTCCCCGGCACCTTCCTCCTCTCTAGCAGAGGAAAATCTCTGCTGAATTCATGTCTCCTTTCAGATTTCTAAGAGGCGTTAAACCTTTCTGGATTAAAGAAGGTAATCTGACAGGCAGAAGATTGTATTAGCCGGAGTGTTGGCAGAGCTTTTAATTTCTCCTCTCCTTTCATTTCCCCCTCTCAGCCTGCCTCTCCTGCTGACCTGCTAGACGGTATTATTGTGTTTTGCTTTTGAATTACAGCAAAAACATCCACATCTTCCCTACTATTCATTCTCTTCTCCCCTTTCACATGCTCTCTATCCCACTCTTTCCATATCTCTCCTCATCCGCTCTCTCTTACCTCTCTCTCTCTCTCTCTCTCTCTCTCTCTCTCTATCTCTCTCTCTCTCTCTCCCAGCAGTGACAGCATACTTGTGTGAACCCATGATTTATCATTTGCTAATCCGTGATGATTATGGAGCTTTCCACACGGCCCTTATCTGTTGCTGAGCCCGCTTTTCACTCCATAGCTGCCAATTATCTTTCAGGCAGCCTGCAAACAGACCTGTCTCTGTCAGCCAGCTGCAGAACCATCGCTGAGGCCTCTTATGCTTTATACACCCAAGTGTGCATCCACAGACGCACCAATGACAGGCTGCCTGGGTATTTTTGGGCCAAGTACTTGTTGAAATGTCAGATTGAGAGATCAGATTCAATATTGCATTCTGTATGTTCTGTACTTTCACCAAAAGCTTAAACTCCCACTCAGCATCACCTGCTGAGGGCAGGACATGTTTCAGTGTGATGAGTGGTGCTTTAAGGAAAAGGTTGGGAAGTGCAGCTGAAAAGCAAGGTGTCCATCATGGACACTTAAACTGCTCAACAAACTGGAGCCAGTCACGGCATTACTTCATCACAGAGAGACGACAAGGATTAAGAACCAGCTGATACGAAAACCCCCATCCGAGTCATTGTGGTGACAAACACTTCTGACAAATTCTTAAGCTGTTCATGTGAATGTTTATCCTTAACAGCCCTTAATGTGGAGAGCTGATATTAATTTAGATACATGCTGCTTTTGGCTAAAAATAAAGCACAGAGGATGCGCTGTCACAAGCTTTTACTTATTTGACTTGACATCCTCAAGCTCAAATATTGGTATATTAGCATCAAGGTCAACGTTCCGCAAGCGTGCCAAATCTACCACCCACACAGTTAGGGCCGAGAGCCGTGATGGCGATGCCTCACTGTGACTCATCCGACACTTCCTGCAGCCAGGCGGTGGGACGGCCAAGGTTGGGGGATGACAGCATGAAGTTAACGGTGAGCAAGGCCTCGCCCGCGGGGAGGGTATGCAGATCATGGCACGCTCAGCTGATGTGGCGTCCAATTGTCAGTGTAATGGGAAGTGACGTGCACATCAGAGCAATGTGGGTCAGAGCGCCAGACGACCAGCCTGCGGCCTGTATCTGCTCCGCCTGTCTAATCTGCTGTAGCCCGACCAGACGAGACTCTCTAATCGACCCTGATATTCACTGAACACACATTACCATCCCTCCTCACGCTCAGGAACGCAAACACACACACACACACACACACACACACACACACACACACACACACACACACAGGACAAAGGGAGTTCTCTATCTGAGATATTGAATTAAGAAATTTAAAGTAGTGGGTGTCGGTGTAGAGAACACAGTTCTCATACAGACGTTGAATCATTATTTTATTGTGAAAAAAGTTGTAAAAGAGTCAAACATGGCTAAAAGCCTCAGCAGACTTCATGTTGGCTAAGTTCTTTTTTTGTACTCGACCAGGACAAATCACAATTCATTGAAAGCATATAAATCCAGATTTTACACTCCCATTTATCTCCCATCTCTGCTCCTCTACCTTGGATGTGATGACCAGTATATTTACAATATTGTCCACACCCTCATGGTTTTTCAATTATTTATGCAACTAGCTAAATATAAATGCTGAACTATGGTTTCCCTGTAGTGTGATATAGATTAGGCTGGTAAAAATGGGTCAGATGGACTCTCAGCTTAATAGGATTCCCATGACATGGTCAGGGGCTGGAGCCTGATGGGAGGAAGAGGAAGGGAAAGGCTGGAGATGGGGCAGCAAATAGCAGCGGGAGTGAAGAAGAAAAAAGTGCAAACTACTTTTTATGAGTGTTTGCGTAGCACCTGTGTATGGACTTAACAGCTCTGTCGTAGCCAGAGGGAAGTGACACATGGGGGCCTTGAAGTGTTTTGACATTTTCTGCTCAAACAGGTTCTTTATGGCCGGGGGAAGAGGCCCAGAGGAGTTCAGCCTGTGCGAATCTGCCTCTGCCTCATCAAAGGCAGTAATTTCCTGTTCATTTCAGGCCCCCATCCCCCAATCCCAGAGCTCTTGTCTGGTAATCCCACCCCTGCAAACTGCCCCACTCCCCCAACCCCCACTCTAGGGCCCCCCTACTGGTGTCCTGCCTGCCTGTGCTTCAGCTTGCTACTCTCCAGGGCCAGGGGACTGGGAGGCTATACGCTTTGTGTCAGCAAGCTCGCGGCTGAGCGCTAACAAATCCTCATTGTCCCGCGCGGGAGTGGTGACAGAGGAGGGGGGGGGGGGGGGCATCTCTGTCTGGTTTCTATTCAAATCCAGGTACACACACAGGCCAGGGAGGGAGCAAGGGGTGCAGAGGGGCTTACAAACCTCCGAGCCCGGGATCAAAGTCCATCCAGACCTCAGCTGAGGCGGGCCGAGGTGCGGGGTCACAGGAGCCTCTTACACAACTGCTGCCTTCCCTGAACCGGCAGACAATAACTAACTGATCAACAAGTGATACTGGACTTCAACATAACTGTCAATGCTGCGTAGCCATTATAGAGAGCAAAAAATCCAAGCCCTCAAGTTCACCTCCACAGAACCCATGTGTTATCATTTTGTCAACAAAGGACTTTGCCTGCCTGTAATCCTTAAGCAACTGGTGAAGCCTGTGCTCTCACTACTTTACTAAAAACGGGGTGTTTTTCCTCATCTGGAGACACAACACTTTTCTATTAAACGCTGTATGTAGGCTGAAGTGCATAGGTTAGAAGCCTGTGTTTCAGTGACGCTCTGTTGATTGGGGTTATGGAGTGTGTGACTTCAGTTGCCAGCCGGTGATGAGGGCTGAGATGTGTATCTGGGTAACAAGACTCTACATGTACAGGCATTTCAGAGAATGACTTGTACTCTGCTCTCAATCTGAGAGCTTCAGATGTGCTACATGTACACACACACAGTTTTTAATTAATGTTTTCCAGACTACAGCCAGGACTGTTGTTTTTTTAATGCTTAAGTGATGACACTTGTTTTTCAGTTCCTATAGCAGCTGTGTGTAGCTTCAAAGCTTTTTCCTCATCAACATCAGCCCTCAGATATCAACCCAGGCTTGTTTGTGTGTGTGTGTGTGTGTGTGTGTGTGTGTGTGTTGTTTGTTCGCCCTGATGTTAAGCCTGTGCGCTGTCTGTGAATGTGTTTTTCTGAAGCCGCGGTGTACATCTGTAATCGGGGGCGATGTTTTCCTTAGTTGTTGCTACTCCTTCACGCACTCAGCTTTTGCTGTGGATTAAGAGCTTTGGACAAAAGCAGACTGGAACAAAAAAAATATTGGGGCGGCCAGTATTTCCTGTCACTAAATACATTCCAAACCCAGCGACCCCCACGCAAGCCAGCAGGGAAAACCAATGAAAAAGGGAATAGAAAAAAACAACCTCTGTGAAAATTACAGTCTCTCCTATTCTTCCTCTTTTAGCGCTGCCTATATTTAACCACCTCCTACATCTACACTTCCTTTGCTGCATTTTCCTCCCTTCACCTTAGTCATTTTTGCTGGCAAGTCATTGACAGCAGCTTTTTTGAATTTTTGATTTGTTGCTGTTTTAAAAGACAAAATTTCCATGCAAAACTATGTGAAAGATTTTCCTAACGACACAAGGGGGTATTATTCTCAGCACATTTTAACTGATGCCTCACATGGGGGTTTCTCTACCTGCAAAGCACGCTAGGCTTTCTCAAAGTGGGCACGGGGTGAGAGGCAAGGTGAGTGCTCAGAGAGGTGGTCATGAAGTGAAGCATGGTCACCCCTAACCTCAACTGCAACTCTAACCCTCACCCCTAACGCTGAAGGCGGGATATCCCCTCCCCTCGTAGAGCAGAGCAGCAGCTGGCTGACCTGTCCCTCTGCTGCAGCCTCTAATGGCTGACCTGCCCTGTCTGGACGGCCCTGCTCGCTTTTGTCTACTGTCTGGCTCAGTTCCTCTCAGTCAAACATCGCTACTGGCTACCGCAGTCCGCATTCCGCATTCCCACAGAGCAAGCTTTAGAAAAAAAAAAAAGACACACACAATCACACGAGCACACACACACACACACACTTTTCACACTTGGCACACTTTGTCCGGCGCACACACAATCTCTCTGTCTCCCTCTCTCTCTTGCACATATACA